>CM061133.1:196173539-196565221 GCA_030789695.1 Scilla litardierei
TTCTCTAGTTTGGGTGGCCAGGGTTGGCCCTGCCCCAGAGGTCTTGAGGAGGGAGCGGGCGGGTAGCCCGGCCCGTGCCCTTTTCTGGTTTGGGTGGCTAGAGTTGGCCCTGCCCCAAAGGTCTTGAGGGGGGAGCGGGCGCGTGGCCCGGCCCGTGCCCTTCTCTGGTTTGGGTGGCTAGGGTTGGCCCTGCCCCAGAGGTCTTGAGGGGGGGAGCGGGCGCGTCGCCCTGCCCGTGCCCTTCTCTGGTTTGGGTGGCTAGGGTTGGCCCTGCCCCTAGAGGTCTTGAGGGGGGGAGCGGGCGCGTGGCCCGGCCCGTGCCCTTCTCTGGTTTGGGTGGCTAGGGTTGGCCCTGCCCCAAAGGTCTTGAGGGGGGAGCGGGCGCGTGGCCCGGCCCGTGCCCTTCTCTGGTTTGGGTGGCTAGGGTTGGCCCTGCCCCAGAGGTCTAGAGGGGGGAGCGGGCGCGTAGCCCGGCCCGTGCCCTTCTCTGGTTTGGGTGGCTAGGGTTGGCCCTGCCCCAGAGGTCTTGAGGGGGGAGCGGGCGCGTAGCCCGGCCCGTGCCCTTCTCTGTTTTGGGTGGCTAGGGTTGGCCCTGCCCCAGAGGTCTTGAGGGGGGGAGCGGGCGCGTAGCCCGGCCCGTGCCTTCTCTGGGGTTGGCCCTGCCCCAGAGGTCTTGAGGGGGGGAGCGGGCGCGTAGCCCGGCCCGTGCCCTTCTCTGGTTTGGGTGGCTAGGATTGGCCTTGCCCCAGAGGTCTTGAGAGGGGGAGCGGGCGCGTGGCCCGGCCCGTGCCCTTCTCTGGTTTGGGTGGTTAGGGTTGGCCCTGCCCCAAAGGTCTTGAGGGGGGAGCGGGCGCGTGGCCCGGCCCGTGCCCTTCTCTGGTTTGGGTGGCTAGGGTTGGCCCTGCCCCAGAGGTCTTGAGGGGGGGAGCGGGCGCGTAGCCCGGCCCGTGACCTTCTCTGGTTTGGGTGGCTAGGGTTGGCCCTGCCCCAGAGGTCTTGAGGGGGGGAGCGGGCGCGTGGCCCGGCCCGTGCCCTTCTCTGGTTTGGGTGGCTAGGGTTGGCCCTGCCCCAGAGGTCTTGAGGGGGGAGCGGGCGCGTGGCCCGGCCCGTGCCCTTCTCTGGTTTGGGTGGCTAGGGTTGGCCCTGCCCCAAAGGTCTTGAGGGGGGAGCGGGCGCGTGGCCAGGCCCGTGCCCTTCTCTGGTTTGGGTGGCTAGGGTTGGCCCTGCCCCAGAGGTCTAGAGGGGGGGAGCGGGCGCGTAGCCCAGCCCGTGCCCTTCTCTGGTTTGGGTGGCTAGGGTTGGCCCTGCCCCAGAGGTCTTGAGGGGGGAGCGGGCGCGTAGCCCGGCCCGTGCCCTTCTATGGTTTGGGTGGCTAGGGTTGGCCCTGCCCCAGAGGTCTTGAGAGGGTATCAGGCGCGTAGCCCGGCCCGTGCCCTTCTCTAATTGGGTGGCTAGGGTTGGCCCTGCCCCAGAGGTCTTGAGGGGGGAGCGGGCGGGTATCCCGGCCCGTGCCCTTCTCTGGTTTGGGTGGCTAGGGTTGGCACTGCCCTAGAGGTCTTGAGGGGGGGAGCGGTCGCGTAGCCCGGCCCGTGCCCTTCTCTGGTTTGGGTGTCTAGGTTTGGCCCTGCCCAGAGGTCTTGAGGGGGGAGCGGGCGCTTAGCCCGGCCCGTGCCCTTCTCTGGTTTGGGTGGCTAGGGTTGGCCCTGCCCCAGAGGTCTTGAGGGGGGAGCGGGTGCGTAGCCCGGCCCGTGCCCTTCTCTGGTTTGGGTGGCTAGGGTTGGCCCTGCCCCAGAGGTCTTGAGGGGGGAGCGGGCACGTAGCCCGGCCCGTGCCCTTCTCTGGTTTGGGTGTCTAGGGTTGGCCCTGCCCCAGAGGTCTTGAGGGGGGAGCGGGCGCGTAGCCCGGCCCGTGCCCTTCTCTGGTTTGGGTGGCTAGGGTTGGCCCTGCCCCAGAGGTCTTGAGGGGGGAGCGGGCGCGTAGCCCGGCCCGTGCCCTTCTCTGGCTTGGGTGGCTAGGGTTGGCCCTGCCCAAGAGGTCTTGAGGGGGGGAGCGGGCGCGTAGCCCGGCCCGTGCCCTTCTCTGGTTTGGGTGGCTAGGGTTGGCCCTGCCCCAGAGGTCTTGAGGGGGGGAGCGGGCACGTAGCCCGGCCCATGCCCTTCTCTGGTTTGGTTGGCTAGGGTTGGCCCTGCCCCAGAGGTCTTGAGGGGGGGAGTGGGCGCGTAGCCCGGCCCGTGCCCTTCTCTGGTTTGGGTGGCTAGGGTTGGCCATGCCCCAGAGGTACTGAGGGGGGGAGCCCGGCCCGTGCCCTTCTCTGGTTTGGGTGGCTATGGTTGGCCCTGCCTCAGAGGTCTTGAGGGGGGGAGCGGGCGCGTAGCCCGGCCCGTGCCGTTCTCTGGTTTGGGTGGCTAGGGTTGGCCCTGCCCCAGAGGTCTTGAGGGGGGAAGCGGGCGCGTAGCCTGGCCCGTGCCCTTCTCTGGTTTGGGTGGCTAGGGTTGGCCCTGCCCCAGAGGTCTTGAGGGGGGAGCGGGCGCGTAGCCCGGCCCGTGCCCTTCTCTGGTTTGGGTGGCTAGGTTTGGCCCTGCCCCAGATGTCTTGAGGGGGGGAGCGGGCGCGTAGCCCGGCCCGTGCCCTTCTCTGGTTTGGGTGGCTATGGTTGGCCCTGCCTCAGAGGTCTTGAGGGGGGGAGCGGGCGCGTAGCCCGGCCCGTGCCCTTATCTGGTTTGGGTGGCTAGGGTTGGCCCTGCCCCAGAGGTCTTGCGGGGGGAAGCGGGCGCGTAGCCCGGCCCGTGCCCTTCTCTAGTTTGGGTGGCTTGGGTTGGCCGTGCCCCAGAGGTCTTGAGGGGGGAGCGGGTGCTTAGCCCGGCCCGTGCCCTTCTCTGGTTTGGGTGGCTAGGGTTGGCCCTACGCCAGAGGTCTTGAGGGGGGGGGGGGGCAGCGGGCGCGTAGCCCGACCCGTGCCCTTCTCTGGTTTGGGTGGCTAGGGTTGGCCCTGCCCCAGAGGTCTTGAGGGGGGGAGCGGGCGCGTAGCCCGGCCCGTTCCCTTCTCTGGTTTGGGTGGCTAGGGCTGGCCCTGCCCCAGAGGTCTTGAGGGGGGGAGCGGACACGTAGCCCGGCCCGTGCCCTTCTCTGGTTTGGGTGGCTAGGGTTGGCCCTGCCCCAGAGGTCTTGAGGGGGGGAGCGGGCGCGTAGCCCGGCCCGTGCCTTCTCTGGGGTTGGCCCTGCCCCAGAGGTCTTGAGGGGGGGAGCGGGCGCGTAGCCCGGTCCGTGCCCTTCTCTGGTTTGGGTGGCTAGGATTGGCCCTGCCCCAGAGGTCTTGATGGGGGGAGCGGGCGCGTGGCCCGGCCCGAGCCCTTCTCTGGTTTGGGTGGCTAGGGTTGGCCCTGCCCCACAGGTCTTGAGGGGGGAGCGGGCGCGTGGCCCGGCCCGTGCCCTTCTCTGGTTTGGGTGGCCTGGGTTGGCCCTGCCCCAGAGGTCTTGAGGGGGGGAGCGGGCGCGTAGCCCGGCCCGTGCCCTTCTCTGGTTTGGGTGGCTAGGGTTGGCCCTGCACCAGAGGTCTTGAGGGGGGGAGCGGGCGCGTGGCCCGGCCCGTGCCCTTCTCTGGTTTGGGTGGCTAGGGTTGGCCCTGCCCTAAAGGTCTTGAGGGGGGAGCGGGCGCGTGGCCCGGCCCGTGCCCTTCTCTGGTTTGGGTGGCTAGGGTTGGCCCTGCCCCAGAGGTCTAGAGGGGGGGAGCGGGCGGGTAGCCCGGCCGTGCCCTTCTCTGGTTTGGGTGGTTAGGGTTGGCCCTGCCCCAGAGGTCTTGAGGGGGGAGCGGGCGGGTAGCCCGGCCCGTGCCCTTCTCTGGTTTGGGTGGCTAGGGTTGGCCCTGCCCCAGAGGTCTTGAGGGGGGGAGCGGTCGCGTAGCCCGGCCCGTGCCCTTCTCTGGTTTGGGTGTCTAGGTTTGGCCCTGCCCAGAGGTCTTGAGGGGGGAGCGGGCGCGTAGCCCCACCGTGCCCTTCTCTGGTTTGGGTGGCTAGTGTTGGCCCTGCCCCAGAGGTCTTGAGGGGGGAGCGGGCGGGTAGCCCGGCCCGTGCCCTTCTCTGGTTTGGGTGGCTAGGGTTGGCCCTGCCCCAGAGGTCTTGAGGGGGGGAGCGGTCGCGTAGCCCGGCCCGTGCCCTTCTCTGGTTTGGGTGTCTAGGGTTGGCCCTGCCCCAGAGGTCTTGAGGGGGGAGCGGGCGCGTAGCCCGGCCCGTGCCCTTCTCTGGTTTGGGTGGCTAGGGTTGGCCCTGCCCCAGAGGTCTTGAGGGGGGAGCGGGCGCGTAGCCTGGCCCGTGCCCTTCTCTGGCTTGGGTGGCTAGGGTTGGCCCTGCCCAAGAGGTCTTGAGGGGGGAGCGGGCGCGTAGCCCGGCCCGTGCCCTTCTCTGGTTTGGGTGGCTAGGGTTAGCCCTGCCCCAGAGGTATTGAGGGGGGGAGCGGGCGCGTAGCCCGGCCCGTGCCCTTCTCTGGTTTGGGTGGCTAGGGTAGGCCCTGCCCCAGAGGTCTTGAGGGGGGGAGCGGGCGCGTAGCCCGGCCCGTGCCCTTCTCTGGTTTGGGTGGCTAGGGTTGGCCCTGCCCCAGAGGTATTGAGGGGGGGAGCCCGGCCCGTGCCCTTCTCTGGTTTGGGTGGCTAGGGTTGGCCCTGCCTCAGAGGTCTTGAGGGGGGGAGCGGGCGCGTAGCCCGGCCCGTGCCGTTCTCTGGTTTGGGTGGCTAGGGTTGGCCCTGCCCCAGAGGTCTTGAGGGGGGAAGCGGGTGCGTAGCCCGGCCCGTGCCCTTCTCTAGTTTGGGTGGCTAGGGTTGGCCCTGCCCCAGAGGTCTTGAGGGGGGAGCGGGCGCGTAGCCCGGCCCGTGCCCTTCTCTGGTTTGGGTGGCTAGGTTTGGCCCTGCCCCAGATGTCTTGAGGGGGGGAGCGGGCGCGTAGCCCGGCCCGTGCCCTTCTCTGGTTTGGGTGGCTAGGGTTGGCCCTGCCTCAGAGGTCTTGAGGGGGGGAGCGGGCGCGTAGCCCGGCCCGTGCCCTTCTTTGGTTTGGGTGGCTAGGGTTGGCCCTGCCCCAGAGGTCTTGAGGGGGGGAGCGGGGGCGTAGCCCGGCCCGTGCCATTCTCTGGTTTGGGTGGCTAGGGTTGGCCCTGCACCAGAGGTCTTGAGGGGGGAGCGGGTGCTTAGCCCGGCCCGTGCCCTTCTCTTGTTTGGGTGGCTAGGGTTGGCCCTGCCCCAGATGTCTTGAGGGGGGGAGCGGGCGCGTAGCCCGGCCCGTGCCCTTCTCTTGTTTGGGTGGCTAGGGTTGGCCCTGCCCCAGATGTCTTGAGGGGGGGAGCGGGCGCGTAGCCCGGCCCGTGCCCTTCTCTGGTTTGGGTGGCTAGGGTTGGCCCTGCCCAAGAGGTCTTGAGGGGGGGAGCCGGCGCGTAGCCCGGCCCGTGCCCTTCTCTGGTTTGGGTGGCTAGGGTTGGCCCTGCCCCAGAGGTCTTGAGGGGGGGAGCGGGCGCGTAGCCCGGCCCGTGCCCTTCTCTGGTTTGGGTGGCTAGGATTGGCCCAGCCCCAGAGGTCTTGAGAGGGGGAGCGGGCGCGTGGCCCGGCCCGTGCCCTTCTCTGGTTTGGGTGGTTAGGGTTGGCCCTGCCCCAAAGGTCTTGAGGGGGGAGCGGGCGCGTGGCCCGGCCCGTGCCCTTCTCTGGTTTGGGTGGCTAGGGTTGGCCCTGCCCCAGAGGTCTTGAGGGGGGGAGCGGGCGCGTAGCCCGGCCCGTGAACTTCTCTGGTTTGGGTGGCTAGGGTTGGCCCTGCCCCAGAGGTCTTGAGGGGGGGAGCGGGCACGTGGCCCGGCCCGTGCCCTTCTCTGGTTTGGGTGGCTAGGGTTGGCCCTGCCCCAGAGGTCTTGAGGGGGGAGCGGGCGCGTGGCCCGGCCCGTGCCCTTCTCTGGTTTGGGTGGCTAGGGTTGGCCCTGCCCCAAAGGTCTTGAGGGGGGAGCGGGCGCGTGGCCAGGCCCGTGCCCTTCTCTGGTTTGGGTGGCTAGGGTTGGTCCTGCCCCAGAGGTCTAGAGGGGGGGGAGCGGGCGCGTAGCCCAGCCCGTGCCCTTCTCTGGTTTGGGTGGCTAGGGTTGGCCCTGCCCCAGAGGTCTTGAGGGGGGGAGCGGGCGCGTAGCCCGGCCCGTGCCCTTCTCTGGTTTGGGTGGCTAGGGTTGGCCCTGCCCCAGAGGTCTTGAGAGGGTATCAGGCGCGTAGCCCGGCCCGTGCCCTTCTCTAGTTTGGGTGGCTAGGGTTGGCCCTGCCCCAGAGGTCTTGAGGGGGGAGCGGGCGGGTATCCCGGCCCGTGCCCTTCTCTGGTTTGGGTGGCTAGGGTTGGCACTGCCCTAGAGGTCTTGAGGGGGGGAGCTGTCGCGTAGCCCGGCCCGTGCCCTGCTCTGGTTTGGGTGTCTAGGTTTGGTCCTGCCCAGAGGTCTTGAGGGGGGAGCGGGCGCTTAGCCCGGCCCGTGCCCTTCTCTGGTTTGGGTGGCTAGGGTTGGCCCTGCCCCAGAGGTCTTGAGGGGGGAGCGGGTGCGTAGCCCGGCCCGTGCCCTTCTCTGGTTTGGGTGGCTAGGGTTGGCCCTGCCCCAGAGGTCTTGAGGGGGGAGCGGGCACGTAGCCCGGCCCGTGCCCTTCTCTGGTTTGGGTGTCTAGGGTTGGCCCTGCCCCAGAGGTCTTGAGGGGGGAGCGGGCGCGTAGCCCGGCCCGTGCCCTTCTCTGGTTTGGGTGGCTAGGGTTGGCCCTGCCCCAGAGGTCTTGAGGGGGGAGCGGGCGCGTAGCCCGGCCGTGCCCTTCTCTGGTTTGGGTGGTTAGGGTTGGCCCTGCCCCAGAGGTCTTGAGGGGGGAGCGGGCGGGTAGCCCGGCCCGTGCCCTTCTCTGGTTTGGGTGGCTAGGGTTGGCCCTGCCCCAGAGGTCTTGAGGGGGGGAGCGGTCGCGTAGCCCGGCCCGTGCCCTTCTCTTGTTTGGGTGTCTAGGTTTGGCCCTGCCCAGAGGTCTTGAGGGGGGAGCGGGCGCGTAGCCCGGCCGTGCCCTTCTCTGGTTTGGGTGGCTAGTGTTGGCCCTGCCCCAGAGGTCTTGAGGGGGGAGCGGGCGGGTAGCCCGGCCCGTGCCCTTCTCTGGTTTGGGTGGCTAGGGTTGGCCCTGCCCCAGAGGTCTTGAGGGGGGGAGCGGTCGCGTAGCCCGGCCCGTGCCCTTCTCTGGTTTGGGTGTCTAGGGTTGGCCCTGCCCCAGAGGTCTTGAGGGGGGAGCGGGCGCGTAGCCCGGCCCGTGCCCTTCTCTGGTTTGGGTGGCTAGGGTAGGCCCTGCCCCAGAGGTCTTGAGGGGGGGAGCGGGCGCGTAGCCCGGCCCGTGCCCTTCTCTGGTTTGGGTGGCTAGGGTTGGCCCTGCCCCAGAGGTCTTGAGGGGGGGAGCCCGGCCCGTGCCCTTCTCTGGTTTGGGTGGCTAGTGTTGGCCCTGCCTCAGAGGTCTTGAGGGGGGGAGCGGGCGCGTAGCCCGGCCCGTGCCGTTCTCTGGTTTGGGTGGCTAGGGTTGGCCCTGCCCCAGAGGTCTTGAGGGGGGAAGCGGGTGCGTAGCCCGGCCCGTGCCCTTCTCTAGTTTGGGTGGCTAGGGTTGGCCCTGCCCCAGAGGTCTTGAGGGGGGAGCGGGCGCGTAGCCCGGCCCGTGCCCTTCTCTGGTTTGGGTGGCTAGGTTTGGCCCTGCCCCAGATGTCTTGAGGGGGGGGGAGCGGGCGCGTAGCCCGGCCCGTGCCCTTCTCTGGTTTGGGTGGCTAGGGTTGGCCCTGCCTCAGAGGTCTTGAGGGGGGGAGCGGGCGCGTAGCCCGGCCCGTGCCCTTCTCTGGTTTGGGTGGCTAGGGTTGGCCCTGCCCCAGAGGTCTTGAGGGGGGAGCGGGGGCGTAGCCCGGCCCGTGCCATTCTCTGGTTTGGGTGGCTAGGGTTGGCCCTGCCCCAGAGGTCTTGAGGGGGGAGCGGGTGCTTAGCCCGGCCCGTGCCCTTCTCTTGTTTGGGTGGCTAGGGTTGGCCCTGCCCCAGATGTCTTGAGGGGGGGAGTGGGCGCGTAGCCCGGCCCGTGCCCTTCTCTGGTTTGGGTGGCTAGGGTTGGCCCTGCCCAAGAGGTCTTGAGGGGGGGAGCCGGCGCGTAGCCCGGCCCGTGCCCTTCTCTGGTTTGGGTGGCTAGGGTTGGCCCTGCCCCAGAGGTCTTGAGGGGGGGAGCGGGCGCGTAGCCCGGCCCGTGCCCTTCTCTGGTTTGGGTGGCTAGGATTGGCCCAGCCCCAGAGGTCTTGAGAGGGGGAGCGGGCGCGTGGCCCGGCCCGTGCCCTTCTCTGGTTTGGGTGGTTAGGGTTGGCCCTGCCCCAAAGGTCTTGAGGGGGGAGCGGGCGCGTGGCCCGGCCCGTGCCCTTCTCTGGTTTGGGTGGCTAGGGTTGGCCCTGCCCCAGAGGTCTTGAGGGGGGGAGCGGGCGCGTAGCCCGGCCTGTGACCTTCTCTGGTTTGGGTGGCTAGGGTTGGCCCTGCCCCAGAGGTCTTGAGGGGGGAGCGGGTGCGTAGCCCGGCCCGTGCCCTTCTCTGGTTTGGGTGGCTAGGGTTGGCCCTGCCCCAGAGGTCTTGAGGGGGGAGCGGGCACGTAGCCCGGCCCGTGCCCTTCTCTGGTTTGGGTGTCTAGGGTTGGCCCTGCCCCAGAGGTCTTGAGGGGGGAGCGGGCGCGTAGCCCGGCCCGTGCCCTTCTCTGGTTTGGGTGGCTAGGGTTGGCCCTGCCCCAGAGGTCTTGAGGGGGGAGCGGGCGCGTAGCCCGGCCGTGCCCTTCTCTGGTTTGGGTGGCTAGGGTTGGCACTGCCCTAGAGGTCTTGAGGGGGGGAGCTGTCGCGTAGCCCGGCCCGTGCCCTGCTCTGGTTTGGGTGTCTAGGTTTGGTCCTGCCCAGAGGTCTTGAGGGGGGAGCGGGCGCTTAGCCCGGCCCGTGCCCTTCTCTGGTTTGGGTGGCTAGGGTTGGCCCTGCCCCAGAGGTCTTGAGGGGGGAGCGGGTGCGTAGCCCGGCCCGTGCCCTTCTCTGGTTTGGGTGGCTAGGGTTGGCCCTGCCCCAGAGGTCTTGAGGGGGGAGCGGGCACGTAGCCCGGCCCGTGCCCTTCTCTGGTTTGGGTGTCTAGGGTTGGCCCTGCCCCAGAGGTCTTGAGGGGGGAGCGGGCGCGTAGCCCGGCCCGTGCCCTTCTCTGGTTTGGGTGGCTAGGGTTGGCCCTGCCCCAGAGGTCTTGAGGGGGGAGCGGGCGCGTAGCCCGGCCGTGCCCTTCTCTGGTTTGGGTGGTTAGGGTTGGCCCTGCCCCAGAGGTCTTGAGGGGGGAGCGGGCGGGTAGCCCGGCCCGTGCCCTTCTCTGGTTTGGGTGGCTAGGGTTGGCCCTGCCCCAGAGGTCTTGAGGGGGGGAGCGGTCGCGTAGCCCGGCCCGTGCCCTTCTCTTGTTTGGGTGTCTAGGTTTGGCCCTGCCCAGAGGTCTTGAGGGGGGAGCGGGCGCGTAGCCCGGCCGTGCCCTTCTCTGGTTTGGGTGGCTAGTGTTGGCCCTGCCCCAGAGGTCTTGAGGGGGGAGCGGGCGGGTAGCCCGGCCCGTGCCCTTCTCTGGTTTGGGTGGCTAGGGTTGGCCCTGCCCCAGAGGTCTTGAGGGGGGGAGCGGTCGCGTAGCCCGGCCCGTGCCCTTCTCTGGTTTGGGTGTCTAGGGTTGGCCCTGCCCCAGAGGTCTTGAGGGGGGAGCGGGCGCGTAGCCCGGCCCGTGCCCTTCTCTGGTTTGGGTGGCTAGGGTAGGCCCTGCCCCAGAGGTCTTGAGGGGGGGAGCGGGCGCGTAGCCCGGCCCGTGCCCTTCTCTGGTTTGGGTGGCTAGGGTTGGCCCTGCCCCAGAGGTATTGAGGGGGGGAGCCCGGCCCGTGCCCTTCTCTGGTTTGGGTGGCTAGGGTTGGCCCTGCCTCAGAGGTCTTGAGGGGGGAGCGGGCGCGTAGCCCGGCCCGTGCCGTTCTCTGGTTTGGGTGGCTAGGGTTGGCCCTGCCCCAGAGGTCTTGAGGGGGGAAGCGGGTGCGTAGCCCGGCCCGTGCCCTTCTCTAGTTTGGGTGGCTAGGGTTGGCCCTGCCCCAGAGGTCTTGAGGGGGGAGCGGGCGCGTAGCCCGGCCCGTGCCCTTCTCTGGTTTGGGTGGCTAGGTTTGGCCCTGCCCCAGATGTCTTGAGGGGGGGGAGCGGGCGCGTAGCCCGGCCCGTGCCCTTCTCTGGTTTGGGTGGCTAGGGTTGGCCCTGCCTCAGAGGTCTTGAGGGGGGGAGCGGGCGCGTAGCCCGGCCCGTGCCCTTCTCTGGTTTGGGTGGCTAGGGTTGGCCCTGCCCCAGAGGTCTTGAGGGGGGAGCGGGGGCGTAGCCCGGCCCGTGCCATTCTCTGGTTTGGGTGGCTAGGGTTGGCCCTGCCCCAGAGGTCTTGAGGGGGGAGCGGGTGCTTAGCCCGGCCCGTGCCCTTCTCTTGTTTGGGTGGCTAGGGTTGGCCCTGCCCCAGATGTCTTGAGGGGGGGAGTGGGCGCGTAGCCCGGCCCGTGCCCTTCTCTGGTTTGGGTGGCTAGGGTTGGCCCTGCCCAAGAGGTCTTGAGGGGGGGAGCCGGCGCGTAGCCCGGCCCGTGCCCTTCTCTGGTTTGGGTGGCTAGGGTTGGCCCTGCCCCAGAGGTCTTGAGGGGGGGAGCGGGCGCGTAGCCCGGCCCGTGCCCTTCTCTGGTTTGGGTGGCTAGGATTGGCCCAGCCCCAGAGGTCTTGAGAGGGGGAGCGGGCGCGTGGCCCGGCCCGTGCCCTTCTCTGGTTTGGGTGGTTAGGGTTGGCCCTGCCCCAAAGGTCTTGAGGGGGGAGCGGGCGCGTGGCCCGGCCCGTGCCCTTCTCTGGTTTGGGTGGCTAGGGTTGGCCCTGCCCCAGAGGTCTTGAGGGGGGGAGCGGGCGCGTCGCCCGGCCTGTGACCTTCTCTGGTTTGGGTGGCTAGGGTTGGCCCTGCCCCAGAGGTCTTGAGGGGGGGGAGCGGGCGCGTGGCCCGGCCCGTGCCCTTCTCTGGTTTGGGTGGCTAGGGTTGGCCCTGCCCCAGAGGTCTTGAGGGGGGAGCGGGCGCGTGGCCCGGCCCGTGCCCTTCTCTGGTTTGGGTGGCTAGGGTTGGCCCTGCCCCAGAGGTATTGAGGGGGGGAGCCCGGCCCGTGCCCTTCTCTGGTTTGGGTGGCTAGGGTTGGCCCTGCCTCAGAGGTCTTGAGGGGGGGAGCGGGCGCGTAGCCCGGCCCGTGCCGTTCTCTGGTTTGGGTGGCTAGGGTTGGCCCTGCCCCAGAGGTCTTGAGGGGGGAAGCGGGTGCGTAGCCCGGCCCGTGCCCTTCTCTAGTTTGGGTGGCTAGGGTTGGCCCTGCCCCAGAGGTCTTGAGGGGGGAGCGGGCGCGTAGCCCGGCCCGTGCCCTTCTCTGGTATGGGTGGCTAGGTTTGGCCCTACCCCAGATGTCTTGAGGGGGGGGGAGCGGGCGCGTAGCCCGGCCCGTGCCCTTCTCTGGTTTGGGTGGCTAGGGTTGGCCCTGCCTCAGAGGTCTTGAGGGGGGGAGCGGGCGCGTAGCCCGGCCCGTGCCCTTCTCTGGTTTGGGTGGCTAGGGTTGGCCCTGCCCCAGAGGTCTTGAGGGGGGGAGCGGGGGCGTAGCCCGGCCCGTGCCATTCTCTGGTTTGGGTGGCTAGGGTTGGCCCTGCCCCAGAGGTCTTGAGGGGGGAGCGGGTGCTTAGCCCGGCCCGTGCCCTTCTCTTGTTTGGGTGGCTAGGGTTGGCCCTGCCCCAGATGTCTTGAGGGGGGGAGTGGGCGCGTAGCCCGGCCCGTGCCCTTCTCTTGTTTGGGTGGCTAGGGTTGGCCCTGCCCCAGATGTCTTGAGGGGGGGAGTGGGCGCGTAGCCCGGCCCGTGCCCTTCTCTGGTTTGGGTGGCTAGGGTTGGCCCTGCCCAAGAGGTCTTGAGGGGGGGAGCCGGCGCGTAGCCCGGCCCGTGCCCTTCTCTGGTTTGGGTGGCTAGGGTTGGCCCTGCCCCAGAGGTCTTGAGGGGGGGAGCGGGCGCGTAGCCCGGCCCGTGCCCTTCTCTGGTTTGGGTGGCTAGGATTGGCCCAGCCCCAGAGGTCTTGAGAGGGGGAGCGGGCGCGTGGCCCGGCCCGTGCCCTTCTCTGGTTTGGGTGGGTAGGGTTGGCCCTGCCCCAAAGGTCTTGAGGGGGGAGCGGGCGCGTGGCCCGGCCCGTGCCCTTCTCTGGTTTGGGTGGCTAGGGTTGGCCCTGCCCCAGAGGTCTTGAGGGGGGGAGCGGGCGCGTAGCCCGGCCCGTGACCTTCTCTGGTTTGGGTGGCTAGGGTTGGCCCTGCCCCAGAGGTCTTGAGGGGGGGAGCGGGCGCGTGGCCCGGCCCGTGCCCTTCTCTGGTTTGGGTGGCTAGGGTTGGCCCTGCCCCAGAGGTCTTGAGGGGGGAGCGGGCGCGTGGCCCGGCCCGTGCCCTTCTCTGGTTTGGGTGGCTAGGGTTGGCCCTACCCCAAAGGTCTTGAGGGGGGAGCGGGCGCGTGGCCAGGCCCGTGCCCTTCTCTGGTTTGGGTGGCTAGGGTTGGCCCTGCCCCAGAGGTCTAGAGGGGGGGAGCGGGCGCGTAGCCCAGCCCGTGCCCTTCTCTGGTTTGGGTGGCTAGGGTTGGCCCTGCCCCAGAGGTCTTGAGGGGGGGAGCGGGCGCGTAGCCCGGCCCGTGCCCTTCTCTGGTTTGGGTGGCTAGGGTTGGCCCTGCCCCAGAGGTCTTGAGAGGGTATCAGGCGCGTAGCCCGGCCCGTGCCCTTCTCTAGTTTGGGTGGCTAGGGTTGGCCCTGCCCCAGAGGTCTTGAGGGGGGAGCGGGCGGGTATCCCGGCCCGTGCCCTTCTCTGGTTTGGGTGGCTAGGGTTGGCACTGCCCTAGAGGTCTTGAGGGGGGGAGCTGTCGCGTAGCCCGGCCCGTGCCCTGCTCTGGTTTGGGTGTCTAGGTTTGGCCCTGCCCAGAGGTCTTGAGGGGGGAGCGGGCGCTTAGCCCGGCCCGTGCCCTTCTCTGGTTTGGGTGGCTAGGGTTGGCCCTGCCCCAGAGGTCTTGAGGGGGGAGCGGGTGCGTAGCCCGGCCCGTGCCCTTCTCTGGTTTGGGTGGCTAGGGTTGGCCCTGCCCCAGAGGTCTTGAGGGGGGAGCGGGCGCGTGGCCCGGCCCGTGCCCTTCTCTGGTTTGGGTGGTTAGGGTTGGCCCTGCCCCAAAGGTCTTGAGGGGGGAGCGGGCGCGTGGCCCGGCCCGTGCCCTTCTCTGGTTTGGGTGGCTAGGGTTGGCCCTGCCCCAGAGGTCTTGAGGGGGGGAGCGGGCGCGTAGCCCGGCCCGTGCCCTTCTCTGGTTTGGGTGGCTAGGATTGGCCCAGCCCCAGAGGTCTTGAGAGGGGGAGCGGGCGCGTGGCCCGGCCCGTGCCCTTCTCTGGTTTGGGTGGTTAGGGTTGGCCCTGCCCCAAAGGTCTTGAGGGGGGAGCGGGCGCGTGGCCCGGCCCGTGCCCTTCTCTGGTTTGGGTGGCTAGGGTTGGCCCTGCCCCAGAGGTCTTGAGGGGGGGAGCGGGCGCGTAGCCCGGCCTGTGACCTTCTCTGGTTTGGGTGGCTAGGGTTGGCCCTGCCCCAGAGGTCTTGAGGGGGGGAGCGGGCGCGTGGCCCGGCCCGTGCCCTTCTCTGGTTTGGGTGGCTAGGGTTGGCCCTGCCCCAGAGGTCTTGAGGGGGGAGCGGGCGCGTGGCCCGGCCCGTGCCCTTCTCTGGTTTGGGTGGCTAGGGTTGGCCCTGCCCCAGAGGTATTGAGGGGGGGAGCCCGGCCCGTGCCCTTCTCTGGTTTGGGTGGCTAGGGTTGGCCCTGCCTCAGAGGTCTTGAGGGGGGGAGCGGGCGCGTAGCCCGGCCCGTGCCGTTCTCTGGTTTGGGTGGCTAGGGTTGGCCCTGCCCCAGAGGTCTTGAGGGGGGAAGCGGGTGCGTAGCCCGGCCCGTGCCCTTCTCTAGTTTGGGTGGCTAGGGTTGGCCCTGCCCCAGAGGTCTTGAGGGGGGAGCGGGCGCGTAGCCCGGCCCGTGCCCTTCTCTGGTATGGGTGGCTAGGTTTGGCCCTGCCCCAGATGTCTTGAGGGGGGGGGGGGGGAGCGGGCGCGTAGCCCGGCCCGTGCCCTTCTCTGGTTTGGGTGGCTAGGGTTGGCCCTGCCTCAGAGGTCTTGAGGGGGGGAGCGGGCGCGTAGCCCGGCCCGTGCCCTTCTCTGGTTTGGGTGGCTAGGGTTGGCCCTGCCCAAGAGGTCTTGAGGGGGGGAGCCGGCGCGTAGCCCGGCCCGTGCCCTTCTCTGGTTTGGGTGGCTAGGGTTGGCCCTGCCCCAGAGGTCTTGAGGGGGGGAGCGGGCGCGTAGCCCGGCCCGTGCCCTTCTCTGGTTTGGGTGGCTAGGATTGGCCCAGCCCCAGAGGTCTTGAGAGGGGGAGCGGGCGCGTGGCCCGGCCCGTGCCCTTCTCTGGTTTGGGTGGTTAGGGTTGGCCCTGCCCCAAAGGTCTTGAGGGGGGAGCGGGCGCGTGGCCCGGCCCGTGCCCTTCTCTGGTTTGGGTGGCTAGGGTTGGCCCTGCCCCAGAGGTCTTGAGGGGGGGAGCGGGCGCGTAGCCCGGCCTGTGACCTTCTCTGGTTTGGGTGGCTAGGGTTGGCCCTGCCCCAGAGGTCTTGAGGGGGGGAGCGGGCGCGTGGCCCGGCCCGTGCCCTTCTCTGGTTTGGGTGGCTAGGGTTGGCCCTGCCCCAGAGGTCTTGAGGGGGGAGCGGGCGCGTGGCCCGGCCCGTGCCCTTCTCTGGTTTGGGTGGCTAGGGTTGGCCCTGCCCCAGAGGTATTGAGGGGGGGAGCCCGGCCCGTGCCCTTCTCTGGTTTGGGTGGCTAGGGTTGGCCCTGCCTCAGAGGTCTTGAGGGGGGGAGCGGGCGCGTAGCCCGGCCCGTGCCGTTCTCTGGTTTGGGTGGCTAGGGTTGGCCCTGCCCCAGAGGTCTTGAGGGGGGAAGCGGGTGCGTAGCCCGGCCCGTGCCCTTCTCTAGTTTGGGTGGCTAGGGTTGGCCCTGCCCCAGAGGTCTTGAGGGGGGAGCGGGCGCGTAGCCCGGCCCGTGCCCTTCTCTGGTATGGGTGGCTAGGTTTGGCCCTGCCCCAGATGTCTTGAGGGGGGGGAGCGGGCGCGTAGCCCGGCCCGTGCCCTTCTCTGGTTTGGGTGGCTAGGGTTGGCCCTGCCTCAGAGGTCTTGAGGGGGGGAGCGGGCGCGTAGCCCGGCCCGTGCCCTTCTCTGGTTTGGGTGGCTAGGGTTGGCCCTGCCCCAGAGGTCTTGAGGGGGGGAGCGGGGGCGTAGCCCGGCCCGTGCCATTCTCTGGTTTGGGTGGCTAGGGTTGGCCCTGCCCCAGAGGTCTTGAGGGGGGAGCGGGTGCTTAGCCCGGCCCGTGCCCTTCTCTTGTTTGGGTGGCTAGGGTTGGCCCTGCCCCAGATGTCTTGAGGGGGGGAGTGGGCGCGTAGCCCGGCCCGTGCCCTTCTCTTGTTTGGGTGGCTAGGGTTGGCCCTGCCCCAGATGTCTTGAGGGGGGGAGTGGGCGCGTAGCCCGGCCCGTGCCCTTCTCTGGTTTGGGTGGCTAGGGTTGGCCCTGCCCAAGAGGTCTTGAGGGGGGGAGCCGGCGCGTAGCCCGGCCCGTGCCCTTCTCTGGTTTGGGTGGCTAGGGTTGGCCCTGCCCCAGAGGTCTTGAGGGGGGGAGCGGGCGCGTAGCCCGGCCCGTGCCCTTCTCTGGTTTGGGTGGCTAGGATTGGCCCAGCCCCAGAGGTCTTGAGAGGGGGAGCGGGCGCGTGGCCCGGCCCGTGCCCTTCTCTGGTTTGGGTGGTTAGGGTTGGCCCTGCCCCAAAGGTCTTGAGGGGGGAGCGGGCGCGTGGCCCGGCCCGTGCCCTTCTCTGGTTTGGGTGGCTAGGGTTGGCCCTGCCCCAGAGGTCTTGAGGGGGGGAGCGGGCGCGTAGCCCGGCCCGTGACCTTCTCTGGTTTGGGTGGCTAGGGTTGGCCCTGCCCCAGAGGTCTTGAGGGGGGGAGCGGGCGCGTGGCCCGGCCCGTGCCCTTCTCTGGTTTGGGTGGCTAGGGTTGGCCCTGCCCCAGAGGTCTTGAGGGGGGAGCGGGCGCGTGGCCCGGCCCGTGCCCTTCTCTGGTTTGGGTGGCTAGGGTTGGCCCTACCCCAAAGGTCTTGAGGGGGGAGCGGGCGCGTGGCCAGGCCCGTGCCCTTCTCTGGTTTGGGTGGCTAGGGTTGGCCCTGCCCCAGAGGTCTAGAGGGGGGGAGCGGGCGCGTCGCCCAGCCCGTGCCCTTCTCTGGTTTGGGTGGCTAGGGTTGGCCCTGCCCCAGAGGTCTTGAGGGGGGGAGCGGGCGCGTAGCCCGGCCCGTGCCCTTCTCTGGTTTGGGTGGCTAGGGTTGGCCCTGCCCCAGAGGTCTTGAGAGGGTATCAGGCGCGTAGCCCGGCCCGTGCCCTTCTCTAGTTTGGGTGGCTAGGGTTGGCCCTGCCCCAGAGGTCTTGAGGGGGGAGCGGGCGGGTATCCCGGCCCGTGCCCTTCTCTGGTTTGGGTGGCTAGGGTTGGCACTGCCCTAGAGGTCTTGAGGGGGGGAGCTGTCGCGTAGCCCGGCCCGTGCCCTGCTCTGGTTTGGGTGTCTAGGTTTGGCCCTGCCCAGAGGTCTTGAGGGGGGAGCGGGCGCTTAGCCCGGCCCGTGCCCTTCTCTGGTTTGGGTGGCTAGGGTTGGCCCTGCCCCAGAGGTCTTGAGGGGGGAGCGGGTGCGTAGCCCGGCCCGTGCCCTTCTCTGGTTTGGGTGGCTAGGGTTGGCCCTGCCCCAGAGGTCTTGAGGGGGGAGCGGTCACGTAGCCCGGCCCGTGCCCTTCTCTGGTTTGGGTGTCTAGGGTTGGCCCTGCCCCAGAGGTCTTGAGGGGGGAGCGGGCGCGTAGCCCGGCCCGTGCCCTTCTCTGGTTTGTGTGGCTAGGGTTGGCCCTGCCCCAGAGGTCTTGAGGGGGGAGCGGGCGCGTAGCCCGGCCGTGCCCTTCTCTGGTTTGGGTGGTTAGGGTTGGCCCTGCCCCAGAGGTCTTGAGGGGGGAGCGGGCGGGTAGCCCGGCCCGTGCCCTTCTCTGGTTTGGGTGGCTAGGGTTGGCCCTGCCCCAGAGGTCTTGAGGGGGGAGCGGTCGCGTAGCCCGGCCCGTGCCCTTCTCTGGTTTGGGTGTCTAGGTTTGGCCCTGCCCAGAGGTCTTGAGGGGGGAGCGGGCGCGTAGCCCGGCCGTGCCCTTCTCTGGTTTGGGTGGCTAGTGTTGGCCCTGCCCCAGAGGTCTTGAGGGGGGAGCGGGCGGGTAGCCCGGCCCGTGCCCTTCTCTGGTTTGGGTGGCTAGGGTTGCCCCTGCCCCAGAGGTCTTGAGGGGGGGAGCGGTCGCGTAGCCCGGCCCGTGCCCTTCTCTGGTTTGGGTGTCTAGGGTTGGCCCTGCCCCAGAGGTCTTGAGGGGGGAGCGGGCGCGTAGCCCGGCCCGTGCCCTTCTCTGGTTTGGGTGGCTAGGGTAGGCCCTGCCCCAGAGGTCTTGAGGGGGGGAGCGGGCGCGTAGCCCGGCCCGTGCCCTTCTCTGGTTTGGGTGGCTAGGGTTGGCCCTGCCCCAGAGGTATTGAGGGGGGGAGCCCGGCCCGTGCCCTTCTCTGGTTTGGGTGGCTAGGGTTGGCCCTGCCTCAGAGGTCTTGAGGGGGGGGAGCGGGCGCGTAGCCCGGCCCGTGCCGTTCTCTGGTTTGGGTGGCTAGGGTTGGCCCTGCCCCAGAGGTCTTGAGGGGGGCAGCGGGCGCGTAGCCCGGCCCGTGCCCTTCTCTAGTTTGGGTGGCTAGGGTTGGCCCTGCCTCAGAGGTCTTGAGGGGGGAGCGGGCGCGTAGCCCGGCCCGTGCCCTTCTCTGGTTTGGGTGGCTAGGTTTGGCCCTGCCCCAGATGTCTTGAGGGGGGGGAGCGGGCGCGTAGCCCGGCCCGTGCCCTTCTCTGGTTTGGGTGGCTAGGGTTGGCCCTGCCTCAGAGGTCTTGAGGGGGGAGCGGGCGCGTAGCCCGGCCCGTGCCCTTCTCTGGTTTGGGTGGCTAGGGTTGGCTCTGCCCCAGAGGTCTTGAGGGGGGGAGCGGGGGCGTAGCCCGGCCCGTGCCATTCTCTGGTTTGGGTGGCTAGGGTTGGCCCTGCCCCAGAGGTCTTGAGGGGGGAGCGGGTGCTTAGCCCGGCCCGTGCCCTTCTCTTGTTTGGGTGGCTAGGGTTGGCCCTGCCCCAGATGTCTTGAGGGGGGGAGTGGGCGCGTAGCCCGGCCCGTGCCCTTCTCTGGTTTGGGTGGCTAGGGTTGGCCCTGCCCAAGAGGTCTTGAGGGGGGGAGCCGGCGCGTAGCCCGGCCCGTGCCCTTCTCTGGTTTGGGTCGCTAGGGTTGGCCCTGCCCCAGAGGTCTTGAGGGGGGGAGCGGGCGCGTAGCCCGGCCCGTGCCCTTCTCTGGTTTGGGTGGCTAGGATTGGCCCTGCCCCAGAGGTCTTGAGAGGGGGAGCGGGCGCGTGGCCCGGCCCGTGCCCTTCTGTGGTTTGGGTGGTTAGGGTTGGCCCTGCCCCAAAGGTCTTGAGGGGGGAGCGGGCGCGTGGCCCGGCCCGTGCCCTTCTCTGGTTTGGGTGGCTAGGGTTGGCCCTGCCCCAGAGGTCTTGAGGGGGGGAGCGGGCGCGTAGCCCGGCCCGTGACCTTCTCTGGTTTGGGTGGCTAGGGTTGGCCCTGCCCCAGAGGTCTTGAGGGGGGAGCGGGCGCGTGGCCCGGCCCGTGCCCTTCTCTGGTTTGGGTGGCTAGGGTTGGCCCTGCCCCAGAGGTCTTGAGGGGGGAGCGGGCGCGTGGCCCGGCCCGTGCCCTTCTCTGGTTTGGGTGGCTAGGGTTGGCCCTGCCCCAAAGGTCTTGAGGGGGGAGCGGGCGCGTGGCCAGGCCCGTGCCCTTCTCTGGTTTGGGTGGCTAGGGTTGGCCCTGCCCCAGAGGTCTAGAGGGGGGGAGCGGGCGCGTAGCCCAGCCCGTGCCCTTCTCTGGTTTGGGTGGCTAGGGTTGCCCCTGCCCCAGAGGTCTTGAGGGGGGGAGCGGGCGCGTAGCCCGGCCCGTGCCCTTCTCTGGTTTGGGTGGCTAGGGTTGGCCCTGCCCCAGAGGTCTTGAGAGGGTATCAGGCGCGTAGCCCGGCCCGTGCCCTTCTCTAGTTTGGGTGGCTAGGGTTGGCCCTGCCCCAGAGGTCTTGAGGGGGGAGCGGGCGGGTATCCCGGCCCGTGCCCTTCTCTGGTTTGGGTGGCTAGGGTTGGCACTGCCCTAGAGGTCTTGAGGGGGGGAGCTGTCGCGTAGCCCGGCCCGTGCCCTTCTCTGGTTTGGGTGTCTAGGTTTGGCCCTGCCCAGAGGTCTTGAGGGGGGAGCGGGCGCTTAGCCCGGCCCGTGCCCTTCTCTGGTTTGGGTGGCTAGGGTTGGCCCTGCCCCAGAGGTCTTGAGGGGGGAGCGGGTGCGTAGCCCGGCCCGTGCCCTTCTCTGGTTTGGGTGGCTAGGGTTGGCCCTGCCCCAGAGGTCTTGAGGGGGGAGCGGGCACGTAGCCCGGCCCGTGCCCTTCTCTGGTTTGGGTGTCTAGGGTTGGCCCTGCCCCAGAGGTCTTGAGGGGGGAGCGGGCGCGTAGCCCGGCCCGTGCCCTTCTCTGGTTTGGGTGGCTAGGGTTGGCCCTGCCCTAGAGGTCTTGAGGGGGGAGCGGGCGCGTAGCCCGGCCCGTGCCCTTCTCTGGCTTGGGTGGCTAGGGTTGGCCCTGCCCAAGAGGTCTTGAGGGGGGGAGCGGGCGCGTAGCCCGGCCCGTGCCCTTCTCTGGTTTGGGTGGCTAGGGTTGGCCCTGCCCCAGAGGTCTTGAGGGGGGGAGCGGGCGCGTAGCCCGGCCCGTGCCCTTCTCTGGTTTGGATGGCTAGGGTTGGCCCTGCCCCAGAGGTCTTGAGGGGGGGAGTGGGCGCGTAGCCCGGCCCGTGCCCTTCTCTGGTTTGGGTGGCTAGGGTTGGCCCTTCCCCAGAGGTACTGAGGGGGGGAGCCCGGCCCGTGCCCTTCTTTGGTTTGGGTGGCTATGGTTGGCCCTGCCTCAGAGGTCTTGAGGGGGGGAGCGGGCGCGTAGCCCGGCCCGTGCCGTTCTCTGGTTTGGGTGGCTAGGGTTGGCCCTGCCCCAGAGGTCTTGAGGGGGGAAGCGGGCGCGTAGCCTGGCCCGTGCCCTTCTCTAGTTTGGGTGGCTAGGGTTGGCCCTGCCCCAGAGGTCTTGAGGGGGGAGCGGGCGCGTAGCCCGGCCCGTGCCCTTCTCTGGTTTGGGTGGCTAGGTTTGGCCCTGCCCCAGATGTCTTGAGGGGGGGAGCGGGCGCGTAGCCCGGCCCGTGCCCTTCTCTGGTTTGGGTGGCTAGGGTTGGCCCTGCCTCAGAGGTCTTGAGGGGGGGAGCGGGCGCGTAGCCCGGCCCGTGCCCTTATCTGGTTTGGGTGGCTAGGGTTGGCCCTGCCCCAGAGGTCTTGCGGGGGGGAAGCGGGCGCGTAGCCCGGCCCGTGCCCTTCTCTAGTTTGGGTGGCTTGGGTTGGCCTTGCCCCAGAGGTCTTGAGGGGGGAGCGGGTGCTTAGCCCGGCCCGTGCCCTTCTCTGGTTTGGGTGGCTAGGGTTGGCCATGCCCCAGATGTCTTGAGGGGGGGAGCGGGCGCGTAGCCCAGCCCGTGCCCTTCTCTGGTTTGGGTGGCTAGGGTTGGCCCTACCCCAGAGGTCTTGAGGGGGGGGCAGCGGGCGCGTAGCCCGACCCGTGCCCTTCTCTGGTTTGGGTGGCTAGGGTTGGCCCTGCCCCAGAGGTCTTGAGGGGGGGGAGCGGGCGCGTAGCCCGGCCCGTTCCCTTCTCTGGTTTGGGTGGCTAGGGCTGGCCCTGCCCCAGAGGTCTTGAGGGGGGGAGCGGACACGTAGCCCGGCCCGTGCCCTTCTCTGGTTTGGGTGGCTAGGGTTGGCCCTGCCCCAGAGGTCTTGAGGGGGGGAGCGGGCGTGTAGCCCGGCCCGTGCCTTCTCTGGGGTTGGCCCTGCCCCAGAGGTCTTGAGGGGGGGAGCGGGCGCGTAGCCCGGCCCGTGCCCTTCTCTGGTTTGGGTGGCTAGGATTGGCCCTGCCCCAGAGGTCTTGAGGGGGGAGCGGGCGCGTGGCCCGGCCCGTGCCCTTCTCTGGTTTGGGTGGCTAGGGTTGGCCCTGCCCCACAGGTCTTGAGGGGGGAGCGGGCGCGTGGCCCGGCCCGTGCCCTTCTCTGGTTTGGGTGGCCTGGGTTGGCCCTGCCCCAGAGGTCTTGAGGGGGGGGGGAGCGGGCGCGTAGCCCGGCCCGTGCCCTTCTCTGGTTTGGGTGGCTAGGGTTGGCCCTGCCCCAGAGGTCTTGAGGGGGGGAGCGGGCGCGTGGCCCGGCCCGTGCCCTTCTCTGGTTTGGGTGGCTAGGGTTGGCCCTGCCCCAGAGGTCTTGAGGGGGGAGCGGGCGCGTGGCCCGGCCCGTGCCCTTCTCTGGTTTGGGTGGCTAGGGTTGGCCCTGCCCTAGAGGTCTAGAGGGGGGGAGCGGGCGGGTGGCCCGGCCCGTGCCCTTCTCTGGTTTGGGTGGCTAGGGTTGGCCCTGCCCCAGAGGTCTTGAGGGGGGAGCGGGCGCGTAGCCCGGCCGTGCCCTTCTCTGGTTTGGGTGGCTAGGGTTGGCCCTGCCCCAGAGGTCTTGAGGGGGGAGCGGGCGGGTAGCCCGGCCCGTGCCCTTCTCTGGTTTGGGTGGCTAGGGTTGGCCCTGCCCCAGAGGTCTTGAGGGGGGGAGCGGTCGCGTAGCCCGGCCCGTGCCCTTCTCTGGTTTGGGTGTCTAGGTTTGGCCCTGCCCAGAGGTCTTGAGGGGGGAGCGGGCGCTTAGCCCGGCCCGTGCCCTTCTCTGGTTTGGGTGGCTAGGGTTGGCCCAGCCCCAGAGGTCTTGAGGGGGGGAGCGGGTGCGTAGCCCGGCCCGTGCCCTTCTCTGGTTTGGGTGGCTAGGGTTGGCCCTGCCCCAGAGGTCTTGAGGGGGGAGCGGGCACGTAGCCCGGCCCGTGCCCTTCTCTGGTTTGGGTGTCTAGGGTTGGCCCTGCCCCAGAGGTCTTGAGGGGGGAGCGGGCGCGTAGCCCGGCCCGTGCCCTTCTCTGGTTTGGGTGGCTAGGGTTGGCCCTGCCCCAGAGGTCTTGAGGGGGGAGCGGGCGCGTAGCCTGGCCCGTGCCCTTCTCTGGCTTGGGTGGCTAGGGTTGGCCCTGCCCAAGAGGTCTTGAGGGGGGAGCGGGCGCGTAGCCCGGCCCGTGCCCTTCTCTGGTTTGGGTGGCTAGGGGTGGCCCTGCCCCAGAGGTCTTGAGGGGGGAGCGGGCACGTAGCCCGGCCGTGCCCTTCTCTGGTTTGGGTGGCTAGGGTTGGCCCTGCCCCAGAGGTCTTGAGGGGGGAGCGGGCGGGTAGCCCGGCCCGTGCCCTTCTCTGGTTTGGGTGGCTAGGGTTGGCCCTGCCCCAGAGGTCTTGAGGGGGGGAGCGGTCGCGTAGCCCGGCCCGTGCCCTTCTCTGGTTTGGGTGTCTAGGTTTGGCCCTGCCCAGAGGTCTTGAGGGGGGAGCGGGCGCTTAGCCCGGCCCGTGCCCTTCTCTGGTTTGGGTGGCTAGGGTTGGCCCAGCCCCAGAGGTCTTGAGGGGGGAGCGGGGGCGTAGCCCGGCCCGTGCCCTTCTCTGGTTTGGGTGGCTAGGGTTGGCCCTGCCCCAGAGGTCTTGAGGGGGGAGCGGGCACGTAGCCCGGCCCGTGCCCTTCTCTGGTTTGGGTGTCTAGGGTTGGCCCTGCCCCAGAGGTCTTGAGGGGGGAGCGGGCGCGTAGACCGGCCCGTGCCCTTCTCTGGTTTGGGTGGCTAGGGTTGGCCCTGCCCCAGAGGTCTTGAGGGGGGAGCGGGCGCGTAGCCTGGCCCGTGCCCTTCTCTGGCTTGGGTGGCTAGGGTTGGCCCTGCCCAAGAGGTCTTGAGGGGGGAGCGGGCGCGTAGCCCGGCCCGTGCCCTTCTCTGGTTTGGGTGGCTAGGGTTGGCCCTGCCCCAGAGGTCTTGAGGGGGGGAGCGGGCGCGTAGCCCGGCCCGTGCCCTTCTCTGGTTTGGGTGGCTAGGGTAGGCCCTGCCCCAGAGGTCTTGAGGGGGGGAGCGGGCGCGTAGCCCGGCCCGTGCCCTTCTCTGGTTTGGGTGGCTAGGGTTGGCCCTGCCCCAGAGGTATTGAGGGGGGGAGCCCGGCCCGTGCCCTTCTCTGGTTTGGGTGGCTAGGGTTGGCCCTGCCTCAGAGGTCTTGAGGGGGGGAGCGGGCGCGTAGCCCGGCCCGTGCCGTTCTCTGGTTTGGGTGGCTAGGGTTGGCCCTGCCCCAGAGGTCTTGAGGGGGGAAGCGGGCGCGTAGCCTGGCCCGTGCCCTTCTCTAGTTTGGGTGGCTAGGGTTGGCCCTACCCCAGAGGTCTTGAGGGGGTAGCGGGCGCGTAGCCCGGCCCGTGCCCTTCTCTGGTTTGGGTGGCTAGGTTTGGCCCTGCCCCAGATGTCTTGAGGGGGGGAGCGGGCGCGTAGCCCGGCCCGTGCCCTTCTCTGGTTTGGGTGGCTAGGGTTGGCCCTGCCTCAGAGGTCTTGAGGGGGGGAGCGGGCGCGTAGCCCGGCCCGTGCCCTTCTCTGGTTTGGGTGGCTAGGGTTGGCCCTGCCCCAGAGGTCTTGAGGGGGGGAGCGGGGGCGTAGCCCGGCCCGTGCCATTCTCTGGTTTGGGTGGCTAGGGTTGGCCCTGCCCCAGAGGTCTTGAGGGGGGAGCGGGCGTGTAGCCCGGCCCGTGCCCTTCTCTAGTTTGGGTGGCTAGGGTTGGCCCTGCCCCAGAGGTCTTGAGGGGGGAGCGGGCGGGTAGCCCGGCCCGTGCCCTTTTCTGGTTTGGGTGGCTAAGGTTGGCCCTGCCCCAGAGGTCTTGAGGGGGGAGCGGGCGCGTAGCCCGGCCCGTGCCCTTCTCTGGTTTGGGTGGCTAGGGTTGGCCCTGCCCCAGAGGTCTTGAGGGGGGAGCGGGCGCTTAGCCCGGCCCGTGCCCTTCTCTAGTTTGGCTGGCTAGGGTTGGCCCTGCCCCAGAGGTCTTGAGGGGGGAGCTGGCGCGTAGCCCGGCCCGAGCCCTTCTCTGACTTGGGTGGCTAGGGTTGGCCCTTCCCCAGAGGTCTTGAGGGGGGGAGCGGGCGCGTAGCCCGGCCCGTGCCCTTCTCTGGTTTGGGTGGCTAGGGTTGGCCCTGCCCAAGAGGTCTTGAGGGGGGGAGCCGGCGCGTAGCCCGGCCCGTGCCCTTCTCTGGTTTGGGTGGCTAGGGTTGGCCCTGCCCCAGAGGTCTTGAGGGGGGGAGCGGGCGCGTAGCCCGGCCCGTGCCCTTCTCTGGTTTGGGTGGCTAGGGTTGGCCCTGCCCCAGAGGTCTTGAGGGGGGAGCGGGCGTGTAGCCCGGCCCGTGCCCTTCTCTAGTTTGGGTGGCTAGGGTTGGCCCTGCCCCAGAGGTCTTGAGGGGGGAGCGGGCGGGTAGCCCGGCCCGTGCCCTTTTCTGGTTTGGGTGGCTAAGGTTGGCCCTGCCCCAGAGGTCTTGAGGGGGGAGCGGGCGCGTAGCCCGGCCCGTGCCCTTCTCTGGTTTGGGTGGCTAGGGTTGGCCCAGCCCCAGAGGTCTTGAGGGGGGAGCGGGGGCGTAGCCCGGCCCGTGCCCTTCTCTGGTTTGGGTGGCTAGGGTTGGCCCTGCCCCAGAGGTCTTGAGGGGGGGAGCGGGCACGTAGCCCGGCCCGTGCCCTTCTCTGGTTTGGGTGTCTAGGGTTGGCCCTGCCCCAGAGGTCTTGAGGGGGGAGCGGGCGCGTAGACCGGCCCGTGCCCTTCTCTGGTTTGGGTGGCTAGGGTTGGCCCTGCCCCAGAGGTCTTGAGGGGGGAGCGGGCGCGTAGCCTGGCCCGTGCCCTTCTCTGGCTTGGGTGGCTAGGGTTGGCCCTGCCCAAGAGGTCTTGAGGGGGGAGCGGGCGCGTAGCCCGGCCCGTGCCCTTCTCTGGTTTGGGTGGCTAGGGTTGGCCCTGCCCCAGAGGTCTTGAGGGGGGGAGCGGGCGCGTAGCCCGGCCCGTGCCCTTCTCTGGTTTGGGTGGCTAGGGTAGGCCCTGCCCCAGAGGTCTTGAGGGGGGGAGCGGGCGCGTAGCCCGGCCCGTGCCCTTCTCTGGTTTGGGTGGCTAGGGTTGGCCCTGCCCCAGAGGTATTGAGGGGGGGAGCCCGGCCCGTGCCCTTCTCTGGTTTGGGTGGCTAGGGTTGGCCCTGCCTCAGAGGTCTTGAGGGGGGGAGCGGGCGCGTAGCCCGGCCCGTGCCGTTCTCTGGTTTGGGTGGCTAGGGTTGGCCCTGCCCCAGAGGTCTTGAGGGGGGAAGCGGGCGCGTAGCCTGGCCCGTGCCCTTCTCTAGTTTGGGTGGCTAGGGTTGGCCCTGCCCCAGAGGTCTTGAGGGGGGAGCTGGCGCGTAGCCCGGCCCGTGCCCTTCTCTGGTTTGGGTGGCTAGGTTTGGCCCTGCCCCAGATGTCTTGAGGGGGGGAGCGGGCGCGTAGCCCGGCCCGTGCCCTTCTCTGGTTTGGGTGGCTAGGGTTGGCCCTGCCCAAGAGGTCTTGAGGGGGGGAGCCGGCGCGTAGCCCGGCCCGTGCCCTTCTCTGGTTTGGGTGGCTAGGGTTGGCCCTGCCCCAGAGGTCTTGAGGGGGGGAGCGGGCGCGTAGCCCGGCCCGTGCCCTTCTCTGGTTTGGGTGGCTAGGGTTGGCCCTGCCCCAGAGGTCTTGAGGGGGGAGCGGGCGTGTAGCCCGGCCCGTGCCCTTCTCTAGTTTGGGTGGCTAGGGTTGGCCCTGCCCCAGAGGTCTTGAGGGGGGAGCGGGCGGGTAGCCCGGCCCGTGCCCTTTTCTGGTTTGGGTGGCTAAGGTTGGCCCTGCCCCAGAGGTCTTGAGGGGGGAGCGGGCGCGTAGCCCGGCCCGTGCCCTTCTCTGGTTTGGGTGGCTAGGGTTGGCCCTGCCCCAGAGGTCTTGAGGGGGGAGCGGGCGCTTAGCCCGGCCCGTGCCCTTCTCTAGTTTGGCTGGCTAGGGTTGGCCCTGCCCCAGAGGTCTTGAGGGGGGAGCTGGCGCGTAGCCCGGCCCGAGCCCTTCTCTGACTTGGGTGGCTAGGGTTGGCCCTTCCCCAGAGGTCTTGAGGGGGGGAGCGGGCGCGTAGCCCGGCCCGTGCCCTTCTCTGGTTTGGGTGGCTAGGGTTGGCCCTGCCCCAGATGTCTTGAGGGGGGAGCGGGCGCGTAGCCCGGCCCGTGCCCTTCTCTGGTTTGGGTGGCTAGGGTTGGCCCTGCCTCAGAGGTCTTGAGGGGGGGAGCGGGCGCGTAGCCCGGCCCGTGCCCTTATCTGGTTTGGGTGGCTAGGGTTGGCCTTGCCCCAGAGGTCTTGCGGGGGGAAGCGGGCGCGTTGCCCGGCCCGTGCCCTTCTCTAGTTTGGGTGGCTTGGGTTGGCCTTGCCCCAGAGGTCTTGAGGGGGGAGCGGGTGCTTAGCCCGGCCCGTGCCCTTCTCTGGTTTGGGTGGCTAGGGTTGGCCATGCCCCAGATGTCTTGAGGGGGGGAGCGGGCGCGTAGCCCAGCCCGTGCCCTTCTCTGGTTTGGGTGGCTAGGGTTGGCCCTACCCCAGAGGTCTTGAGGGGGGGGGCAGCGGGCGCGTAGCCCGACCCGTGCCCTTCTCTGGTTTGGGTGGCTAGGGTTGGCCCTGCCCCAGAGGTCTTGAGGGGGGGGGGGAGCGGGCGCGTAGCCCGGCCCGTTCCCTTCTCTGGTTTGGGTGGCTAGGGCTGGCCCTGCCCCAGAGGTCTTGAGGGGGGAGCGGACACGTAGCCCGGCCCGTGCCCTTCTCTGGTTTGGGTGGCTAGGGTTGGCCCTGCCCCAGAGGTCTTGAGGGGGGGAGCGGGCGCGTAGCCCGGCCCGTGCCTTCTCTGGGGTTGGCCCTGCCCCAGAGGTCTTGAGGGGGGGAGCGGGCGCGTAGCCCGGCCCGTGCCCTTCTCTGGTTTGGGTGGCTAGGATTGGCCCTGCCCCAGAGGTCTTGAGGGGGGGAGCGGGCGCGTGGCCCGGCCCGTGCCCTTCTCTGGTTTGGGTGGCTAGGGTTGGCCCTGCCCCACAGGTCTTGAGGGGGGAGCGGGCGCGTGGCCCGGCCCGTGCCCTTCTCTGGTTTGGGTGGCCTGGGTTGGCCCTGCCCCAGAGGTCTTGAGGGGGGGGGGAGCGGGCGCGTAGCCCGGCCCGTGCCCTTCTCTGGTTTGGGTGGCTAGGGTTGGCCCTGCCCCAGAGGTCTTGAGGGGGGGAGCGGGCGCGTGGCCCGGCCCGTGCCCTTCTCTGGTTTGGGTGGCTAGGGTTGGCCCTGCCCCAGAGGTCTTGAGGGGGGAGCGGGCGCGTGGCCCGGCCCGTGCCCTTCTCTGGTTTGGGTGGCTAGGGTTGGCCCTGCCCCAGAGGTCTAGAGGGGGGGAGCGGGCGGGTAGCCCGGCCCGTGCCCTTCTCTGGTTTGGGTGGCTAGGGTTGGCCCTGCCCCAGAGGTCTTGAGGGGGGAGCGGGCGCGTAGCCCGGCCGTGCCCTTCTCTGGTTTGGGTGGCTAGGGTTGGCCCTGCCCCAGAGGTCTTGAGGGGGGAGCTGGCGGGTAGCCCGGCCCGTGCCCTTCTCTGGTTTGGGTGGCTAGGGTTGGCCCTGCCCCAGAGGTCTTGAGGGGGGGGAGCAGTCGCGTAGCCCGGCCCGTGCCCTTCTCTGGTTTGGGTGTCTAGGTTTGGCCCTGCCCAGAGGTCTTGAGGGGGGGAGCGGGCGCTTAGCCCGGCCCGTGCCCTTCTCTGGTTTGGGTGGCTAGGGTTGGCCCAGCCCCAGAGGTCTTGAGGGGGGAGCGGGTGCGTAGCCCGGCCCGTGCCCTTCTCTGGTTTGGGTGGCTAGGGTTGGCCCTGCCCCAGAGGTCTTGAGGGGGGAGCGGGCACGTAGCCCGGCCCGTGCCCTTCTCTGGTTTGGGTGTCTAGGGTTGGCCCTGCCCCAGAGGTCTTGAGGGGGGGAGCGGGCGCGTAGCCCGGCCCGTGCCCTTCTCTGGTTTGGGTGGCTAGGGTTGGCCCTGCCCCAGAGGTCTTGAGGGGGGAGCGGGCGTGTAGCCTGGCCCGTGCCCTTCTCTGGCTTGGGTGGCTAGGGTTGGCCCTGCCCAAGAGGTCTTGAGGGGGGAGCGGGCGCGTAGCCCGGCCCGTGCCCTTCTCTGGTTTGGGTGGCTAGGGGTGGCCCTGCCCCAGAGGTCTTGAGGGGGGAGCGGGCACGTAGCCCGGCCGTGCCCTTCTCTGGTTTGGGTGGCTAGGGTTGGCCCTGCCCCAGAGGTCTTGAGGGGGGAGCGGGCGGGTAGCCCGGCCCGTGCCCTTCTCTGGTTTGGGTGGCTAGGGTTGGCCCTGCCCCAGAGGTCTTGAGGGGGGGAGCGGTCGCGTAGCCCGGCCCGTGCCCTTCTCTGGTTTGGGTGTCTAGGTTTGGCCCTGCCCAGAGGTCTTGAGGGGGGAGCGGGCGCTTAGCCCGGCCCGTGCCCTTCTCTGGTTTGGGTGGCTAGGGTTGGCCCAGCCCCAGAGGTCTTGAGGGGGGAGCGGGTGCGTAGCCCGGCCCGTGCCCTTCTCTGGTTTGGGTGGCTAGGGTTGGCCCTGCCCCAGAGGTCTTGAGGGGGGGAGCGGGCACGTAGCCCGGCCCGTGCCCTTCTCTGGTTTGGGTGTCTAGGGTTGGCCCTGCCCCAGAGGTCTTGAGGGGGGAGCGGGCGCGTAGCCCGGCCCGTGCCCTTCTCTGGTTTGGGTGGCTAGGGTTGGCCCTGCCCCAGAGGTCTTGAGGGGGGGAGCGGGCGCGTAGCCTGGCCCGTGCCCTTCTCTGGCTTGGGTGGCTAGGGTTGGCCCTGCCCAAGAGGTCTTGAGGGGGGAGCGGGCGCGTAGCCCGGCCCGTGCCCTTCTCTGGTTTGGGTGGCTAGGGTTGGCCCTGCCCCAGAGGTCTTGAGGGGGGGAGCGGGCGCGTAGCCCGGCCCGTGCCCTTCTCTGGTTTGGGTGGCTAGGGTAGGCCCTGCCCCAGAGGTCTTGAGGGGGGGAGCGGGCGCGTAGCCCGGCCCGTGCCCTTCTCTGGTTTGGGTGGCTAGGGTTGGCCCTGCCCCAGAGGTATTGAGGGGGGGAGCCCGGCCCGTGCCCTTCTCTGGTTTGGGTGGCTAGGGTTGGCCCTGCCTCAGAGGTCTTGAGGGGGGGAGCGGGCGCGTAGCCCGGCCCGTGCCGTTCTCTGGTTTGGGTGGCTAGGGTTGGCCCTGCCCCAGAGGTCTTGAGGGGGGAAGCGGGCGCGTAGCCTGGCCCGTGCCCTTCTCTCGTTTGGGTGGCTAGGGTTGGCCCTACCCCAGAGGTCTTGAGGGGGGAGCGGGCGCGTAGCCCGGCCCGTGCCCTTCTCTGGTTTGGGTGGCTAGGTTTGGCCCTGCCCCAGATGTCTTGAGGGGGGGGGAGCGGGCGCGTAGCCCGGCCCGTGCCCTTCTCTGGTTTGGGTGGCTAGGGTTGGCCCTGCCTCAGAGGTCTTGAGGGGGGGAGCGGGCGCGTAGCCCGGCCCGTGCCCTTCTCTGGTTTGGGTGGCTAGGGTTGGCCCTGCCCCAGAGGTCTTGAGGGGGGGAGCGGGGGCGTAGCCCGGCCCGTGCCATTCTCTGGTTTGGGTGGCTAGGGTTGGCCCTGCCCCAGAGGTCTTGAGGGGGGAGCGGGTGCTTAGCCCGGCCCGTGCCCTTCTCTTGTTTGGGTGGCTAGGGTTGGCCCTGCCCCAGATGTCTTAAGGGGGGGAGTGGGCGCGTAGCCCGGCCCGTGCCCTTCTCTGGTTTGGGTGGCTAGGGTTGGCCCTGCCCAAGAGGTCTTGAGGGGGGGAGCCGGCGCGTAGCCCGGCCCGTGCCCTTCTCTGGTTTGGGTGGCTAGGGTTGGCCCTGCCCCAGAGGTCTTGAGGGGGGGAGCGGGCGCGTAGCCCGGCCCGTGCCCTTCTCTGGTTTGGGTGGCTAGGGTTGGCCCTGCCCCAGAGGTCTTGAGGGGGGAGCGGGCGTGTAGCCCGGCCCGTGCCCTTCTCTAGTTTGGGTGGCTAGGGTTGGCCCTGCCCCAGAGGTCTTGAGGGGGGAGCGGGCGGGTAGCCCGGCCCGTGCCCTTTTCTGGTTTGGGTGGCTAAGGTTGGCCCTGCCCAAGAGGTCTTGAGGGGGGAGCGGGCGCGTAGCCCGGCCCGTGCCCTTCTCTGGTTTGGGTGGCTAGGGTTGGCCCTGCCCCAGAGGTCTTGAGGGGGGAGCGGGTGCTTAGCCCGGCCCGTGCCCTTCTCTAGTTTGGCTGGCTAGGGTTGGCCCTGCCCCAGAGGTCTTGAGGGGGGAGCTGGCGCGTAGCCCGGCCCGAGCCCTTCTCTGACTTGGGTGGCTAGGGTTGGCCCTTCCCCAGAGGTCTTGAGGGGGGGAGCGGGCGCGTAGCCCGGCCCGTGCCCTTCTCTGGTTTGGGTGGCTAGGGTTGGCCCTGCCCCAGATGTCTTGAGGGGGGAGCGGGCGCGTAGCCCGGCCCGTGCCCTTCTCTGGTTTGGGTGGCTAGGGTTGGCCCTGCCCCAGAGGTCTTTAGGGGGGGAGCGGGGGCGTAGCCCGGCCCGTGCCCTTCTCTGGTTTGGGTGGCTAGGGTTGGCCCTGCCCCAGAGGTCTTGAGGGGGGGAGCGGGCGCGTAGCCCGGCCCGTGCCCTTCTCTGGTTTGGGTGGCTAGGGTTGGCCCTGCCCCAGAGGTCTTGCGGGGGGAGCGGGCGCGTAGCCCGACCCGTGCCCTTCTCTGGTTTGGGTGGCTAGGGTTGGCCCTGCCCCAGAGGTCTTGAGGGGGGAGCGGGCGCGTAGCCCGGCCCGTGCCCTTCTCTGGTTTGGGTGGCTAGGGTTGGCCCTGCCCCAGAGGTCTTGAGGGGGGTAGCGGGCGCGTAGCCCGGCCCGTGCCCTTCTCTGGTTTGGGTGGCTAGGGTTGGCCCTGCCCCAGAGGTCTTGAGGGGGGAGCGGGCGCGTAGCCCGGCCCGTGCCCTTCTTTGGTTTGGGTGGCTAGGGTTGGCCCTGCCCCAGAGCTCTTGAGGGGGGGAGCGGGCGCGGAGCCCGGCCCGTGCCCTTCTCTGGTTTGGGTGGCTAGGGTTGGCCCTGCCCCAGAGGTCTTGAGGGGGGGAGCGGGCGCGGAGCCCCGCCCGTGCCCTTCTCTGGTTTGGGTGGCTAGGGTTGGCCCTGCCCCAGAGGTCTTGAGGGGGGCAACGGGCGCGTAGCCCGACCCATGCCCTTCTCTGGTTTCGGTGGCTAGGGTTGGCCCTGCCCCCAGAGGTCTTGAGGGGGGGGGAGCGGGCGCGTAGCCCGGCCCGTTCCCTTCTCTGGTTTGGGTGGCTAGGGCTGGCCCTGCCCCAGAGGTCTTGAGGGGGGGAGCGGACGCGTAGCCCGGCCCGTGCCCTTCTCTAGTTTGGGTGGCTAGGGTTGGCCCTGCCCCAGAGGTCTTGAGGGGGGGAGCGGGCGCGTAGCCCGGCCCGTGCCTTCTCTGGGGTTGGCCCTGCCCCAGAGGTCTTGAGGGGGGGAGCGGGCGCGTAGCCCGGCCCGTGCCCTTCTCTGGTTTGGGTGGCTAGGATTGGCCCTGCCTCAGAGGTCTTGAGGTGGGGAGCGGGCGCGTGGCCCGGCCCGTGCCCTTCTCTGGTTTGGGTGGCTAGGGTTGGCCCTGCCCCAAAGGTCTTGAGGGGGGAGCGGGCGCGTGGCCCGGCCCGTGCCCTTCTCTGGTTTGGGTGGCTAGGGTTGGCCCTGCCCCAGAGGTCTTGAGGGGGGGGAGCGGGCGCGTGGCCCGGCCCGTGCCCTTCTCTGGTTTGGGTGGCTAGGGTTGGCCCTGCCCCAGAGGTCTTGAGGGGGGGAGCGGGCGCGTGGCCCGGCCCGTGCCCTTCTCTGGTTTGGGTGGCTAGGGTTGGCCCTGCCCGAAAGGTCTTGAGGGGGGAGCGGGCGCGTGGCCCGGCCCGTGCCCTTCTCTGGTTTGGGTGGCTAGGGTTGGCCCTGCCCCAGAGGTCTAGAGGGCGGGAGCGGGCGCGTAGCCCGGCCCGTGCCCTTCTCTGGTTTGGGTGGCTAGGGTTGGCCCTGCCCTAGAGGTCTTGAGGGGGGGAGCAGGCTCGTAGCCCGGCCCGTGCCCTTCTCTGGTTTGGGTGGCTAGGGTTGGCCCTGCCCCAGAGGTCTTGAGGGGGGAGCGGGCGCGTAGCCCGGCCCGTGCCCTTCTCTGGTTTGGGTGGCTAGGGTTGGCCCTGCCCCAGAGGTCTTGAGGGGGGAGCGGGCGCGTAGCCCGGCCCGTGCCCTTCTCTGGTTTGGGTGGCTAGGGTTGGCCCTGCCCCAGAGGTCTTGAGGGGGGAGCGGGCGCGTAGCCCGGCCCGTGCCCTTCTGTGGTTTGGGTGGCTAGGGTTGGCCCTGCCCCAGAGCTCTTGAGGGGGGGAGCGGGCGCGGAGCCCGGCCCGTGCCCTTCTCTGGTTTGGGTGGCTAGGGTTGGCCCTGCCCCAGAGGTCTTGAGGGGGGGAGCGGGCGCGGAGCCCCGCCCGTGCCCTTCTCTGGTTTAGGTGGCTAGGGTTGGCCCTGCCCCAGAGGTCTTGAGGGGGGCAACGGGCGCGTAGCCCGACCCGTGCCCTTCTCTGGTTTGGGTGGCTAGGGTTGGCCCTGCCCCCAGAGGTCTTGAGGGGGGGAGCGGGCGCGTAGCCCGGCCCGTTCCCTTCTCTGGTTTGGGTGGCTAGGGCTGGCCCTGCCCCAGAGGTCTTGAGGGGGGGAGCGGACGCGTAGCCCGGCCCGTGCCCTTCTCTAGTTTGGGTGGCTAGGGTTGGCCCTGCCCCATAGGTCTTGAGGGGGGGAGCGGGCGCGTAGCCCGGCCCGTGCCTTCTCTGGTGTTGGCCCTGCCCCAGAGGTCTTGAGGGGGGGAGCGGGCGCGTAGCCCGGCCCGTGCCCTTCTCTGGTTTGGGTGGCTAGGATTGGCCCTGCCTCAGAGGTCTTGAGGTGGGGAGCGGGCGCGTGGCCCGGCCCGTGCCCTTCTCTGGTTTGGGTGGCTAGGGTTGGCCCTGCCCCAAAGGTCTTGAGGGGGGAGCGGGCGCGTGGCCCGGCCCGTGCCCTTCTCTGGTTTGGGTGGCTAGGGTTGGCCCTGCCCCAGATGTCTTGAGGGGGGGAGCGGGCGCGTGGCCCGGCCCGTGCCCTTCTCTGGTTTGGGTGGCTAGGGTTGGCCCTGCCCCAGAGGTCTTGAGGGGGGGAGCGGGCGCGTGGCCCGGCCCGTGCCCTTCTCTGGTTTGGGTGGCTAGGGTTGGCCCTGCCCCAGAGGTCTAGAGGGGGGGAGCGGGCGCGTAGCCCGGCCCGTGCCCTTCTCTGGTTTGGGTGGCTAGGGTTGGCCCTGCCCTAGAGGTCTTGAGGGGGGGAGCAGGCTCGTAGCCCGGCCCGTGCCCTTCTCTGGTTTGGGTGGCTAGGGTTGGCCCTGCCCCAGAGGTCTTGAGGGGGGAGCGGGCGCGTAGCCCGGCCCGTGCCCTTCTCTAGTTTGGGTGGCTAGGGTTGGCCCTGCCCCAGAGGTCTTGAGGGGGGAGCGGGCGGGTAGCCCGGCCCGTGCCCTTCTCTGGTTTGGGTGGCTAGGGTTGGCCCTGCCCCAGAGGTCTTGAGGGGGGGAGCGGTCGCGTAGCCCGGCCCGTGCCCTTCTCTGGTTTGGGTGTCTAGGGTTGGCCCTGCCCAGAGGTCTTGAGGGGGGAGCGGGCGCTTAGCCCGGCCCGTGCCCTTCTCTGGTTTGGGTGGCTAGGGTTGGCCCTGCCCCAGAGGTCTTGAGGGGGGAGCGGGGACGTAGCCCGGCCTGTGCCCTTCTCTGGTTTGGGTGGCTAGGGTTGGCCCTGCCCCAGAGGTCTTGAGGGGGGAGCGGGCGCGTAGCCCGGCCCGTGCCCTTCTCTGGTTTGGGTGGCTAGGGTTGGCCCTGCCCCAGAGGTCTTGAGGGGGGAGCGGGCGCGTAGCCCGGCCCGTGCCCTTCTCTGGTTTGGGTGGCTAGGGTTGGCCCTGCCCCAGAGGTCTTGAGGGGGGAGCGGGCGCGTAGCCCGGCCCGTGCCCTTCTCTGGTTTGGGTGGCTAGGGTTGGCCCTGCCCCAGAGGTCTTGAGGGGGGAGCGGGCGCGTAGCCCGGCCCGTGCCCTTCTCTGGTTTGGGTGGCTAGGGTTGGCCCTGCCCCAGAGGTATTGAGCGGGGGAGCCCGGCCCGTGCCCTTCTCTGGTTTGGGTGGCTAGGATTGGCCCTGCCTCAGAGGTCTTGAGGGGGGGAGCGGGCGCGTAGCCCGGCCCGTGCCCTTCTCTGGTTTGGGTGGCTAGGGTTGGCCCTGCCCCAGAGGTCTTGAGGGGGGAAGCGGGCGCGTAGCCCGGCCCGTGCCCTTCTCTCGTTTGGGTGGCTAGGGTTGGCCCTGCCCCAGAGGTCTTGAGGGGGGAGCGGGCGCGTAGCCCGGCCCGTGCCCTTCTCTGGTTTGGGTGGCTAGGGTTGGCCCTGCCCCAGATGTCTTGAGGGGGGGAGCGGGCGCGTAGCCCGGCCCGTGCCCTTCTCTGGTTTGGATGGCTAGGGTTGGCCCTGCCTCAGAGGTCTTGAGGGGGGGTGCGGGCGCGTAGCCCGACCCGTGCCCTTCTCTGGTTTGGGTGGCTAGGGTTGCCCCTGCCCCAGAGGTCTTGAGGGGGGAAGCGGGCGCGTAGCCCGGCCCGTGCCCTTCTCTAGTTTGGGTGGCTAGGGTTGGCCCTGCCCCAGAGGTCTTGAGGGGGGAGCGGGTGCTTAGCCCGGCCCGTGCCCTTCTCTGGTTTGGGTGGCTAGGGTTGGCCCTGCCCCAGATGTCTTGAGGGGGGGAGCGGGCGCGTAGCCCGGCTCGTGCCCTTCTCTGGTTTGGGTGGCTAGGGTTGGCCCTGCCCAAGAGGTCTTGAGGGGGGGAGCGGGCGCGTAGCCCTGCCCGTGCCCTTCTCTGGTTTGGGTGGCTAGGGTTTGCCCTGCCCCAGAGGTCTTGAGGGGGGGAGCGGGCGCGTAGCCCGGCCCGTGCCCTTCTCTGGTTTGGGTGGCTAGGGTTGGCCCTGCCCCAGAGGTCTTGAGGGGGGAGCGGGCGCGTTGCCCGGCCCGTGCCCTTCTCTAGTTTGGGTGGCTAGGGTTGGCCCTGCCCCAGAGGTCTTGAGGGGGGGAGCGGGCGGGTAGCCCGGCCCGTGCCCTTTTCTGGTTTGGGTGGCTAGGGTTGGCCCTGCCCCAGAGGTCTTGAGGGGGGGAGCAGTCGCGTAGCCCGGCCCGTGCCCTTCTCTGGTTTGGGTGTCTAGGGTTGGCCCTGCCCAGAGGTCTTGAGGGGGGAGCGGGCGCTTAGCCCAGCCCGTGCCCTTCTCTGGTTTGGGTGGCTAGGGTTGGCCCTGCCCCAGAGGTCTTGAGGGGGGGAGCGGGCGCGTAGCCCGGCCCGTGCCCTTCTCTGGTTTGGGTGGCTAGGGTTGGCCCTGCCCCAGAGGTCTTGAGGGGGGCAGCGGGCGCGTAGCACGGCCCGTGCCCTTCTCTGGTTTGGGTGTCTAGGGTTGGCCCTGCCCCAGAGGTCTTGAGGGGGGAGCGGGCTCGTAGCCCGGCCCGTGCCCTTCTCTGGTTTGGGTGGCTAGGGTTGGCCCTGCCCCAGAGGTCTTGAGGGGGGCAGCGGGCGCGTAGCCCGGCCCGTGCCCTTCTCTGGTTTGGGTGGCTAGGGTTGGCCCTGCCCCAGAGGTCTTGAGGGGGGCAGCGGGCGCGTAGCACGGCCCGTGCCCTTCTCTGGTTTGGGTGTCTAGGGTTGGCCCTGCCCCAGAGGTCTTGAGGGGGGAGCGGGCGCGTAGCCCGGCCCGTGCCCTTCTCTGGCTTGGGTGGCTAGGGTTGGCCCTGCCCCAGAGGTCTTGAGGGGGGGAGCGGGCGCGTAGCCCGGCCCGTGCCCTTCTCTGGTTTGGGTGGCTAGGGTTGGCCCTGCCCCAGAGGTCTTGAGGGGGGGAGCGGGCGAGTAGCCCGGCCCGTGCCCTTCTCTCGTTTGGGTGGCTAGGGTTGGCCCTGCCCCAGAGGTCTTGAGGGGGGAGCGGGCGGGTAGCCCGGCCCGTGCCCTTCTCTGGTTTGGGTGGCTAGGGTTGGCCCTGCCCCAGAGGTCTTGAGGGGGGAGCGGTCGCGTAGCCCGGCCCGTGCCCTTCTCTGGTTTGGGTGTCTAGGGTTGGCCCTGCCCAGAGGTCTTGAGGGGGGAGCGGGCGCTTAGCCCGGCCCGTGCCCTTCTCTGGTTTGGGTGGCTAGGGTTGGCCCTGCCCCAGAGGTCTTGAGGGGGGGAGCGGGGGCGTAGCCCGGCCCGTGCCATTCTCTGGTTTGGGTGGCTAGGGTTGGCCCTGCCCCAGAGGTCTTGAGGGGGGGAGCGGGCGCGTAGCCCATCCCGTGCCCTTCTCTGGTTTGGGTGGCTAGGATTGGCCCTGCCCCAGAGGTCTTGAGGTGGGGAGCGGGCGCGTGGCCCGGCCCGTGCCCTTCTCTGGTTTGGGTGGCTAGGGTTGGCCCTGCCCCAAAGGTCTTCAGGGGGGAGCGGGCGCGTGGCCCGGCCCGTGCCCTTCTCTCGTTTGGGTGGCTAGGGTTGGCCCTGCCCCAGAGGTCTTGAGGGGGGAGCGGGCGCGTAGCCCGGCCCGTGCCCTTCTCTGGTTTGGGTGGCTAGGGTTGGCCCTGCCCCAGAGGTCTTGAGGGGGGAGCGGGCGCGTAGCCCGGCCCGTGCCCTTCTCTGGTTTGGGTGGCTAGGGTTGGCCCTGCCCCAGAGGTCTTGAGGGGGGAGCGGGCGCGTAGCCCGGCCCGTGCCCTTCTCTGGTTTGGGTGGCTAGGGTTGGCCCTGCCCCAGAGGTCTTGAGGGGGGAGCGGGCGCGTAGCCCGGCCCGTGCCCTTCTCTGGTTTGGGTGGCTAGGGTTGGCCCTGCCCCAGAGGTATTGAGCGGGGGAGCCCGGCCCGTGCCCTTCTCTGGTTTGGGTGGCTAGGATTGGCCCTGCCTCAGAGGTCTTGAGGGGGGGAGCGGGCGCGTAGCCCGGCCCGTGCCCTTCTCTGGTTTGGGTGGCTAGGGTTGGCCCTGCCCCAGAGGTCTTGAGGGGGGAAGCGGGCGCGTAGCCCGGCCCGTGCCCTTCTCTCGTTTGGGTGGCTAGGGTTGGCCCTGCCCCAGAGGTCTTGAGGGGGGAGCGGGCGCGTAGCCCGGCCCGTGCCCTTCTCTGGTTTGGGTGGCTAGGGTTGGCCCTGCCCCAGATGTCTTGAGGGGGGGAGCGGGCGCGTAGCCCGGCCCGTGCCCTTCTCTGGTTTGGATGGCTAGGGTTGGCCCTGCCTCAGAGGTCTTGAGGGGGGGTGCGGGCGCGTAGCCCGACCCGTGCCCTTCTCTGGTTTGGGTGGCTAGGGTTGCCCCTGCCCCAGAGGTCTTGAGGGGGGAAGCGGGCGCGTAGCCCGGCCCGTGCCCTTCTCTAGTTTGGGTGGCTAGGGTTGGCCCTGCCCCAGAGGTCTTGAGGGGGGAGCGGGTGCTTAGCCCGGCCCGTGCCCTTCTCTGGTTTGGGTGGCTAGGGTTGGCCCTGCCCCAGATGTCTTGAGGGGGGGAGCGGGCGCGTAGCCCGGCCCGTGCCCTTCTCTGGTTTGGGTGGCTAGGGTTGGCCCTGCCCAAGAGGTCTTGAGGGGGGGAGCGGGCGCGTAGCCCTGCCCGTGCCCTTCTCTGGTTTGGGTGGCTAGGGTTTGCCCTGCCCCAGAGGTCTTGAGGGGGGGAGCGGGCGCGTAGCCCGGCCCGTGCCCTTCTCTGGTTTGGGTGGCTAGGGTTGGCCCTGCCCCAGAGGTCTTGAGGGGGGAGCGGGCGCGTTGCCCGGCCCGTGCCCTTCTCTAGTTTGGGTGGCTAGGGTTGGCCCTGCCCCAGAGGTCTTGAGGGGGGGAGCGGGCGGGTAGCCCGGCCCGTGCCCTTTTCTGGTTTGGGTGGCTAGGGTTGGCCCTGCCCCAGAGGTCTTGAGGGGGGGAGCAGTCGCGTAGCCCGGCCCGTGCCCTTCTCTGGTTTGGGTGTCTAGGGTTGGCCCTGCCCAGAGGTCTTGAGGGGGGAGCGGGCGCTTAGCCCAGCCCGTGCCCTTCTCTGGTTTGGGTGGCTAGGGTTGGCCCTGCCCCAGAGGTCTTGAGGGGGGAGCGGGCGCGTAGCCCGGCCCGTGCCCTTCTCTGGTTTGGGTGGCTAGGGTTGGCCCTGCCCCAGAGGTCTTGAGGGGGGCAGCGGGCGCGTAGCACGGCCCGTGCCCTTCTCTGGTTTGGGTGTCTAGGGTTGGCCCTGCCCCAGAGGTCTTGAGGGGGGAGCGGGCTCGTAGCCCGGCCCGTGCCCTTCTCTGGTTTGGGTGGCTAGGGTTGGCCCTGCCCCAGAGGTCTTGAGGGGGGAGCGGGCGCGTAGCCCGGCCCGTGCCCTTCTCTGGCTTGGGTGGCTAGGGTTGGCCCTGCCCCAGAGGTCTTGAGGGGGGGAGCGGGCGCGTAGCCCGGCCCGTGCCCTTCTCTGGTTTGGGTGGCTAGGGTTGGCCCTGCCCCAGAGGTCTTGAGGGGGGGAGCGGGCGAGTAGCCCGGCCCGTGCCCTTCTCTCGTTTGGGTGGCTAGGGTTGGCCCTGCCCCAGAGGTCTTGAGGGGGGAGCGGGCGGGTAGCCCGGCCCGTGCCCTTCTCTGGTTTGGGTGGCTAGGGTTGGCCCTGCCCCAGAGGTCTTGAGGGGGGAGCGGTCGCGTAGCCCGGCCCGTGCCCTTCTCTGGTTTGGGTGTCTAGGGTTGGCCCTGCCCAGAGGTCTTGAGGGGGGAGCGGGCGCTTAGCCCGGCCCGTGCCCTTCTCTGGTTTGGGTGGCTAGGGTTGGCCCTGCCCCAGAGGTCTTGAGGGGGGGAGCGGGGGCGTAGCCCGGCCCGTGCCATTCTCTGGTTTGGGTGGCTAGGGTTGGCCCTGCCCCAGAGGTCTTGAGGGGGGGAGCGGGCGCGTAGCCCATCCCGTGCCCTTCTCTGGTTTGGGTGGCTAGGATTGGCCCTGCCCCAGAGGTCTTGAGGTGGGGAGCGGGCGCGTGGCCCGGCCCGTGCCCTTCTCTGGTTTGGGTGGCTAGGGTTGGCCCTGCCCCAAAGGTCTTCAGGGGGGAGCGGGCGCGTGGCCCGGCCCGTGCCCTTCTCTCGTTTGGGTGGCTAGGGTTGGCCCTGCCCCAGAGGTCTTGAGGGGGGAGCGGGCGGGTAGCCCGGCCCGTGCCCTTCTCTGGTTTGGGTGGCTAGGGTTGGCCCTGCCCCAGAGGTCTTGAGGGGGGGAGCGGTCGCGTAGCCCGGCCCGTGCCCTTCTCTGGTTTGGGTGGCTAGGGTTGGCCCTGCCCCAGAGGTCTTGAGGGGGGAGCGGGGGCGTAGCCCGGCCCGTGCCATTCTCTGGTTTGGGTGGCTAGGGTTGGCCCTGTCCCAGAGGTCTTGAGGGGGGGAGCGGGCGCGTGGCCCGGCCCGTGCCCTTCTCTGGTTTGGGTGGCTAGGGTTGGCCCTGCCCGAAAGGTCTTGAGGGGGGAGCGGGCGCGTGGCCCGGCCCGTGCCCTTCTCTGGTTTGGGTGGCTAGGGTTGGCCCTGCCCCAGAGGTCTAGAGGGGGGGAGCGGGCGCGTAGCCCGGCCCATGCCCTTCTCTGGTTTGGGTGGCTAGGGTTGGCCCTGCCCTAGAGGTCTTGAGGGGGGGAGCAGGCTCGTAGCCCGGCCCGTGCCATTCTCTGGTTTGGGTGGCTAGGGTTGGCCCTGCCCTAGAAGTCTTGAGGGGGGAGCGGGCGCGTAGCCCGGCCCGTGCCCTTCTCTAGTTTCGGTGGCTAGGGTTGGCCCTGCCCCAGAGGTCTTGAGGGGGGAGCGGGCGGGTAACCCGGCCCGTGCCCTTCTCTGGTTTGGGTGGCTAGGGTTGGCCCTGCCCCAGAGGTATTGAGGAGAGGAGCGGTCGCGTAGCCCGGCCCGTGCCCTTCTCTGGTTTGGGTGTCTAGGGTTGGCCCTGCCCGGAGGTCTTGAGGGGGGAGCGGGCGCTTAGCCCGGCCCGTGCCCTTCTCTGGTTTGGGTGGCTAGGGTTGGCCCTGCCCCAGAGGTCTTGAGGGGGGAGCGGGGACGTAGCCCGGCCCGTGCCCTTCTCTGGTTTGGGTGGCTATGGTTGGCCCTGCCCCAGAGGTCTTGAGGGGGGAGCGGGCGCGTAGCCCGGCCCGTGCCCTTCTCTGGTTTGGGTGGCTAGGGTTGGCCCTGCCCCAGAGGTCTTGAGGGGGGAGCGGGCGCGTAGCCCGGCCCGTGCCCTTCTCTGGTTTGGGTGGCTAGGGTTGGCCCTGCCCCAGAGGTCTTGAGGGGGGAGCGGGCGCGTAGCCCGGCCCGTGCCCTTCTCTGGTTTGGGTGGCTAGGGTTGGCCCTGCCCCAGAGGTCTTGAGGGGGGGAGCGGGCGCGTAGCCCGGCCTGTGCCCTTCTCTGGTTTGGGTGGCTAGGGTTGGCCCTGCCCCAGAGGTATTGAGGGGGGAGCCCGGCCCGTGCCCTTCTCTGGTTTGGGTGGCTAGGGTTGGCCCTGCCTCAGAGGTCTTGAGTGGGGGAGCGGGCGCGTAGCCCGGCCCGTGCCCTTCTCTGGTTTGGGTGGCTAGGGTTGGCCCTGCCCCAGAGGTCTTGAGGGGGGAAGCGGGCGCGTAGCCCGGCCCGTGCCCTTCTCTCGTTTGGGTGGCTAGGGTTGGCCCTGCCCCAGATGTCTTGAGGGGGGAGCGGGTGCGTAGCCCGGCCCGTGCCCTTCTCTGGTTTGGGTGGCTAGGGTTGGCCCTGCCCCAGATGTCTTGAGGGGGGGAGCGGACGCGTAGCCCGGCCCGTGCCCTTCTCTGGTTTGGATGGCTAGGGTTGGCCCTGCCTCAGAGGTCTTGAGGGGGGGAGCGGGCGCGTAGCCCGACCCGTGCCCTTCTCTGGTTTGGGTGGCTAGGGTTGGCCCTGCCCCAGAGGTCTTGAGGGGGGGAAGCGGGCGCGTAGCCCGGCCCGTGCCCTTCTCTAGTTTGGGTGGCTAGGGTTGGCCCTGCCCCAGAGGTCTTGAGGGGGGAGCGGGTGCTTAGCCCGGCCCGTGCCCTTCTCTGGTTTGGGTGGCTAGGGTTGGCCCTGCCCCAGATGTCTTGAGGGGGGGAGCGGGCGCGTAGCCCGGCCCGTGCCCTTCTCTGGTTTGGGTGGCTAGGGTTGGCCCTGCCCAAGAGGTCTTGAGGGGGGGAGCGGGCGCGTAGCCCGGCCCGTGCCCTTCTCTGGTTTGGGTGGCTAGGGTTGGCCCTGCCCCAGAGGTCTTGAGGGGGGAGCGGGCGCGTAGCCCGGCCCGTGCCCTTCTCTGGTTTGGGTGGCTAGGGTTGGCCCTGCCCCAGAGGTCTTGAGGGGGGAGCGGGCGCGTAGCCCGGCCCGTGCCCTTCTCTTGTTTGGGTGGCTAGGGTTGGCCCTGCCCCAGAGGTCTTGAGGGGGGGAGCGGGCGGGTAGCCCGGCCCGTGCCCTTTTCTGGTTTGGGTGGCTAGGGTTGGCCCTGCCCCAGAGGTCTTGAGGGGGGGAGCGGTCGCGTAGCCCGGCCCGTGCCCTTCTCTGGTTTGGGTGTCTAGGGTTGGCCCTACCCAGAGGTCTTGAGGGGGGAGCGGGCGCTTAGCCCAGCCCGTGCCCTTCTCTGGTTTGGGTGGCTAGGGTTGGCCCTGCCCCAGAGGTCTTGAGGGGGGAGCGGGCGCGTAGCCCGGCCCGTGCCCTTCTCTGGTTTGGGTGGCTAGGGTTGGCCCTGCCCCAGAGGTCTTGAGGGGGGGAGCGGGCGCGTAGCCCGGCCCGTGCCCTTCTCTGGTTTGGGTGTCTAGGGTTGGCCCTGCCCCAGAGGTCTTGAGGGGGGAGCGGGCACGTAGCCCGGCCCGTGCCCTTCTCTGGTTTGGGTGGCTAGGGTTGGCCCTGCCCCAGAGGTCTTGAGGGGGGAGCGGGCGCGTAGCCCGGCCCGTGCCCTTCTCTGACTTGGGTGGCTAGGGTTGGCCCTGCCCCAGAGGTCTTGAGGGGGGGAGCGGGCGCGTAGCCCGGCCCGTGCCCTTCTCTGGTTTGGGTGGCTAGGGTTGGCCCTGCCCCAGAGGTCTTGAGGGGGGGAGCGGGCACGTAGCCCGGCCCGTGCCCTTCTCTGGTTTGGGTGGCTAGGGTTGGCCCTGCCCCAGAGGTCTTGAGGGGGGGAGCGGGCGCGTAGCCCGGCCCGTGCCCTTCTCTGGTTTGGGTGGCTAGGGTTGGCCCTGCCCCAGAGGTCTTGAGGGGGGGGAGCGGGCGCGTAGCCCGGCCCGTGCCCTTCTCTGGTTTGGGTGGCTAGGGTTGGCCCTGCCCCAGAGGTATTGAGGGGGGGAGCGGGCGCGTAGCCCGGCCCGTGCCCTTCTCTGGTTTGGGTGGCTAGGGTTGGCCCTGCCCCAGAGGTCTTGAGGGGGGAGCGGGCGCGTAGCCCGGCCCGTGCCCTTCTCTGGTTTGGGTGGCTAGGGTTGGCCCTGCCCCAGAGGTCTTGAGGGGGGGAGCGGGCGCGGAGCCCCGCCCGTGCCCTTCTCTGGTTTGGGTGGCTAGGGTTGGCCCTGCCCCAGAGGTCTTGAGTGGGGCAGCGGGTGCGTAGCCCGACCCGTGCCCTTCTCTGGTTTGGGTGGCTAGGGGTGGCCCTGCCCCAGAGGTCTTGAGGGGGGAGCGGACGCGTAGCCCGGCCCGTGCCCTTCTCTGGTTTGGGTGGCTAGGGCTGGCCCTGCCCCAGAGGTCTTGAGGGGGGAGCGGACGCGTAGCCCGGCCCGTGCCCTTCTCTGGTTTGGGTGGATAGGGTTGGCCCTGCCCCAGAGGTCTTGAGGGGGGGAGCGGGCGCGTAGCCCGGCCCGTGCTTTCTCTGGGGTTGGCCCTGCCCCAGAGGTCTTGAGGGGGGGAGCGGGCGCGTAGCCCGGCCCGTGCCCTTCTCTGGTTTGGGTGGCTAGGAATGGCCCAGCCCCAGAGGTCTTGAGGTGGGGAGCGGGCGCGTGGCCCGGCCCGTGCCCTTCTCTGGTTTGGGTGGCTAGGGTTGGCCCTGCCCCAAAGGTCTTGAGGGGGGAGCGGGCACGTGGCCCGGCCCGTGCCCTTCTCTGGTTTGGGTGGCTAGGGTTGGCCCTGCCCCAGAGGTCTTGAGGGGGGGAGCGGGCGCGTGGCCCGGCCCATGCCCTTCTCTGGTTTGGGTGGCTAGGGTTGGCCCTGCCCCAGAGGTCTTGAGGGGGGGAGCGGGCGCGTGGCCCGGCCCGTGCCCTTCTCTTGTTTGGGTGGCTAGGGTTGGCCCTGCCCGAAAGGACTTGAGGGGGGAGCGGGCGCGTGGCCCGGCCCGTGCCCTTCTCTGGTTTGGGTGGCTAGGGTTGGCCCTGCCCCAGAGGTCTAGAGGGGGGGAGCGGGCGCGTAGCCCGGCCCGTGCCCTTCTCTGGTTTGGGTGGCTAGGGTTGGCCCTGCCCTAGAGGTCTTGAGGGGGGGAGCAGGCTCGTAGCCCGGCCCGTGCCCTTCTCTGGTTTGGGTGGCTAGGGTTGGCCCTGCCCCAGAGGTCTTGAGGGTGGGAGCGGGCGCGTAGCCCGGCCCATGCCCTTCTCTCGTTTGGGTGGCTAGGGTTGGCCCTGCCCCAGAGGTCTTGAGGGGGGAGCGGGCGGGTAGCCCGGCCCGTGCCCTTCTCTGGTTTGGGTGGCTAGGGTTGGCCCTGCCCCAGAGGTCTTGAGGGGGGGAGCGGTCGCGTAGCCCGGCCCGTGCCCTTCTCTGGTTTGGGTGTCTAGGGTTGGCCCTGCCCAGAGGTCTTGAGGGGGGAGCGGGCGCTTATCCCGGCCCGTGCCCTTCTCTGGTTTGGGTGGCTAGGGTTGGCCCTGCCCCAGAGGTCTTGAGGGGGGAGCGGGGACGTAGCCCGGCCCGTGCCCTTCTCTGGTTTGGGTGGCTAGGGTTGGCCCTGCCCCAGAGGTCTTGAGGGGGGAGCGGGCGCGTAGCCCGGCCTGTGCCCTTCTCTGGTTTGGGTGGCTAGGGTTGGCCCTTACCCAGAGGTCTTGAGGGGGGAGCGGGCGCGTAGCCCGGCCCGTGCCCTTCTCTGGTTTGGGTGGCTAGGGTTGGCCCTGCCCCAGAGGTCTTGAGGGGGTAGCGGGCGCGTAGCCCGGCCCGTGCCCTTCTCTGGTTTGGGTGGCTAGGGTTGGCCCTGCCCCAGAGGTCTTGAGGGGGGGAGCGGGCGCGTAGCCCGGCCTGTGCCCTTCTCTGGTTTGGGTGGCTAGGGTTGGCCCTGCCCCAGAGGTATTGAGGGGGGGAGCCCGGCCCGTGCCCTTCTCTGGTTTGGGTGGCTAGGGTTGGCCCTGCCTCAGAGGTCTTGAGGGGGGGAGCGGGCGCGTAGCCCGGCCCGTGCCCTTCTCTGGTTTGGGTGGCTAGGGTTGGCCCTGCCCCAGAGGTCTTGAGGGGGGAAGCGGGTGCGTAGCCCGGCCCGTGCCCTTCTCTCGTTTGGGTGGCTAGGGTTGGCCCTGCCCCAGAGGTCTTGAGGGGGGAGCGGGCGCGTAGCCCGGCCCGTGCCCTTCTCTGGTTTGGGTGGCTAGGGTTGGCCCTGCCCCAGATGTCTTGAGGGGGGGAGCGGGCGCGTAGCCCGGCCCGTGCCCTTCTCTGGTTTGGATGGCTAGGGTTGGCCCTGCCTCAGAGGTCTTGAGGGGGGGAGCGGGCGCGTAGCCCGACCCGTGCCCTTCTCTGGTTTGGGTGGCTAGGGTTGGCCCTGCCCCAGAGGTCTTGAGGGGGGGAAGCGGGCGCGTAGCCCGGCCCGTGCCCTTCTCTAGTTTGGGTGGCTAGGGTTGGCCCTGCCCCAGAGGTCTTGAGGGGGGAGCGGGTGCTTAGCCCGGCACGTGCCCTTCTCTGGTTTGGGTGGCTAGGGTTGGCCCTGCCCCAGATGTCTTGAGGGGGGGAGCGGGCGCGTAGCCCGGCCCGTGCCCTTCTCTGGTTTGGGTGGCTAGGGTTGGCCCTGCCCCAAAGGTCTTGAGGGGGGAGCGGGCGCGTGGCCAGGCCCGTGCCCTTCTCTGGTTTGGGTGGCTAGGGTTGGCCCTGCCCCAGAGGTCTTGAGGGGGGGAGCGGGCGGGTAGCCCGGCCCGTGCCCTTTTCTGGTTTGGGTGGCTAGGGTTGGCCCTGCCCCAGAGGTCTTGAGGGGGGAGCGGTCGCGTAGCCCGGCCCGTGCCCTTCTCTGGTTTGGGTGGCTAGGGTTGGCCCTGCCCAGAGGTCTTGAGGGGGGAGCGGGCGCTTAGCCCGGCCCGTGCCCTTCTCTGGTTTGGGTGGCTAGGGTTGGCCCTGCCCCAGAGGTCTTGAGGGGGGAGCGGGCGCGTAGCCTGGCCCGTGCCCTTCTCTGGTTTGGGTGGCTAGGGTTGGCCCTGCCCCAGAGGTCTTGAGGGGGGGAGCGGGCGCGTAGCCCGGCCCGTGCCCTTCTCTGGTTTGGGTGTCTAGGGTTGGCCCTGCCCAAGAGGTCTTGAGGGGGGAGCGGGCACGTAGCCCGGCCCGTGCCCTTCTCTGGTTTGGGTGGCTAGGGTTGGCCCTGCCCCAGAGGTCTTGAGGGGGGAGCGGGCGCGTAGCCCGGCCCGTGCCCTTCTCTGGCTTGGGTGGCTAGGGTTGGCCCTGCCCCAGAGGTCTTGAGGGGGGGAGCGGGCGCGTAGCCCGGCCCGTGCCCTTCTCTGGTTTGGGTGGCTAGGGTTGGCCCTGCCCCAGAGGTCTTGAGGGGGGGAGCGGGCGCGTAGCCCGGCCCGTGCCCTTCTCTGGTTTGGGTGGCTAGGGTTGGCCCTGCCCCAGAGGTCTTGAGGGGGGGGAGCGGGCGCGTAGCCCGGCCCGTGCCCTTCTCTGGTTTGGGTGGCTAGGGTTGGCCCTGCCCCAGAGGTCTTGAGGGGGGGGAGCGGGCGCGTAGCCCGGCCCGTGCCCTTCTCTGGTTTGGGTGGCTAGGGTTGGCCCTGCCCCAGAGGTATTGAGGGGGGGAGCGGGCGCGTAGCCCGGCCCGTGCCCTTCTCTGGTTTGGGTGGCTAGGGTTGGCCCTGCCCCAGAGGTCTTGAGGGGGGAGCGGGCGCGTAGCCCGGCCCGTGCCCTTCTCTGGTTTGGGTGGCTAGGGTTGGCCCTGCCCCAGAGGTCTTGAGGGGGGGAGCGGGCGCGGAGCCCCGCCTGTGCCCTTCTCTGGTTTGGGTGGCTAGGGTTGGCCCTGCCCCAGAGGTCTTGAGTGGGGCAGCGGGTGCGTAGCCCGACCCGTGCCCTTCTCTGGTTTGGGTGGCTAGGGGTGGCCCTGCCCCCAGAGGTCTTGAGGGGGGGGAGCGGGCGCGTAGCCCGGCCCGTTCCCTTCTCTGGTTTGGGTGGCTAGGGCTGGCCCTGCCCCAGAGGTCTTGAGGGGGGAGCGGACGCGTAGCCCGGCCCGTGCCCTTCTCTGGTTTGGGTGGATAGGGTTGGCCCTGCCCCAGAGGTCTTGAGGGGGGGAGCGGGCGCGTAGCCCGGCCCGTGCCTTCTCTGGGGTTGGCCCTGCCCCAGAGGTCTTGAGGGGGGGAGCGGGCGCGTAGCCCGGCCCGTGCCCTTCTCTGGTTTGGGTGGCTAGGATTGGCCCAACCCCAGAGGTCTTGAGGTGGGGAGCGGGCGCGTGGCCCGGCCCGTGCCCTTCTCTGGTTTGGGTGGCTAGGGTTGGCCCTGCCCCAAAGGTCTTGAGGGGGGAGCGGGCACGTGGCCCGGCCCGTGCCCTTCTCTGGTTTGGGTGGCTAGGGTTGGCCCTGCCCCAGAGGTCTTGAGGGGGGGAGCGGGCGCGTGGCCCGGCCCATGCCCTTCTCTGGTTTGGGTGGCTAGGGTTGGCCCTGCCCCAGAGGTCTTGAGGGGGGGAGCGGGCGCGTGGCCCGGCCCATGCCCTTCTCTTGTTTGGGTGGCTAGGGTTGGCCCTGCCCGAAAGGTCTTGAGGGGGGAGCGGGCGCGTGGCCCGGCCCGTGCCCTTCTCTGGTTTGGGTGGCTAGGGTTGGCCCTGCCCCAGAGGTCTAGAGGGGGGGAGCGGGCGCGTAGCCCGGCCCGTGCCCTTCTCTGGTTTGGGTGGCTAGGGTTGGCCCTGCCCCAAAGGTCTTGAGGGGGGAGCGGGCACGTGGCCCGGCCCGTGCCCTTCTCTGGTTTGGGTGGCTAGGGTTGGCCCTGCCCCAGAGGTCTTGAGGGGGGGAGCGGGCGCGTGGCCCGGCCCATGCCCTTCTCTGGTTTGGGTGGCTAGGGTTGGCCCTGCCCCAGAGGTCTTGAGGGGGGGAGCGGGCGCGTGGCCCGGCCCATGCCCTTCTCTTGTTTGGGTGGCTAGGTTTGGCCCTGCCCGAAAGGTCTTGAGGGGGGGAGCGGGCGCGTGGCCCGGCCCGTGCCCTTCTCTGGTTTGGGTGGCTAGGGTTGGCCCTGCCCCAGAGGTCTAGAGGGGGGGAGCGGGCGCGTAGCCCGGCCCGTGCCCTTCTCTGGTTTGGGTGGCTAGGGTTGGCCCTGCCCTAGAGGTCTTGAGGGGGGGAGCAGGCTCGTAGCCCGGCCCGTGCCCTTCTCTGGTTTGGGTGGCTAGGGTTGGCCCTGCCCCAGAGGTCTTGAGGGTGGGAGCGGGCGCGTAGCCCGGCCCATGCCCTTCTCTCGTTTGGGTGGCTAGGGTTGGCCCTGCCCCAGAGGTCTTGAGGGGGGAGCGGGCGGGTAGCCCGGCCCGTGCCCTTCTCTGGTTTGGGTGGCTAGGGTTGGCCCTGCCCCAGAGGTCTTGAGGGGGGGAGCGGTCGCGTAGCCCGGCCCGTGCCCTTCTCTGGTTTGGGTGTCTAGGGTTGGCCCTGCCCAGAGGTCTTGAGGGGGGAGCGGGCGCTTATCCCGGCCCGTGCCCTTCTCTGGTTTGGGTGGCTAGGGTTGGCCCTGCCCCAGAGGTCTTGAGGGGGGAGCGGGGACGTAGCCCGGCCCGTGCCCTTCTCTGGTTTGGGTGGCTAGGGTTGGCCCTGCCCCAGAGGTCTTGAGGGGGGAGCGGGCGCGTAGCCCGGCCTGTGCCCTTCTCTGGTTTGGGTGGCTAGGGTTGGCCCTTCCCCAGAGGTCTTGAGGGGGGAGCGGGCGCGTAGCCCGGCCTGTGCCCTTCTCTGGTTTGGGTGGCTAGGGTTGGCCCTGCCCCAGAGGTCTTGAGGGGGTAGCGGGCGCGTAGCCCGGCCCGTGCCCTTCTCTGGTTTGGGTGGCTAGGGTTGGCCCTGCCCCAGAGGTCTTGAGGGGGGGAGCGGGCGCGTAGCCCGGCCTGTGCCCTTCTCTGGTTTGGGTGGCTAGGGTTGGCCCTGCCCCAGAGGTATTGAGGGGGGGAGCCCGGCCCGTGCCCTTCTCTGGTTTGGGTGGCTAGGGTTGGCCCTGCCTCAGAGGTCTTGAGGGGGGGAGCGGGCGCGTAGCCCGGCCCGTGCCCTTCTCTGGTTTGGGTGGCTAGGGTTGGCCCTGCCCCAGAGGTCTTGAGGGGGGAAGCGGGTGCGTAGCCCGGCCCGTGCCCTTCTCTCGTTTGGGTGGCTAGGGTTGGCCCTGCCCCAGAGGTCTTGAGGGGGGAGCGGGCGCGTAGCCCGGCCCGTGCCCTTCTCTCGTTTGGGTGGCTAGGGTTGGCCCTGCCCCAGAGGTCTTGAGGGGGGAGCGGGCGCGTAGCCCGGCCCGTGCCCTTCTCTGGTTTGGGTGGCTAGGGTTGGCCCTGCCCCAGATGTCTTGAGGGGGGGAGCGGGCGCGTAGCCCGGCCCGTGCCCTTCTCTGGTTTGGATGGCTAGGGTTGGCCCTGCCTCAGAGGTCTTGAGGGGGGGAGCGGGCGCGTAGCCCGACCCGTGCCCTTCTCTGGTTTGGGTGGCTAGGGTTGGCCCTGCCCCAGAGGTCTTGAGGGGGGGAAGCGGGCGCGTAGCCCGGCCCGTGCCCTTCTCTAGTTTGGGTGGCTAGGGTTGGCCCTGCCCCAGAGGTCTTGAGGGGGGAGCGGGTGCTTAGCCCGGCACATGCCCTTCTCTGGTTTGGGTGGCTAGGGTTGGCCCTGCCCCAGATGTCTTGAGGGGGGGAGCGGGCGCGTAGCCCGGCCCGTGCCCTTCTCTGGTTTGGGTGGCTAGGGTTGGCCCTGCCCAAGAGGTCTTGAGGGGGGGAGCGGGCGCGTAGCCCGGCCCGTGCCCTTCTCTGGTTTGGGTGGCTAGGGTTGGCCCTGCCCCAGAGGTCTTGAGGGGGGGAGCGGGCGCGTAGCCCGGCCCGTGCCCTTCTCTGGTTTGGGTGGCTAGGGTTGGCCCTGCCCCAGAGGTCTTGAGGGGGGAGCGGGCGCGTAGCCCGGCCCGTGCCCTTCTCTGGTTTGGGTGGCTAGGGTTGGCCCTGCCCCAGAGGTCTTGAGGGGGGGAGCGGGAGGGTAGCCCGGCCCGTGCCCTTTTCTGGTTTGGGTGGCTAGGGTTGGCCCTGCCCCAGAGGTCTTGAGGGGAGGAGCGGTCGCGTAGCCCGGCCCGTGCCCTTCTCTGGTTTGGGTGTCTAGGGTCGGCCCTGCCCAGAGGTCTTGAGGGGGGAGCGGGCGCTTAGCCCAGCCCGTGCCCTTCTCTGGTTTGGGTGGCTAGGGTTGGCCCTGCCCCAGAGGTCTTGAGGGGGGAGCGGGCGCGTAGCCCGGCCCGTGCCCTTCTCTGGTTTGGGTGTCTAGGGTTGGCCCTGCCCCAGAGGTCTTGAGGGGGGAGCGGGCGCGTAGCCCGACCCGTGCCCTTCTCTGGTTTGGGTGTCTAGGGTTGGCCCAGCCCCAGAGGTCTTGAGGGGGGAGCGGGCACGTAGCCCGGCCCGTGCCCTTCTCTGGTTTGGGTGGCTTGGGTTGGCCCTGCCCCAGAGGTCTTGAGGGGGGAGCGGGCGCGTAGCCCGGCCCGTGCCCTTCTCTGGTTGGGGTGGCTAGGGTTGGCCCTGCCCTAGATGTCTTGAGGGGGGGAGCGGGCGCGTAGCCCGGCCCGTGCCCTTCTCTGGTTTGGGTGGCTAGGGTTGGCCCTGCCCCAGAGGTCTTGAGGGGGGGAGCGGGCGCGTAGCCCGGCCCGTGCCCTTCTCTAGTTTGGGTGGCTAGGGTTGGCCCTGCCCCAGAGGTCTTGAGGGGGGGGGAGCGGGCGCGTAGCCCGGCCCGTGCCCTTCTCTGGTTTGGGTGGCTAGGGTTGGCCCTGCCCCAGAGGTATTGAGGGGGGAACCCGGCCCATGCCCTTCTCTGGTTTGGGTGGCTAGGGTTGGCCCTGCCTCAGAGGTCTTGAGGGGGGAGCGGGCGCCTAGCCCGGCCCGTGCCCTTCTCTGGTTTGGGTGGCTAGGGTTGGCCCTGCCCCAGAGGTCTTGAGGGGGGAAGCGGGCGCGTAGCCCAGCCCGTGCCCTTCTCTGGTTTGGGTGGCTAGGGTTGGCCCTGCCCCAGAGGTCTTGAGGGGGGGAGCGGGCGCGTAGCCCGGCCCGTGCCCTTCTCTGGTTTGGGTGGCTAGGGTTGGCCCTGCCCCAGAGGTCTTGAGGGGGGAGCGGGCGCGTAGCCCGGCCCGTGCCCTTCTCTGGTTTGGGTGGCTAGGGTTGGCCCTGCCCCAGAGGTCTTGAGGGGGGAGCGGGCGCGTAGCCCGGCCCGTGCCCTTCTCTGGTTTGGGTGGCTAGGGTTGGCCCTGCCCCAGAGGTCTTGAGGGGGGTAGCGGGCCCGTAGCCCGGCCCGTGCCCTTCTCTGGTTTGGGTGTCTAGGGTTGGCCCTGCCCAGAGGTCTTGAGGGGGGAGCGGGCGCTTAGCCCAGCCCGTGCCCTTCTCTGGTTTGGGTGGCTAGGGTTGGCCCTGCCCCAGAGGTCTTGAGGGGGGAGCGGGCGCGTAGCCTGGCCCGTGCCCTTCTCTGGTTTGGGTGGCTAGGGTTGGCCCTGCCCCAGAGGTCTTGAGGGGGGAGCGGGCGCGTAGCCTGGCCCATGCCCTTCTCTGGTTTGGGTGGCTAGGGTTAACCCTGCCCCAGAGGTCTTGAGGGGGGAGCGGGCGGGTAGCCCGGCCCGTGCCCATTTCTGGTTTGGGTGGCTAGGGTTGGCCCTGCCCCAGAGGTCTTGAGGGGGGGAGCGGTCGCGTAGCCCGGCCCGTGCCCTTCTCTGGTTTGGGTGTCTAGGGTTGGCCCTGCCCAGAGGTCTTGAAGGGTGAGCGGGCGCTTAGCCCAGCCCGTGCCCTTCTCTGGTTTGGGTGGCTAGGGTTGGCCCTGCCCTAGAGGTCTTGAGGGGGGAGCGGGCGCGTAGCCCGGCCCGTGCCCTTCTCTGGTTTGGGTGGCTAGGGTTGGCCCTGCCCCAGAGGTCTTGAGGGGGGGAGCGGGCGCGTAGCCCGGCCCGTGCCCTTCTCTGGTTTGGGTGTCTAGGGTTGGCCCTGCCCCAGAGGTCTTGAGGGGGGAGCGGGCGCGTAGCCCGGCACGTGCCCTTCTCTGGTTTGGGTGGCTAGGGTTGGCCCTGCCCCAGAGGTCTTGAGGGGGGAGCGGGCGCGTAGCCCGGCCCGTGCCCTTCTCTGGCTTGGGTGGCTAGGGTTGGCCCTGCCCCAGAGGTCTTGAGGGGGGGAGCGGGCGCATAGCCCGGCCCGTGCCCTTCTCTCGTTTGGGTGGCTAGGGTTGGCCCTGCCCCAGAGGTCTTGAGGGGGGGAGCGGGCGCGTAGCCCGGCCCGTGCCCTTCTCTGGTTTGGGTGGCTAGGGTTGGCCCTGCCCCATAGGTATTGCGGGGGGGAGCCCGGCCCGTGCCCTTCTCTGGTTGGGGTGGCTAGGGTTGGCCCTGCCCTAGATGTCTTGAGGGGGGGAGCGGGCGCGTAGGCCGGCCCGTGCCCTTCTCTGGTTTGGGTGGCTAGGGTTGGCCCTGCCCTAGAGGTCTTGAGGGGGGGAGCGGGCGCGTAGCCCGGCCCGTGCCCTTCTGTGGTTTGGGTGGCTAGGGTTGGCCCTGCCCCAGATGTCTTGAGTGGGGAGCGGGCACGTAGCCCGGCCCGTGCCCTTCTCTGGTTTGGGTGGCTAGGAATGGCCCTGCCCCAGAGGTCTTGAGGGGGGGAGCGGGCGCGTGGCCCGGCCCGTGCCCTTCTCTGGTTTGGGTGGCTAGGGTTGGCCCTGCCCCAGAGGTCTTGAGGGGGGAGCGGGCGCGTGGCCCGGCCCGTGCCCTTCTCTGGTTTGGGTGGCTTGGGTTGGCCCTACCCCAGAGGTCTTGAGGGGGGGAGCGGGCGCGTGGCCCGGCCCGTGCCCTTCTCTTATTTGGGTGGCTAGGGTTGGCCCTACCCCAGAGGTCTTGAGGGGGGGTACGGGCACGTAGCCCGGCCCGTGCCCTTCTCTGGTTTGGGTGGCTAGGGTTGGCCCTGCCCCAGAGGTCTTGAGGGGGGAGCGGGCACGTAGCCCGGCCCGTCCCCTTCTCTGGTTTGGGTGGCTAGGAATGGCCCTGCCCCAGAGGTCTTGAGGGGGGAGCGGGCGCGTGGCCCGGCCCGTGCCCTTCTCTGGTTTGGGTGGCTAGGGTTGGCCCTGCCCCAGAGGTCTTGAGGGGGGAGCGGGCGCGTGGCCCGGCCCGTGCCCTTCTCTGGCTTGGGTGGCTTGGGTTGGCCCTACCCCAGAGGTCTTGAGGGGGGAGCGGGCGCGTGGCCCGGCCCGTGCCCTTCTCTGGTTTGGGTGGCTAGGGTTGGCCCTGCCCCAGAGGTCTTGAGGGGGGGTACGGGCACGTGGCCCGGCCCGTGCCCTTCTCTGGTTTGGGTGGCTAGGGTTGGCCCTGCCCCAGAGGTCTTGAGGGGGGAGCGGGCACGTAGCCCGGCCCGTCCCCTTCTCTGGTTTGGGTGGCTAGGGTTGGCCATGCCCCAGAGGTCTTGAGGGGGTGCGGGCGCGTAGCCCGGCCCGTGCCCTTCTCTGGTTTGGGTGGCTAGGGTTGGCCCTGCCCCAGAGGTCTTGAGGGGGGGTAGCGGGCCCGTAGCCCGGCCCGTGCCCTTCTCTGGTTTGGGTGTCTAGGGTTGGCCCTGCCCAGAGGTCTTGAGGGGGGAGCGGGCGCTTAGCCCAGCCCGTGCCCTTCTCTGGTTTGGGTGGCTAGGGTTGGCACTGCCCCAGAGGTCTTGAGGGGGGAGCGGGCGCGTAGCCTGGCCCGTGCCCTTCTCTGGTTTGGGTGGCTAGGGTTGGCCCTGCCCCAGAGGTCTTGAGGGGGGAGCGGGCGCGTAGCCTGGCCCGTGCCCTTCTCTGGTTTGGGTGGCTAGGGTTGGCCCTGCCCCAGAGGTCTTGAGGGGGGAGCGGGCGGGTAGCCCGGCCCGTGCCCTTTTCTGGTTTGGGTGGCTAGGGTTGGCCCTGCCCCAGAGGTCTTGAGGGGGGGAGCGGTCGCGTAGCCCGGCCCGTGCCCTTCTCTGGTTTGGGTGTCTAGGGTTGGCCCTGCCCAGAGGTCTTGAAGGGGGAGCGGGCGCTTAGCCTTGCCCGTGCCCTTCTCTGGTTTGGGTGGCTAGGGTTGGCCCTGCCCCAGAGGTCTTGAGGGGGGAGCGGGCGCGTAGCCCGGCCCGTGCCCTTCTCTGGTTTGGGTGGCTAGGGTTGGCCCTGCCCCAGAGGTCTTGAGGGGGGGAGCGGGCGCGTAGCCCGGCCCGTGCCCTTCTCTGGTTTGGGTGTCTAGGGTTGGCCCTGCCCCAGAGGTCTTGAGGGGGGAGCGGGCGCGTAGCCCGGCCCGTGCCCTTCTCTGGTTTGGGTGGCTAGGGTTGGCCCTGCCCCAGAGGTCTTGAGGGGGGAGCGGGCGCGTAGCCCGGCCCGTGCCCTTCTCTGGCTTGGGTGGCTTGGGTTGGCCCTGCCCCAGAGGTCTTGAGGGGGGGAGCGGGCGCGTAGCCCAGCCCGTGCCCTTCTCTGGTTTGGGTGGCTAGGGTTGGCCCTGCCCCAGAGGTCTTGAGGGGGGGAGCGGGCGCCTAGCCCGGCCCGTGCCCTTCTCTCGTTTGGGTGGCTAGGGTTGGCCCTGCCCCAGAGGTCTTGAGGGGGGGAGCGGGCGCGTAGCCCGGCCCGTGCCCTTCTCTGGTTTGGGTGGCTAGGGTTGGCCCTGCCCCATAGGTATTGCGGGGGGGAGCCCGGCCCGTGCCCTTCTCTGGTTGGGGTGGCTAGGGTTGGCCCTGCCTCAGAGGTCTTGAGGGGGGACCGGGCGCGTAGCCCGGCCCGTGCCCTTCTCTGGTTTGGGTGGCTAGGGTTGGCCCTGCCCCAGAGGTCTTGAGGGGGGAAGCGGGCACGTAGCCCGGCCCGTGCCCTTCTCTGGTTTGGGTGGCTAGGGTTGGCCCTGCCCCAGAGGTCTTGAGGGGGGGAGCGGGCGCGTAGCCCGGCCCGTGCCCTTCTCTGGTTTGGGTGGCTAGGGTTGGCCCTGCCCCAGAGGTCTTGAGGGGGGAGCGGGCGCGTAGCCCGGCCCGTGCCCTTCTCTGGTTTGGGTGGCTAGGGTTGGCCCTTCCCCAGAGGTCTTGAGGGGGGGAGCGGGCGCGTAGCCCGGCCCGTGCCCTTCTCTGGTTTGGGTGGCTAGGGTTGGCCCTGCCCCAGAGGTCTTGAGGGGGGGGTAGCGGGTGCGTAGCCCGGCCCGTGCCCTTTTCTGGTTTGGGTGGCTAGGGTTGGCCCTGCCCCAGAGGTCTTATTGGAGAGCGGGCGCGTAGCCCGGCCCGTGCCCTTCTCTGGTTTGGGTAGCTAGGGTTGGCCCTGCCCCAGAGCTCTTGAGGGGGGGAGCGGGCGCGTAGCCCGGCCCGTGCCCTTCTCTGGTTTGGGTGGCTAGGGTTGGCCCTGCCCCAGAGGTCTTGAGGGGGGGAGCGGGCGCATAGCCCGGCCCGTGCCCTTCTCTGGTTTGGGTGGCTTGGGTTGGCCCTACCCCAGAGGTCTTGAGGGGGGGAGCGGGCGCGTGGCCCGGCCCGTGCCCTTCTCTGGTTTGGGTGGCTAGGGTTGGCCCTGCCCCAGAGGTCTTGAGGGGGGGTACGGGCACGTAGCCCGGCCCGTGCCCTTCTCTGGTTTGGGTGGCTAGGGTTGGCCCTGCCCCAGAGGTCTTGAGGGGGGAGCGGGCACGTAGCCCGGCCCGTCCCCTTCTCTGGTTTGGGTGGCTAGGGTTGGCCATGCCCCAGAGGTCTTGAGGGGGTGCGGGCGCGTAGCCCGGCCCGTGCCCTTCTCTGGTTTGGGTGGCTAGGGTTGGCCCTGCCCCAGAGGTCTTGAGGGGGGGAGCTGGCGCGTAGCCCGGCCCGTGCCCTTCTCTGGTTTGGTTGGCTAGGGTTGGCCCTGCCCCAGAGGTACTGAGGGAGGGAGCGGGCGCGTAGCCCGGCCCGTGCCCTTCTCTGGTTTGGGTGGCTAGGGTTGGCCCTGCCCCCGAGGTCCTGAGGGGGGGAGCGGGCGCGTAGCCCGGCCCGTGCCCTTCTCTGGTTTGGGTGGCTAGGGTTGGCCCTGCCCCAGTGGTCTTGAGGGGGGGAGCAGACGCGTAGCCCGGCCCGTGCCCTTCTCTGGTTTGGGTGGCTAGGGTTGGCCCTGCCCCAGAGGTCTTGAGGGGTGGAGCGGGCGCGTAGCCCGGCCCGTGCCCTTCTCTGGTTTGGGTGGCTAGGGTTGGCCCTGCCCCAGAGGTCTTGAGGGGGGAGCGGGCGCTTAGCCCGGCCCGTGCCCTTCTCTGGTTTGGGTGGCTAGGGTTGGCCCTGCCCTAGATGTCTTGAGGGGGGGAGCGGGCGCGTAGCCCGGCCCGTGCCCTTCTCTGGTTTGGGTGGCTAGGGTTGGCCCTGCCCTAGAGGTCTTGAGGGGGGAGCGGGCGCGTAGCCCGGCCCGTGCCCTTCTGTGGTTTGGGTGGCTAGGGTTGGCCCTGCCCCAGATGTCTTGAGTGGGGAGCGGGCACGTAGCCCGGCCCGTGCCCTTCTCTGGTTTGGGTGGCTAGGAATGGCCCTGCCCCAGAGGTCTTGAGGGGGGGAGCGGGCGCGTGGCCCGGCCCGTGCCCTTCTCTGGTTTGGGTGGCTAGGGTTGGCCCTGCCCCAGAGGTCTTGAGGGGGGAGCGGGCGCGTGGCCCGGCCCGTGCCCTTCTCTGGTTTGGGTGGCTTGGGTTGGCCCTACCCCAGAGGTCTTGAGGGGGGGAGCGGGCGCGTGGCCCGGCCCGTGCCCTTCTCTGGTTTGGGTGGCTAGGGTTGGCCCTGCCCCAGAGGTCTTGAGGGGGGGTACGGGCACGTAGCCCGGCCCGTGCCCTTCTCTGGTTTGGGTGGCTAGGGTTGGCCCTGCCCCAGAGGTCTTGAGGGGGGAGCGGGCACGTAGCCCGGCCCGTCCCCTTCTCTGGTTTGGGTGGCTAGGAATGGCCCTGCCCCAGAGGTCTTGAGGGGGGGAGCGGGCGCGTGGCCCGGCCCGTGCCCTTCTCTGGTTTGGGTGGCTAGGGTTGGCCCTGCCCCAGAGGTCTTGAGGGGGGAGCGGGCGCGTGGCCCGGCCCGTGCCCTTCTCTGGTTTGGGTGGCTTGGGTTGGCCCTACCCCAGAGGTCTTGAGGGGGGGAGCGGGCGCGTGGCCCGGCCCGTGCCCTTCTCTGGTTTGGGTGGCTAGGGTTGGCCCTGCCCCAGAGGTCTTGAGGGGGGGTACGGGCACGTAGCCCGGCCCGTGCCCTTCTCTGGTTTGGGTGGCTAGGGTTGGCCCTGCCCCAGAGGTCTTGAGGGGGGAGCGGGCACGTAGCCCGGCCCGTCCCCTTCTCTGGTTTGGGTGGCTAGGGTTGGCCATGCCCCAGAGGTCTTGAGGGGGTGCGGGCGCGTAGCCCGGCCCGTGCCCTTCTCTGGTTTGGGTGGCTAGGGTTGGCCCTGCCCCAGAGGTCTTGAGGGGGGGAGCTGGCGCGTAGCCCGGCCCGTGCCCTTCTCTGGTTTGGTTGGCTAGGGTTGGCCCTGCCCCAGAGGTACTGAGGGAGGGAGCGGGCGCGTAGCCCGGCCCGTGCCCTTCTCTGGTTTGGGTGGCTAGGGTTGGCCCTGCCCCCGAGGTCCTGAGGGGGGGAGCAGGCGCGTAGCCCGGCCCGTGCCCTTCTCTGGTTTGGGTGGCTAGGGTTGGCCCTGCCCCAGTGGTCTTGAGGGGGGGAGCAGACGCGTAGCCCGGCCCGTGCCCTTCTCTGGTTTGGGTGGCTAGGGTTGGCCCTGCCCCAGAGGTCTTGAGGGGGGGAGCGGGCGCGTAGCCCGGCCCGTGCCCTTCTCTGGTTTGGGTGGCTAGGGTTGGCCCTGCCCCAGAGGTCTTGAGGGGGGAGCGGGCGCTTAGCCCGGCCCGTGCCCTTCTCTGGTTTGGGTGGCTAGGGTTGGCCCTGCCCTAGATGTCTTGAGGGGGGGAGCGGGCGCGTAGCCCGGCCCGTGCCCTTCTCTGGTTTGGGTGGCTAGGGTTGGCCCTGCCCTAGAGGTCTTGAGGGGGGGAGCGGGCGCGTAGCCCGGCCCGTGCCCTTCTGTGGTTTGGGTGGCTAGGGTTGGCCCTGCCCCAGATGTCTTGAGTGGGGAGCGGGCACGTAGCCCGGCCCGTGCCCTTCTCTGGTTTGGGTGGCTAGGAATGGCCCTGCCCCAGAGGTCTTGAGGGGGGGAGCGGGCGCGTGGCCCGGCCCGTGCCCTTCTCTGGTTTGGGTGGCTAGGGTTGGCCCTGCCCCAGAGGTCTTGAGGGGGGAGCGGGCGCGTGGCCCGGCCCGTGCCCTTCTCTGGTTTGGGTGGCTTGGGTTGGCCCTACCCCAGAGGTCTTGAGGGGGGGAGCGGGCGCGTGGCCCGGCCCGTGCCCTTCTCTGGTTTGGGTGGCTAGGGTTGGCCCTGCCCCAGAGGTCTTGAGGGGGGGTACGGGCACGTAGCCCGGCCCGTGCCCTTCTCTGGTTTGGGTGGCTAGGGTTGGCCCTGCCCCAGAGGTCTTGAGGGGGGAGCGGGCACGTAGCCCGGCCCGTCCCCTTCTCTGGTTTGGGTGGCTAGGAATGGCCCTGCCCCAGAGGTCTTGAGGGGGGGAGCGGGCGCGTGGCCCGGCCCGTGCCCTTCTCTGGTTTGGGTGGCTAGGGTTGGCCCTGCCCCAGAGGTCTTGAGGGGGGAGCGGGCGCGTGGCCCGGCCCGTGCCCTTCTCTGGTTTGGGTGGCTTGGGTTGGCCCTACCCCAGAGGTCTTGAGGGGGGGAGCGGGCGCGTGGCCCGGCCCGTGCCCTTCTCTGGTTTGGGTGGCTAGGGTTGGCCCTGCCCCAGAGGTCTTGAGGGGGGGTACGGGCACGTAGCCCGGCCCGTGCCCTTCTCTGGTTTGGGTGGCTAGGGTTGGCCCTGCCCCAGAGGTCTTGAGGGGGGAGCGGGCACGTAGCCCGGCCCGTCCCCTTCTCTGGTTTGGGTGGCTAGGGTTGGCCATGCCCCAGAGGTCTTGAGGGGGTGCGGGCGCGTAGCCCGGCCCGTGCCCTTCTCTGGTTTGGGTGGCTAGGGTTGGCCCTGCCCCAGAGGTCTTGAGGGGGGGAGCTGGCGCGTAGCCCGGCCCGTGCCCTTCTCTGGTTTGGTTGGCTAGGGTTGGCCCTGCCCCAGAGGTACTGAGGGAGGGAGCGGGCGCGTAGCCCGGCCCGTGCCCTTCTCTGGTTTGGGTGGCTAGGGTTGGCCCTGCCCCCGAGGTCCTGAGGGGGGGAGCAGGCGCGTAGCCCGGCCCGTGCCCTTCTCTGGTTTGGGTGGCTAGGGTTGGCCCTGCCCCAGTGGTCTTGAGGGGGGGAGCAGACGCGTAGCCCGGCCCGTGCCCTTCTCTGGTTTGGGTGGCTAGGGTTGGCCCTGCCCCAGAGGTCTTGAGGGGGGGAGCGGGCGCGTAGCCCGGCCCGTGCCCTTCTCTGGTTTGGGTGGCTAGGGTTGGCCCTGCCCCAGAGGTCTTGAGGGGGGAGCGGGCGCTTAGCCCGGCCCGTGCCCTTCTCTGGTTTGGGTGGCTAGGGTTGGCCCTGCCCTAGATGTCTTGAGGGGGGGAGCGGGCGCGTAGCCCGGCCCGTGCCCTTCTCTGGTTTGGGTGGCTAGGGTTGGCCCTGCCCTAGAGGTCTTAAGGGGGGGAGCGGGCGCGTAGCCCGGCCCGTGCCCTTCTGTGGTTTGGGTGGCTAGGGTTGGCCCTGCCCCAGATGTCTTGAGTGGGGAGCGGGCACGTAGCCCGGCCCGTGCCCTTCTCTGGTTTGGGTGGCTAGGAATGGCCCTGCCCCAGAGGTCTTGAGGGGGGGAGCGGGCGCGTGGCCCGGCCCGTGCCCTTCTCTGGTTTGGGTGGCTAGGGTTGGCCCTGCCCCAGAGGTCTTGAGGGGGGAGCGGGCGCGTGGCCCGGCCCGTGCCCTTCTCTGGTTTGGGTGGCTTGGGTTGGCCCTACCCCAGAGGTCTTGAGGGGGGGAGCGGGCGCGTGGCCCGGCCCGTGCCCTTCTCTGGTTTGGGTGGCTAGGGTTGGCCCTGCCCCAGAGGTCTTGAGGGGGGGTACGGGCACGTAGCCCGGCCCGTGCCCTTCTCTGGTTTGGGTGGCTAGGGTTGGCCCTGCCCCAGAGGTCTTGAGGGGGGAGCGGGCACGTAGCCCGGCCCGTCCCCTTCTCTGGTTTGGGTGGCTAGGAATGGCCCTGCCCCAGAGGTCTTGAGGGGGGGAGCGGGCGCGTGGCCCGGCCCGTGCCCTTCTCTGGTTTGGGTGGCTAGGGTTGGCCCTGCCCCAGAGGTCTTGAGGGGGGAGCGGGCGCGTGGCCCGGCCCGTGCCCTTCTCTGGTTTGGGTGGCTTGGGTTGGCCCTACCCCAGAGGTCTTGAGGGGGGGAGCGGGCGCGTGGCCTGGCCCGTGCCCTTCTCTGGTTTGGGTGGCTAGGGTTGGCCCTGCCCCAGAGGTCTTGAGGGGGGGTGCGGGCACGTAGCCCGGCCCGTGCCCTTCTCTGGTTTGGGTGGCTAGGGTTGGCCATGCCCCAGAGGTCTTGAGGGGGTGCGGGCGCGTAGCCCGGCCCGTGCCCTTCTCTGGTTTGGGTGGCTAGGGTTGGCCCTGCCCCAGAGGTCTTGAGGGGGGGAGCTGGCGCGTAGCCCGGCCCGTGCCCTTCTCTGGTTTGGTTGGCTAGGGTTGGCCCTGCCCCAGAGGTACTGAGGGAGGGAGCGGGCGCGTAGCCCGGCCCGTGCCCTTCTCTGGTTTGGGTGGCTAGGGTTGGCCCTGCCCCCGAGGTCCTGAGGGGGGGAGCGGGCGCGTAGCCCGGCCCGTGCCCTTCTCTGGTTTGGGTGGCTAGGGTTGGCCCTGCCCCATTGGTCTTGAGGGGGGGAGCAGATGCGTAGCCCGGCCCGTGCCCTTCTCTGGTTTGGGTGGCTAGGGTTGGCCCTGCCCCAGAGGTCTTGAGGGGGGAGCGAGCGCGTAGCCCGGCCCGTGCCCTTCTCTGGTTTGGGTGGCTAGGGTTGGCCCTGCCCAGAGGTCTTGAGGGGGGGAGCGGGCACGTAGCCCGGCCCGTGCCCTTTTCTGGTTTGGCTGGCTAGGGTTGGCCCTGCCCCAGAGGTCTTGAGGGGGGGAGCGGGCGCGTAGCCCGGCCCGTGCCCTTCTCTGGTTTGGGTGGCTAGGGTTGGCCCTGCCCCATAGGTCTTGAGGGGGGAGCGGGCGCGTAGCCCGGCCCGTGCCCTTCTCTGGTTTGGGTGGCTAGGGTTGGCCCTTCCCCAGAGGTCTTGAGGGGGGGAGCGGGCGCGTAGCCCGGCCCGTGCCCTTCTCTGGTTTGGGTGGCTAGGGTTGGCCCTGCCCCAGAGGTCTTGAGGGGGGGAACGGGTGCGTAGCCCGGCCCGTGCCCTTCTCTGGTTTGCGTGGCTAGGGTTGGCCCTGCCCCAGAGGTCTTGAGGGGGGGAGAGGGCGCGTAGCCCGGCCCGTGCCCTTCTCTGGTTTGGGTGGCTAGGGTTGGCCCTGCCCCAGAGGTCTTGAGGGGGGGAGCGGGCGCGTAGCCCGGCGCGTGCCCTTCTCTGGTTTGGGTGGCTAGGGTTGGCCCTGCCCCAGAGTTCTTGAGGGGGGGAGCGGGTGCGTAGCCCGGCCCGTGCCCTTCTCTGGTTTGGGTGGCTAGGGTTGGCCCTACCCCAGAGGTCTTGAGGGGGGGAACGGGCGCGTAGCCCGGCCCGTGCCCTTCTCTGGTTTGGGTGGCTAGGGTTGGCCATGCCCCAGAGGTCTTGAGGGGGGGAGCGGGCGCGTAGCCCGGCCCGTGCCCTTCTCTGGTTTGGGTGGCTAGGGTTGGCCCTGCCCCAGAGGTCCTGAGGGGGGGAGCGGGCGCGTAGCCCGGCCCGTACCCTTCTCTGGTTTGGGTGGCTAGGGTTGGCCCTGCCCCAGAGGTCCTGAGGGAGGGAGCGGGCGCGTAGCCCGGCCCGTGCCCTTCTCTGGTTTGGGTGGCTAGGGTTGGCCCTGCCCCCGAGGTCCTGAGGGGGGGAGCAGGCGCGTAGCCCGGCCCGTGCCCTTCTCTGGTTTGGGTGGCTAGGGTTGGCCCTGCCCCAGTGGTCTTGAGGGGGGGAGCGGGCGTGTAGCCCGGCCCGTGCCCTTCTCTGGTTTGGGTGGCGAGGGTTGGCCCTGCCCCAGAGTTCTTGAGGGGGGAGCGGGCGCGTAGCCCGGCCCGTGCCCTTCTCTGGTTTGGGTGGCCAGGGTTGGCCCTGCTCCAGAGGTCTTGAGGGGGGGAGCGGGCGCGTAGCCCGGCCCGTGCCCTTATCTGGTTTGGGTGGCAAGGGTTGGCCCTGCCCCAGAGGTCTTGAGGGGGGAGCAGACGCGTAGCCCGGCCCGTGCCCTTCTCTGGTTTGGGTGGCTAGGGTTGGCCCTGCCCCAGAGGTCTTGAGGGGGGGAGCGGGCGCGTAGCCCGGCCCGTGCCCTTCTCTGGTTTGGGTGGCTAGGGTTGGCCCTGCCCCAGAGGTCTTGAGGTGGGGAGCGGGCGCGTAGCCCGGCCCGTGCCCTTCTCTGGTTTGGGTGGCTAGGGTTGGCCCTGCCCCAGAGGTCTTGAGGGGGGGAGCGGGCGCGTAGCCCGGCCTGTGCCCTTCTCTGGTTTGGGTGGCTAGGGTTGGCCCTGCCCCAGATGTCTTGAGGGGGGAGCGGGCGCGTAGCCCGGCCCGTGCCCTTCTCTGGTTTGGGTGGCTAGGGTTGGCCCTGCCCCAGAGGTCTTGAGGGGGGAGCGGGCGCGTAGCCCGGCCCGTGCCCTTCTCTGGTTTGGGTGGCTAGGGTTGGCTCTGCCCCAGAGGTCTTGAGGGGGGGAGCAGGCGCGTAGCCCGGCCCGTGCCCTTCTCTGGTTTGGGTGGCTATGGTTGGCCCTGCCCCAGAGGTCTTGAGGGGGGAGCGGGCGCGTAGCCCGGCCCGTGCCCTTCTCTGGTTTGGGTGGCTAGGGTTGGCCCTGCCCCAGAGGTCTTGAGGGGGGGAGCTGGCGCGTAGCCCGGCCCGTGCCCTTCTCTGGTTTGGTTGGCTAGGGTTGGCCCTGCCCCAGAGGTCTTGAGGGGGGGAGCGGGCGCGTAGCCCGGCCCGTGCCCTTCTCTGGTTTGGGTGGCTAGGGTTGGCCCTGCCCCAGAGGTCTTGAGGGGGGGAGCGGGCGCGTAGCCCGGCCAGTGCCCTTCTCTGGTTTGGGTTGCTAGGGTTGGCCCTGCCCCAGAGGTCTTGAGGGGGGGAGCGGGCGCGTAGCCCGGTCCGTGCCCTTCTCTGGTTTGGGTGGCTAGGGTTGGCCCAACCCCAGAGGTCTTGAGGGGGGAGCAGACGCGTAGCCCGGCCCGTGCCCTTCTCTGGTTTGGGTGGCTAGGGTTGGCCCTGCCCCATAGGTCTTGAGGGGGGGAGCGGGCGCGTAGCCCGGCCCGTGCCCTTCTCTGGTTTGGGTGGCTAGGGTTGGCCCTGCCCCATAGGTCTTGAGGGGGGGAGCGGGCGCGTAGCCCGGCCCGTGCCCTTCTCTGGTTTGGGTGGCTAGGGTTAGCCCTGCCCCAGAGGTCTTGAGGGGGGGTGCGGGCACGTAGCCCGGCCCGTGCCCTTCTCTGGTTTGGGTGGCTACGATTGGCCCTGCCCCAGAGGTCTTGAGGGGGGGAGCGGGAGCGTAGCCCGGCCTGTGCCCTTCTCTGGTTTGGGGTGGCTAGGGTTGGCCCTACCCCAGAGGTCTTGAGGGGGGAGCGGGCGCGTAGCCCGGCCCGTGCCCTTCTCTGGTTTGGGTGGCTTGGGTTGGCCCTACCCCAGAGGTCTTGAGAGGGGAGCGGGCGCGTAGCCCGGCCCGTGCCCTTCTCTGGTTTGGGTGGCTAGGGTTGGCCCTGCCCCAGAGGTCTTGAGGGGGGGAGCGGGCGCGTAGCCGGGCCCGTTCCCTTCTCTGGTTTGGGTGGCTAGGGTTGGCCCTGCCCCAGAGGTCTTGAGGGGGGGAGCGGGCGCGTAGCCCGGCCCATGCCCTTCTCTGGTTTGGGTGGCTAGGGTTGGCCATGCCCCAGAGGTCTTGACGGGGGGAGCGGGCGCGTAGCCCGGCCCGTGCCCTTCTCTGGTTTGGGTGGCTAGGGTTGGCCCTGCCCCAGAGGTCTTGAGGGGGGGGGAGCGGGCGCGTAGCCCAGCCCGTGCCCTTCTCTGGTTTGGTTGGCTAGGGTTGGCCCTGCCCCAGAGGTCTTGAGGGGGGGGAACGGGCGCGTAGCCCGGCCCGTGCCCTTCTCTGGTTTGGGTGGCTAGGGTTGGCCCTGCCCCAGAGGTCTTGAGGGGGGGAGCGGGCGCGTAGCCCGGCCCGTGCCCTTCTCTGGTTTGGGTGGCTAGGGTTGGCCTTGCCCCAGAGGTTCGGAGGTTTTGCAAACTGCAAAACTTGTGTAGGAACAACAATGTTGGGAAAAATGGGTAGATGTGTATATTGCGCGTAAAAAGGAAAAACTCACAACTATTGGTAGAATTTTAGCAGATGCTTTGTGTTCCAAGGGTGGGCTAGTTCGCTCCCTTCGGGGGTAGCCAGGATGTATGTGGCTGGTCCGACAATATCGACGACCGTGTAGGGCCCTTCCCATTTAGCGGCCAGCTTTCCCCGCTGTGCAGTCTCGGGGCGGAAGGTAGCATCTCGGAGGACCAAATCGCCGATCCTAAAAGTCCGCGGTTTCACCCGGGAGTCGTAATACCGTGCCATCCTCTGGCTGTGTTTGACGAGGCTGGTCAGGGCCCGGTCTCTTACCTCGTCTATTAACTCAAGACTGAGGCCGAGTCCTTCTCCGTTGATTTCTTCGTCGAAGAGATTTAGCCGGAGTGTCTCTTCGCCGATTTCCACAGGAACGACCGCCTCCGATCCGTATGCTAGCATGAAGGGACTTTCTCCGGTCGAGGCCTTGTGGGTGGTACGATAGGACCATAGGATTCCCGGCAGCTCGTCGACCCATGCCCCCTGGGCGGCGTCCACCTTCTTCTTCATTGGGTTCAAGATACATTTATTCGCGGCCTCCGCCATTCCGTTGCACTGTGGGTGGGCGACTGACGCCAACTGGAGTTTGATCCCCCAGCAATCGAACTGCTTTCCGTTATCCATGACTATGGAGCGGGGAATCCCGAAGCGGCATATGATGGATTGCCAGATGAAGCCCTTCATGTCCGTCCACGCGATTCGCGCCATCGGCTCTGCTTCGACCCATTTTGTGAAGTAGTCCACGGCGACGACTAGATATTTCCTTCCCCCGGAGGCCTTTGGGAAAGGCCCCAGGATGTCGAGTCCCCACTTGGCGAAGGGGATCGGGCTCACGATGGGCATCAGGTTGGCCGGGGGTGCAGTCGTCCGTCGGCAGAACTTCTGACACGCCTCGCACTTTTTGATGTACTGTACTGCATCCCGGATCATCGTCGGCCAGTAGTATCCTTGGCGCATTATTTTGTGGGTGATGGTGCGCCCGCCATGGTGGTTTCCGTAGAAGCCTTCGTGTACCTCGTGGATGACTTGCTCACCCTGCTCCGGGCCCAAGCATTTCAGGTAGGGCAGGACGTCGAAATTGGCGCGGCGGCGGCGGTACAGCACTCCGTCGAGGAGCACGAATGACAGGGCCCACCTTTCCACCTGTTTAGCCAACATCCGCTCCTCGGGTAGTTCCCCCGTCTCTAAGTACTTCATAATGGGGGTCATCCATGACGTCATCGTGCCCGTGCACATCAGTTCTCCTTCGTCAATGGTTGGCGTCAATAGGCTTTCGACGTAGATGGCCTTCTCGATCTCGGCCGCCGAGGAGGAAGCTAGCTTAGACAGGGCGTCCGCCCGGAGGTTGTTGGAGCGGGGTAGGTGCCGGACGTTCGCTTTCTTGAACTTACGGAGTTCGATCTGGATGCGCCTCAGGTACCGCTTCATTGTCTCCTCTCGGGCCTCGAAGCTCCCCATGATCTGTTGGATGACGAGACGGGAGTCACTTAGGAGCAACACGTTCGTCGCCCACATCGCCCTAGCGAGTTTTAACCCGTTAACTGCAGCTTCATACTCCGCGACATTGTTGGTTGCTGGGAAGCTGAAGCGTAGGGCGTATTCCAACGAGCATCCGTCAGGGGTCTGAATGACGATACCCGCTCCTGTCCCGGACCCCGTCGTGGAGCCGTCGACATGGATGGTCCATAATTCACCCGCGGTCATCTGGGAGGGCGCTGAGGGTTCGCCCACCTCGATCCCCCGCGGGGACGCAGTCGCCGATGGGAGCTCTGTCCGGTCCCCCGGCAGGACTTCTGTGGTACATTCCACCACGAAGTCGGCCAACGCCTGGCCTTTGATCGCCGTCCAGGCTTTGTACGTTATGTCAAACTCGCTAAGCTCGACGCTCCAGTTGAGCATCCTCCCCGACCGCTCCAGTCTTTTCATGTTCTTTTCGAGGGGCATGTCGGTGTGGACGGTTATGGGGTGGGCCTGGAAGTAGGGTCGGAGCTTCCGGGCTGTGGTGATTAGGCAGTAGGCGGCTTTCTCGATAGGGCTGTAACGAGTCTCCGCCTCCCGGAGGATCCGGCTGGCATAGTAAACAGGGCGTTGCACCCCTCCTTCCTCCTTGATTAGGACGGAGCTAACGGCCTCCTCGTTGGTCGCCAAGTACAACCCTAGGGGTTCGCCTTCCCCCGGCCGTGCGAGGAGTGGTGGGCTCTGTAGGTAAGCTCTCAGCTCCGCGAACGCCCGCGCACAGTCGTCGTCCCACGGGATCACCTTCCTTTTGTCTTTAGCTTCGCCAAAGGCTATGCCCAAGACCCTGAAGTAGGGGAGCGATTTCTCCGTAGATTTCGACATGAATCGCCCCAGAGCAGCGATCCGGCCGTTCAGTCGTTGCAAGTCCCGGATCGTCCAGGGCTCCGCCATACCGATGAGGGCCGCCACCTTATCGAGGTTCACCTCGATTCCCCGCTTCGTTATCATGAAGCCCAGGAATTTTCCCGACTGCACGCCAAAGATACACTTCGCGGGGTTTAGCCTCAGGTTGTATCGACGGACCCTTTGGAAAGTTTCCTGCAAGTCGGCGAGGTGGTCGGGGGCCCTTCTACTCTTCACCAGCATGTCGTCGATGTAGACCTCCAAGTTTCACCCCACCTGAGGGCCAAATATTCGGTCTACCATCCGTTGATAGGTCACCCCGGCGTTCTTCCGTCCAAAGGGCATTCTTCGGTGACAAAAGACGTCTTCTCCTCATCCTCCTCCGCCATCGGTATCTGGTTGTATCCCGAGAAGGCGTCCATAAAGCTTAACAACTCATATCCGGACGCCTGGTCCACCAAGTGGTCGATCCTGGGTAGAGGGAAGCTGTCCTTCGGGCATACCTTGTTGAGGTCGGTGAAGTCGACGCACATGCGCCACTTTCCACTGGGCTTCTTCACCAGAACGACGTTGGCGAGCCAGTCGGGGTAGTCCACCGGCCGAACAAATTTGGCTTCGAGGAGCCGCTCTACTTCTTCCTCGGCTGCCCTCTTCTTTTCGCCCCCCGCACTTCTCTTCTTCTGTCGGACAGGTCGGGCTTCTGGGTCCGCATTCAACCTATGGGAGATTACCGTCGGGTCAACCCCGGGCATGTCGGCAGGTGACCATGCGAATATGTCCGCATTTTCCCGGAGCAAGGCGACGAGGGCCGTCCTCAAGGCGGCCGGGAGTTTTGTCCCGATGGAGACGGTTCTCTCTTCATCCGAGGCCACTGAGACCTCTTCCACTTCCTCGGCCGGGGTCGGCCGCTGGTCGCAGAAGTCCTCCCTCTTGTCAGGGTGAGAGCCGTCAGGGCCCGCCTCGGGCTCCTACGCTGGGATGGCGTATGGTCGTGGTCTTCGGGCACCTCCCGGCCTCCCCGCACCTGTCCCACCCCCCCGCGGGGTCCGGAACTTCATCATCTGGTGTTGCAGGCTGGGGAGCGCCTCGATGGCCGTCATATATGGACGCCCTATGATTCCGTTATACGCTGACGTGACGTCGACGATGACAAAACGCGTCCCCTTGGTGACGACCCTCGGTTCCTCCCGCAGAGTCATGGGCAGGGTGATCGTCCCCACGGTGGGGATCGTATGGCCGGTGAAGCCAGCAACAGGGCCCGCGCAGGGCTCTAGGTCTGCACGCCCCCACCCCATCCTCTCGACCGTTGACAGGAACAGGATGTCGCAGGAGCTACCGGTGTCAATTAGGAGCCGGCCAACGGCAACCGCCCCGATCCGAGCCTCGACGACGAGGGCGTCATTGTTCTGGCTCCCCACCTCCTGCCGGTCTCCCTCGGTAAAGGTGATAGGGGGTCGGTGTGTCCTTCTTCGCTTCGGTCGGCGGCCGGCGCCTGCCACCATCACCTGTCGGGCACCGGCCCCCGGGATCGCGGGCGCCTGCCCCGCTGGGAAAGGCCCTCCAGTTATCATCTCAATTCGCATGACCGCCCCCGGGGGGCGTGGCTCCCCGTGATCGCGGTTCGCCGGCGGTTCCAGTCCCCCCTCCTCCGGGGGGGCTCTCTCTCCTTCTGCTACCTGCCTGCCCGCGACGAAGTTTCCCAAATGGCCCGCCTGGATCAGTCATTTGATCTCTCTTTTAAGATTGTAACAACGGTCGGTGTCTTGACCGTGGTCCCGGTGATAACGGCAGTATCTCCGGGGGTCCCGCTTCGCCGGATCCGACCTCATCTCCCGGGGCGGCTCCGGCAGTAACCCGGCCCTTGTCGCCACGGCCAGCACCTCCATCATGGGGGCACTGAGTTGCGTGTAATGTGCCAGTAGGGGGCCTTCTTGTCTTGGGATGACTCGAGGGAGCCCTTGTGCCGGAGCAAACTCGCGTGCCGGGCCAGGGCGATCTTGTGGGCGAGGCCCGGGCGGTTCCCGCCTTGGTCGGGCTAGCTGGTCGCGACCTCAGTCCCCCTCTTCTTGCCTCGGCCGAGGGTGTGACCGGGGTTCGCCTTGGGACGGTTTCGCCGGGGGGAATAAGGCCTTTGCACCGAGAGTCTCTTCGGCCAACACGTGCCTCTCCGCCATAGCAACCAATGCCTCATAGTCGGTTGGCGGATCCCGGAGCAGGGATTTGTGGAGGCTCCGAGTCCGCAACCCCGTTTTGAAGGCCACCATAAGCACCTCATCGCCGCATGTCACCACCGCCCGTCTCTCCTCCTAAAAGCGGCGTAGGTATCTACATGTTGTCTCTCCCTCCCCTTGGACTATCGTGCTGAGATAGTCCAAGGGCTTCTTTTTCGTCCACCCGGCCCGGAACTCTTGGCAGAACATGTGGGACAGCTCGCCAAAGCTCCCAACGGATCTTGCGGGCAAGCCAAAGTACCAGTCCAACGCGGTGTCCCTCAGGCTTTGGGAGAAATGTCGGCATAGGAATGCCTCATCCACATCATGCACCTCCATCGCCCCCGGTATTGCTGCACGTGCGTGAGGGGGTCGCCTTTCCCATTGTACGTGGCCAAGTGAGGGGGTTTGAACCTTACGGGCCTTGGGGTGGACGTGATCCACCGTGCAAGCGGCGTGGCCTCCTCCGGATAGGTAGGGTGATCTGGCGCATCCCCTCTCCGCCACTCGGGGGTCTGGCTTCGGTCGTGCCTCGGTCGCCGACGGTCCTCCGGCCCTGGGGAGTAGCCCGACGGTCGTCTTGCGGTGCTCCTCCCCTGGGTCGAGGACTCGACGGGTTGCGGGCTATGGTTCTCCCAGTGCCAGCGCCTCTCGGCCAGCTCTCCTCGAGCCTCCATCCGTTCTTGATTCTCCCGAAGAAGCCTTTCGCGCTCGGCGGTGAGGAAGCGTAGTTGTCGACAAACAGCTTCCTCGTGCAGGGAATCGGAGGGGTGGTGTAGGCGATGTGGGCTGCCCCCTCCTGGTGGGGACCTGGTCCGCAACGGGTCCCGCCCGTCCACGAGCCGCCGACCCGTCGCCGTCTCGTCCAGGATTTCTCGGTTGCTCATGTTCTCTCTCCTTAGCCTCTCGCGCTCTGTGACGATGAGGCAGAGTTGACGGCGAGCGGCCTCTTCGTCCTGGTAGGCCCTTCGGGCGGTCTCGGCCACTGCGTCCAAACGCCTTTGCGCGGCGGCCGCCTCCCCCAGGCGCCTCCACCGCCGCGCAACTTCCATCTCCTCTTCTAGGAGCCTTTGCTGGGTCGCAATCTCCTCGGCGAGCCCCATGTTCTCCCCCTCCTCCTCGAACTGAGGGTGGAGATTCCGCCTCACGTTCTGGGGCTCTGAGGGGCCGAGCGGAGGCTCCGTTCCCACCGTCGGATGGCCTCCCCTGGCCTGAGTGACGGCCTCAAAGTTCTTCAGGACGGCGTGGGCCGAAGTATGTTCAGTTTCGGCACCCATCCCCGGAAGGGGGTCGGACGCCGAGGTGATTAGTAGAGAGAGCGGTTCCTGACCCACGGGATCTTTACCATGGTCAGGGTTCCGAGAGATCGGCATGGAGTCTAACATGGGTGTGACCCTTCGTTCCCACAGACGGCGCCAATTGTTACGAGGTGGAACTCGCGTACAATGAATTTGTATTATGGGGAACCAAGGGCACGGTGGTTATATGGAGAAGAAGGTTTAGGTAGGCTGTTTTACAAGTGATTAGTGGGGTGAAGAAGTTGGACCCGTTGCCGGTGGTGATCCCAGGGTCGAATCTCACCGGATGCAGCAGAGGAAGGTTGGATGGCAGGAGGCCGAATTTGACTTTGGTCAAGGGGCGAGCTTTCCTGCAGCACGAACAACTCGTCAGAAGGGCGGGGTTGGGGTTCAACCCTTAGCCCCTCTGATTCCTAAGTCAGTAATAGGACTTAAAACGGGGGCTAGACACGCCGGTCGGATTAACGGTGTGTCGACCGTACGTGGCGAGCTATAAGTGGGAGAACAAAGATATGGACGACCTTTGTTCTCGTGTATGAATGATAGATTGAGAGAGAATTTTCCAACCCCCTCACCGTAAGGGGAGAGGGGGTATTTATACCTGTCGGGAGATGACTAGGCGGGGCTGATCTGGCATGTTGACTAGACGTGCTGAGCTGGCTCGATTGTCAGCGGAAGCTTCGGACAAGGATGTCAGGAACAGGAGTTCCTGACCTACTTTTGTCAGGCGGCACAACGGCCAGGCGGTGCTTTTGTCGGGATGTCAGGGCCGAAAGCGCTAACCGTCAGTCGGCTCATCCGTCAGGGGGCGCTTCGTCAGTCGGTCGGGTGACGTATGTGGCAGTCGTGTCCTTATCCTAGGTTGTTTGTCGTTGGCGACGAACTAAAGGTTGGGCTGTATCACCCTAGGCGCCGCGGTTCACGGGAATCGGGCGGGTCGTTCGGATCGGGGGTTGTCCGGCCCGGCTGTGCCCTCCGATCGGTCACGGGCTATGGTTCGCTGGTACGGAAGGATACGCCCGTGCCTACGTCAGTAGGCCCGGTGGCGCTGCCCAGGCGTCCCCAGGGGCGCTACCCCCAGTGGGTCGCGCGACTGCGGTTGTACGCCTCAGCCGGGTCGGGGGACGATGCGAGGCGTGCCCGTTTCCATATAGCTCCGGATTTTCAGGGTGGCGGCCCTTTCATGAAGCGGAGAGTCCATGGGTCATGTAGGCGGATTCGGGTGGGACCCCTACGATCTTTAGGTCGTAACGGGGGAGTCAATGTGGTATATCAGCGGATCCGGGTGGGAGTCGGACTCTTACGACCTTTAGGTCGTAACAACATCCATTTGAAATAATTTAAAATTCTTATGAGATGCAAAAGATAAAAGCAACCTAATAGCTTCTAATCTAGATACGGTGGTAAATGATTCTTCGAAATCAATACATTCCTCTTGCCGGTAGCATTGAGCTACTAACTTTTCTTTGTTCCTTGCGATGACCTCGTTCTCATCTGTCTTGTTCTTAAATATCCATTTGGTCCCAATGACTTGGTGACCACTTGGAAGAGGGATGAGCTCCCAAACTTCATTTTTTTCAAATTACGTGAGCTACTCTTCCATTGCAACTATCCATGAACTATCTTCACACGCTTCTTGGATATTCTTTGGCTCTATGGTAGATACAAAGGTGCAATGAGAGAACTCAGCAATACGTGACCTTGTTCGGACACCCACACCAATATCTCCAATTATTTGGTCATGGGGGTGGTCACGAACGGTCGGATAAGCTTTGGGAATACCTAGATCACTTGGAACATTCTCAACATTTTCATTAACATTGTTAGTCTCAATAATAGAATCATTAATTATAACATTACTAATGGAATCACATAAAACATCTACACTATCATTGACAACATGAGGAACATCAAAATCTTCATGAAATGAAACTTATAGTGATTCCTCGATCGTTGAAGATATTTTGTTGTATATCCAGTAGGCTTTGCTACGTGTGGAATATCCAACAAAAATTCCTTCATCGGATCTTGGCTTATATTTGTATAAATTACCAAAAGTGTTCTTTATAAAACATTTTGGACCAAAAACACGAAAATACTTAACTTGAGGTTTTTATCATAAAATATTCAAAACAAGTTTTGTTCGTTCAGGGCCTCATTAGGATCCTATTGAGCACATAACATGCCATGTGCACCACCTCCGCCCAAAATTGAAGTCCAAGATGATTATCATGGATCATAGTGCGTGCACATTCAATTAGAGTCCTATTCTTTCTCTTAACAACACCATTTTGTGGTGGTGCGCGAGGAAAAGAAAATTTGTGAGTAATCCCATCACACAACTTGGAGAAAAGTTCATTCTCAAATTCCCCTCCATGATCACTACGAATAGTGATAATGGTGGTTCCTAAGAGATTTTGAACTTTCTTTCCAAATTTGGTAAATTCATCAAAGGCTTCATTTTTATTAGTTAAAAATGATACACATGTAAATCTAGAAAATTCATCTACAATGACTAATCCATAATGATCATTTCCTACAGATGATACTTTAGTATGCCCAAATATATCTAAATGAAGTAATTTTAGGGGCCTCTTAGAAGTTATGCCATCTTTAAGTTTAAATGAATATTTACGAAGTTTACCTCGTTGACATGAATCACAAAAACTTTCTTATTAAAAGATATTTTCGGAAAAACTTTGACTAAATCATGCTTAGCTAATTTATATAGATGCTTACATTGAACATGCCCAAAATGGGATGCCATAATAATAGTTCATTAGAATGAGCAACTAAGCAATGTTCAAATGATTTAGGCATACTTAGAATACAAATATTTTTATGTCTAATGCCAGAAAATAAAACATGTGAATCATTATCAACTATAATACACAAACCTACTCCAAAGTTAACCTTGTAACCTTTGTCACAGAGTTGATTTATAGAGATGAGGTTATGAAATAAACCTTCTACTAAATAGACATTATTAATTAAAGGTTTGGATGTGTTACCGACTTTGCCTACTCCGATAGTGGTTCCCTTTCGATCGCCTCCAAAGGTGACCGTTGCACCGTCCTTGATGCAGATCACTTCGGAGAGCAAGGAAGGATATCCAGTCATGTGTTTAGAGCAACCGCTATCGAGTATCCATCCTTTCCTTTTAAAGCCAATATTTCTATTATTAATCTCTTTCATGTTCTTGGATACTTACATGGTATACCATAAGCTCATGGTACCCAAGCTTGTTGGGTCCAAGGGGATTAGCCTTTTGGAAACCAAGTCCAAGTGGACTTTGGCTTCTCAACATAGTTACCACTATTTATCACATCACTAAAATACGAACTTACATATGCATTCATATCATTTATGATAGTGTTCTTGGGACCCTAAATAGTGTATGAGTTGCGAGTCCTCTTCCCAGTTGCATGCACATTAGGTTGAGGTCTACGTTGTGCATGATGCTTAGGAGTATGAGGTCTAGCATATGAAGGTGGAGGAGGATATGCATGCGTCAAATAAGAATCATATGAAAAAGGTGAAGCATGCATATTATATAGTGCATATGGAGCATACAAGTGATGTGAAAGATATGTATGAGCATGCATATGATATGTGTGAGCATAAGAGTGTGTAGGAGCACGTGCATGAGTATTTCTCATATGTGGGTTTGCACGTGCTCGTGGGTATGGAGCATAAAACTCATCATGCGTGTTCACATGGGAAGTGGGAGTGTTCCTACGTGGGTGAGTGTTTATATACATAAATGTATGTCCTTTCTTTTGATTTCCACCCTTAATAGGCTTCTTGTCAAAAGATGGAACGTGTGTAGTGGTGAGTTTCTTGGTAGGTTTGCTATCAATAGTGTTTTTGTCACTACTAGTGGATGCACCGAGGATGGCCTCACAAAATCTATAGTTACACCACTATAAGAGGTGCATTATTTGGATGTGTTTGCTTCCACATAACCAAGTCCAACACGATATGTGGCCGGGAATTGGTTGGAAAGCAATTCATCCAATTGCCCTTTCCCTTTGTTAAATCTCTTAACATGGGAGGACATGAGCTCATATTTCTCCTTTAAAGAAGAAATGGTAGTGTCCAAGGTGAACACATGTATAGTAAGCTCGTGTACTTGGGTTTTGAGAGAATCATTCTCAATACCCAATTTTGTGTTTTGTGAAATTAGATCATCATTATCTTTAGAAGGAATGTGATCTAATTGAGATTTGAGAAGATTCACCTTATTTCTCAATGTGCCATTTTGAGAAACCAAATTGGCTTTCTCAAGAGTAAGTGTGTCAACAATGGTGTTATTGTTGGTGATGGATGGCATGGATGAATTATTAGCATTCAATTTCTTCAAATTAGTAAACCTAAGCATGCGAGATTGATACTTTGAAAATACCTATTCGTTAGCAATACGAAGTTCATCCATTGTTACCTACGTTTCATAGTTCTCACTATCGCTTCCATCGGAGGGTGTATCCTCACGTGCCATAAAGCACATGTGTGCACTCTCACCGTTCTCATCTTTGGATTCACTTGAAGAATCCTCGCTCGAATCATCAAAAGTCCCAACGAGTCCTTTCTTCTTATCCTTCATGAATTTGTCAGACTTGTGGTACTTTAGTGCCTTCCACTTTTCTTTGTTCTTTAACATTGGGCAATCCTTCTTGATGTGCCCTGGCTTGTTACACTTAAAACAAAGAGAAGAAGAATTGTTAGTGTAATCAAATTTAGTTTTGGAAGGGAATTTACCTTTGCGAAAGAAGCGTTGGAACTTCTTCGCCATTAGCACTATTTCTTCCAAATCCATTTCGTTTATTGATTCATCACTATCTAAGGATGAAGAGGTAGCCATGAAGGCTAATGCCTTCTTCTTTGCCTCTGTTGGCTTCATCATAGCTTTAATCTTCAATCGGTTCTCCCTTCTTACTTCGTAAGACATGAGAGTACCGATGAGATTCACCACGGTATAATTCTTCATGTCATTGACCTCCTCAATGGCAATTGCCCTTCTTTCTCACTTTACGGTCATTGCCATGATTATCTTTCTTACCTTCTCTTGTTATGTGTATACTTGTCCGGGAGCTTTAAGCTCATTGGTGATGTTGGTGAAGCGTCTGTACATCATTGCAATGTTCTCACCTTCCTGCATTTGAAACATGTCGAAGTTTAGTATAACAACATATAACTTTGACAATTTTACCTTGTTCGTTCCCTCGTGGGTGACGACGAGATGGTTCCATATTTGATATGCATTCTTACATGTGCATATCTTGTTGAACTCATCTGGATCCAATGCGCAATGAAGAGCGTTCATTGCTTTGACATTTTTCACCTCGGCGGACTTCTCAGCGGAAGTCCATATTTGTTGAAATATTCTTCGATGGGTTCAACGTAATCAATTTGGAGTGTTCTCCAAAGAGAAACACTCCTTAGGAATGTCTCCATCCGACACTTCCAATAGCCGAAATGCATGCCATTAAAATGTGAAGGTCGAAACGTTGATTGACCTTCGAATACGGTAGAAGCACCATCACGATCGTGATTGTTGTACGAAGGAGGTGGATGAATGTTGTTGTTGTTGGATGCCATATATATAAACTTGCGCTTTGAAACCAATTGTAAGGACCCTGGCTATGAGGAAAACACTAGAAGGGGGTTGAATAGTGTTTATAAAATTTAACTAAAAAATTACGCCTAATTAAATTCGTAATCCAACAAAGATGCGGAAATAAGAATTAACAACAATTAATCAATGCAAACAATAAGATGTTTCAAGGGTTCGGATTACTCAAGTCAAACCCGACTTGTTTCTGGTAATCATACGTCCTTTCCACCCGGATACCTCGGGATACTCAAGTTAGAACCATAACTTGAGGTTTCCTTTAAACCCACTTGTAGCAACCCTACAAGTGTAATCGAACAACAATCGATGTTCTTGAATCCCACAACTTGGGATCAAGAAAAACACTCTCACAAACTGAGAGTGACTCAAATATCGAAAGATATGAAATTATGAAATTGCAACACTTACAATCACATATGCCTTGAAGTAGAACTTGAAGGAGCAAGTGTGTTGTGTGTTGATGTCTCTTCCAAGAATATAGAGAGACACTTCTCTTGTCACCACCAAATGCCTAGAGGATATCACTTTGATTCTAGGTTCGATAGCAAGACCGAAGAAGATTCTAGGGCTGGAGAGAATGAGAGCATGAAAGCTTGAAGATGAATTCTTGAGATGTTAAGAGAATGACTAAGAGGCTCCAATGGAATAGTAGAAGCCTATCTTATAGGTTCTCCAAGACTCTCAAACAGAATACCCAAAACCCCCTTTGAAATCCGTGTGAAAAAAATCCAACGGATAGAATTTACATTACATACAATAAACTGGTGAAGAAACCAAATTCGACTATTGCACTGTGTCAGAGGATATGTGAGAATTCAAACGGTACCTTACCACGTAGGACAGTCAACTGATGAAGGTTGGACAGGCACTTGAAAACCATCAGGCGACTGAGAAACCTTCTACATATGACTGATACCCTAAGTGCGTAATTGACAGAGAGTAAGAATTCTGGGTATACTAGGACATGCGACTGATGTGGAATACACAGGCACATGTGCCATGGGCAGAAGACTGGGAAACCAACATCAGTCATTTGTTGCACAAATGCAAAACTAGCCAAAATCAAAGTTCTGGACAAGTGTTGTGATCGACCCCGGATATACACCCAGAGAACGATTGTAGTTTTACCGCAAGCGCACGGTCAAGTGGCGAGCGGGTATCGAACACGAGGAGGTGGTGTTGGTTCCAATCTATCTTAGGTTGGTTTGACTACGAAGGTTTTATTGGTGGAGATGGTTATGGAATGATATAATTGAAATGGTGGTGTCGGTGTCGATGATAAAGAAGTCGATCAAATATCGATTCAAATACAATATAATAAAAGTGTTTAGGGATAGGGAATCCCCACTACGGATCGTCATACATCTCTGTGAATCGTGATTCTCAATATTACTAGACTTGTGTTGAGGTGAACTAGTCGTAACTGAATATAGAACAAAGCTCACGGTCTCGCGCTATTGCCGATCTATAGCAACCTAGATTAGGGCCCACTCTCATGCAAACCCTAACCTAAGCCACTAGAATGATGATCGACATCATCGTCCAATCGCACCTCGAGCCCACTCTCGTGCAAACTCGAGTTACGATCTAGGTTCTAATAGTTCGTATTCGTCCAATTTCTTGCAAACGAATATGGGTATAGATTTATAATAAAAATGCTAGCTTTGGTCCAATCTCTTGCAAACCAAGTCTAGTGGATTTCGATTATAAACCTAATTCGAATATCTAGGCATTTCCATCGATCGGAATCCAATCTCTAGCAAACCCCAAATCGATGGAAATTCCTAGCAATCAGTGATAAATCAATCACAACCTAACCTCCTAGCAATTCTAGCAACTTAGAAATTCATTCGTCACACATCTGAAATTAGATCCATAGGGTTCATCCACATGCCCTAGAGCATCAAATCTACTCAAGCATAGCAACAACGATGTAGAAATCAATATGAGATATTGCTTGCATATGAAAAGATAGCAAATCAAAGATTCAAACAATAAGAACAAGGATACTTAGCTTTGATGAAGAACTTCAATCCAATTACAAGCTTTTAGATCCAAGAGGTGGCCTAGGGCATGGCCTAACCTCTAAAAAGACTCTAAGAAAACAATATGGGAACCCCCTCTACTGACGGCTACAAACCTATTATATAGCCTCCCAAAACCCTAGCAAATAACCCTTCAAAACCCTCTCAAATTTGTGCCCTAAATCAGCTTGGCCGTAACTTAAAATCTGGGCCCGCAGTCACTCGGGCCGAGTGGGAATATGACTCGGCCGAGTGGAAATTCCAGCACTGCAGTATCAACTTGCAGAAATTCTCCAGATTTCATCCGACCTCCGATTGGTGCGTTCTTGGCGGCGTTGGAACCGTCATGAAGTCTACTATCATAAAAAATATGAGAAAAATACTTTGATTGCTAGAATGATAGCAGATTTCAAAATAGTGGGAGGCTGTCTGAAAATCTAGGCACTCGTGTCTTCGGCACCACTCGGCCGAGTGGGATTCTTCACTCGGTCGAGTGGGCTTCTCGACTCGGCCGAGTAGGGTCTTCTGTGGTTATCCAAAAATTCCAGAGAGTCTTCTTAGATCTCAGGAGAAAAACCATGTAACACTCAGGCGAGTGGGCTTCTTCACTCGGCCGAGTGGGCTTTGCCACTCGGCCGAGTGAGGCTTCTCTAAATTCCAGTAAGTTGGCCTCTTCTCTAGACGAAATCTCTATAGCACTCGGGCGAGTGGGATTTCTCACTCGGCTGAGTCGTCTTCCTTGCTCGACCGAGTGAACATGGCAAATCTTTGGTGCGTATCCGTTTCACTCGGGCGAGTGCGGTCCTTCACTTGACCGAGTGAGCCGTATGCTAGGCCGAGTATGGTACTCTTGAGCTCTTTTCTTCTCCTTTTCATCTCCTGGTGTATTCTATCAAATTCTGTCCTTCTCCACTCATCCTCTAGCGCTGGTAACTCCTCAATAAGGCCATGAACGATGCTCTGTTACGCGTGCAAGTCTTTTAAGCTCATTTTTGCTCCCAATTGCTCTATATTTCCTGAAATCCGACAAAAATAAGAAATAGAGAAAAGTAATGCGATATAGTCAAATACTCGTGAAAATCGCAATATGAGCAATCAAAATGGCGTGAAAATATGCAGAAAAAAGGTGTAAAATATGGACCGATCAAAATCCCCCAAGCTTACCTCTTACTCGTCCTCGAGGAAGATAAGTAGAGAGACGAACTCGGGAAAAGAAAACAAACGAAATGAACGGAAAGAAAAAGAATACGAAGTGGAAGGGGTCGCTAGATTATTCTCTCAGATCTCAAGCCATAAGCCACACATCACGATAACTTGGAAAATACGAATCACATGCTATAAAGATTCCATATCTTACTTAAACATGGTACTTGCAAGCTTTTAAGAACAATAAGAGGGACTCTCTAAATTCATACAATCAATTCATATCCACATCACGCATTTCATAGAATTTAATATACGAATGTTGGTGATGCACTTTTCAATCAAGAGTTATAACAGAAGTGTAACGGTCGCTTTCCGACCTTATGGATTTTCTACGTGCACGTGCTTTTTTCGTGCACGTATTTTTTTGGCTCTTTCTTGGTTTCGGCATGTGCAATGTGATATGCCGTTGTGACCATATGGAAGTGTAGAATTTAATAGTAATTTTTGGGAACGTCATTTCACGGCTCGTTTTCTCGCAAAACGGCCTTGAATTGAAGGGCCGTTTTGGTCTTTTGGCCTTAAACCCCAGTTCCCGATTTTACATTAATTTTTGGTAGGTGTAGCATGCGATCAGACACCGTAGCCCCGTACTTCTCGTCTCCATGATCGTTCCGGTATTTTCAGATTATTTTTCCGATGCCCGTAGCGAAAGTTATCCCCTAATCAAATCTCAACCCTTGATTAGCCCTAATCAATTCAAATTTCAAATTTGAAATCAGATTTAATTGAATCCCTATTGATACTCATACGTATGAAAAGGGATTAATATTCTGTTTTCTAATTGTACCCATCTTTTCTCCAATTTACACTTCCCCTATCTCTCTCTCTCTCTCTCTCTCTCTCTCTCTCTCTCTCTCTCTCTCTCTCTCTCTCCCCCCCCCCCCCCCCCCCCCCACAATATTAGAAAACCCTATAGTTTTTTATCAATTAAAATCTTTTTATAATCTAAACCTAAAACACTACCCCTCCTCACGTTTTCACCTAGGGCTGAGATATCTCAGCCGACGTAACTCAAAACTTCTCTCTCCCTCGCAACTCTCTCTCCCACTCACTTCAACTCCAACCTCCGTTCTCCCACTCGCCGGCGGTCAGCACGACAGCCCGGCACCGCCCTGCTCTCGCCGCGCGACCGCCATTCGTGGGCAGCAGTCTCCTATCCCGCAGTAGCAACAGCAGTAAGCACAGCCTGCGGTTGTGCTATTTTTCAACCGCTACGTCGCTCGACGCCGCTCTGGTCACCTCAGATCACCGGAGGCCGCCGCATCTCGTCGTCCTCCGCCGGGAGAAGCCATCAGCAACCCCCGCTCAGGGCGTTCTCGCCTCGCACAGCGGCAGAACAGCAGCAGCCCGAGCTGCTGCTGTCTTTTAGGCCGCCGCCCGGCCAGGCAGGTGTCGCCCGGCCATCATCTCCGCCCAGTGCCACCCCCGATGCCCTGATCCCTGCCACGCTCTCTCCCCTGCTGTTAACCGCCGATAACGACAGCCCGATGACATCTCTTCACACATCGTAGCTGGCCCCGCCGCTGCTACATTTTTCCGACGCAGCCCGGTGGCCTACGTCGCCGGTGACCCACCTCAAGTCACGGCCTAACCCTCCTCAGGCCGGATCACCCCGTCAACACCCTCCCCTGGCCGGCCAACACTTCATCCGATGCTCCAGCGACACCATGTCATCGTGGTGTTGTCGTGCTCATTGTTTCGCCATCAATCTGACCGTGCTCGCTGTCCACACTCTTTGTTCGCTGTCCAGAACAGATTTTACTGCGTCAACCATAGCAGAGACACCGCAGACGACGAGGAGATCCCACCGTTCAGACTCTACTTCTGTTCTACGTCAAACACCGGAGAGGTTGGTCCCCCTACCTCATAGCGAACCCACATCGTAGATCAATCAAACCCTAAACTAAAATTTGACAACTTGAACTAAATTTATTTTCAGCATCTGTAAAATGATTGCCCACCGTAGGAGGATCGAAGAACGGACTATTTTTTCTGTGCACATAGGGTAGACGTCGATCTAGACTGAACAAAACATCAAAACGTGACTTTTTGATTGATAGGGTAGTCCCGTCACTTTTAGAAACAAACCCTAATAGGATTTGATGAAAACGTGACCTGACACCATCGTTGTGACCCTGTTTCAGACGGACTACCGCAGACGAGACGCTTGGACGGGATGCTCCGGACGGACGACACACTCGCCACCACAGGCAAGTGTACTCACTTGCACCTTCGGCCGTGTTTAGGCCTTAGACTTCTAAAACTATTAGAATGTGAACAAAGAGAACCGGACGTGAAATGATAGCATCCGGGACGTCCCTTGACAATTTAGACTTGACGACGAAGTCTAATCGTAACAACAACAACTTTTGACACCTTAGGGTTTCTTGTGCGTGCATGCGTGTGGACCCCCTAGAAGAACACTCCCTTATTTGTCACGTCGTGTCATGTTATACACAGCCTGCAGGTAATAGGGCACTCACTGAGTGATCCATTGTACGGATACACAGCTTACGGGCAATAGGGCACTCACTTGACAGAGTGAGTGATCCCTTGTACTGATACACAGCTTGCGGGCAATAGGGCACTCACTGAGTGATCCCTTGTACGGACACACAGCTTGCAGGTAATATGGCACTCACTCGACAGAGTGAGTGATCCCTTGTACGGATACACAGCTTGCGGGCAATAGGGCACTCACTGAGTGATCCCTTGTACTGATACACAGCTTGCGGGTAATAGGGCACTCTCCGAGTGATCCCTTGTACGGACTTGTCTTGTCTTGAGCACTGGGGTTGGGGTAGGGTTGAGCGTGCACACGGGGAGAGGGTCTGATCCCCCTCGAACCGTAAGACGTGAACCGTTCGATTCACACGTGTCTTATCGTGTCCTGTCTTGTCTTGTCTTGTCACGTCTTGTCTGGACCCGTTTAGGTTAGTCCCGTAGTCCGTAGCATATGCTACGGCTACTGCTTGACGCGTTCTACTTTTCCTGCTCCGTTTACCTTCTTTTGTTACTATGTTATAACCCCAGCATGCTAATCAACCAGTAAATCGTTGCTTAAAATTTCAGTACACTTGCAGTAGAGTCTAATCCTCTTTTGTAGACTTTACCTGACGTACAGTTCCTTTCTTTTGGGTGCTGAACGTCGGGTGTTGAGCCGGAGCACGTTGACGAGGCAGACCTGCCAGAGTACGTAAATCCGGAGGATGTCGACCCAGAGTACGTGTCCGAAGAGGACCAGAGCTAGAGGTCTTCACGTTGCTGCTCCAGAGTTTCTTACTGCCGTTTAGTTGGGTGCGTAGCATCGTTTACTGTCTGTCTAGGTTGGGTGCTTGTACCAGTAGTTTACTTTCAGTTGTTGTAGCCGTGTCAGGCTTTTTTGTTAGAATCTCAGTACTTTTGGATTGTTATTTTGGAATAAAATGAATGTTTCCCCTTTCAGTAATTTTGTTGTTCCGTACTAACCTACAGGGAACTGTTCCTTCGTTTTGGAGTACCACACAGACGCTTATTGGGTCCAAGCTTCTCAGCTCCGGCCTAAGCGGGCCTTAGTCACGCTTCGCCTCCGTAGTTTGGGAAGCGGGGTGTGACAGGTTTTAGTGGTGGCCCATGCATGTCCTTTTCTGCAAAAAGTTCGGAACGATAGAAGTATTAACATTATTATTATTATTATCTAGTAGGATGGTGGGAGGACGTGAAGCTCGAGATGGACCTTCAGTTGACGGGGCCATGGATGACCGAGGTGACGATTTTCACCAATTACTGGGCATTATGAGGGAGATGTTAGACGTTCAATATCGGTTGGCTGATCAGGCGCATCAGATTGCCCGTGCTGCCCAGGCTCCTCCGACTGCACCACCACCACCACTGCGAGGGAACCGACTAGTGGAGCAGTTCAGGCCAACAGCTAGGCCTGCAGTGGGACCCGCTCAGTCGGCATCTTTCAAGAGGTCTGGAGCACCTGTGCAGAGTCAGAGCAATGGACCGTGTAACGACCACTTCTCGTGGTACGTTGTTCGTGCACGTGCTTTTGGCCGTGCACGTGTTTGTTTTATACTTTATTTGATTGTGAACACTTTTGTGTGATATGCCGTTGTGAACGTCTCTGAGAGTATTAAATAGTGGCACTAATTTGGAACGACGTTTCTCGAGTCGTTTTCCCACAAATTAATCTTACTCGATGAGACGTGACGATTCTCACTCTTGACGGGAGACGTTTCTATTTTTAGTTTCGTCGCCCGACGTCGAATTTGAGATCCGTCTTCTTAGTTAGCTCACATTCGTCACCACGATCACCCCGATATTTATTTTATAATTTTTGGAGTTTATTTGACCACTTTTATATTTTTAACAAGTTTTATATTATTTTTAATAATTTATTTTTAAATTAATTTCGGCCAAATAAAATTTATTTGAGTTTTAAACGTTTTAAAGAATTTTTGAGCCAATTTCCAGCTCATTTGGACCAGGTCAAATCCTTGGGTGAGTTGGAGTAGTTGGAATTCAAATTTTAAATTATTTTAATATTCTAATCCTATTAGATTTAGCCCTAGACCAAGTCAACCCACCTATACTATATAAGCAACCCCTAGCAAGACCTATTTTCCAAAGAATTAGCCCTAGCCTCTTCCAAACTCATTTTGGACGTTGCGACGAATCGTCGCAACGTTGCGACGTTCAGCACCCCGTCCGACCGAAGAAAACCCCCGCATCCACCCGCTCTGACCGGCCGCCTCGCCCGCATCCATCGCTGCTCCGCACACAGCACCGACAGCCGCCCCCGCTCACGCCCGCTCTCCGCAACGTTGCAACGTTGCAACGTTGCAGCGCTCTGTCGCCCCGCATCCAAGGCGCCCGACCGGTGGCCTCCCCCGCATCGTGCCGTGCCCGACCGACAAGTCTCCCCGCACCGAGGCTGTACGACCGACGGCCACTTGTCGCAACCCCGCATCCGTCGCACCACTTGCCTCCGTGGGTCCCCCAAGTTCTCCAGAGTTATTGTGGGTCCCCCAAAGGCCCCTAGGAGTGCTGTGGGCCCCACCTAGGTGCTTGCTCTTCAAGGATTCGTCGCGTACGACGTCGTCGCACGTCGTAACCCGTCGTCGCCCGTGCTAGCTCTGGAATCTGGAATCGTCGCCCGGGTTGATGCTCTGAACTTTCCAGCGAGGAAACTATATTGGAATCAGGACTTGGAGCGCGTTCTATTATTCCAACCCCCGGCGTCGCTACCCGACGCCGGTGTAGCTTTCGCGTCGTGTTGAGGTAACGCTTTGCACCCCTAGGACCCCCAACCCAATGCATGCTAATCAAGACTAAAATCAGTATTTTTAAAGTATTTTTAAATGTTTTAGAAATCACTAATCAAGATTAATAAAACGGATGTAGGCCGGTGGACTTTGCACGTAGAAAATTGTGATTTTTGGACTCATTGGACGGTGTGCTCAGACGTCGAACTTGCAGGCAAGTGAAACTTGCCAACTCTTGTGTAGGGCCATGTTTTTAGGCCACTTACTTGCTTTTAGCGTAAAAGAGACTAGTCAGTGAAATGATAGCTGGCTAGACGCCTATTTGATCTAGTTTGACAACGAAACTAGATCCGTCACCTAAATGATCTAGCTTGACAACGAAGCTAGATCCAAACATTAAACTTGTCATTCATGCATACTAAACTGTCACGTTTACTTTTCTTACTTGTACGCTTTACTACTTGCCATGCCATGTCATCCATGCATTGATTGTTGCATCGTAGCACACGCTACATTACTTGTACTCCTTGAATACTACTTCCGGGGGGAAACGGGCCTCATGTGTTGGTCAAAAGCCAATGCCCGGGTTCCCTGGACCGGCTAGGTGCACCCCTACGCCATACTTGTTTACACACTTCCTGGCTCGTGGTCCAGAAGCGGGCCTCATGTGTTGGCTAGAAACCAATGCCCGATACACGTGGAGGGGTAGGGATAAACGGTTACTTGAGCTAGGAGCTGGTCGTGCAGCCACTCTAGCCAAAGGACGGAATCTCTGTGCACGAGGTGCTCACTTTTCTTGTCTTGTACTTGTCTTGTGAATGTCATGCCATGCTCGTACTTTACTTCGCTTTACTTTACCTGTCGCGCTCATTACTTTAACTGCCATGTCATTGCATCATGCTAGAACTTTTAGGTTGCTTTTACTTGTACTTTCAGTTTCACTTGCACAAGTCTTTTAGACTTGCTGACATGTGCCCCTTGCTCTTTTGGGTGTCACATGTTAGACCCTGAGCCAGAGACAGTTGCTGAGGACGAGGTGTTTGCTGACGCTGAGCCCGAGCCTACGTTCGTTGAGGAGTTCGAGGACACCGGAGACCAGTCTTAGAGACTGATTTTACTTGCTTTTGCTTTAGGTTGCTGTTAGTTGTCGGTGCTTGCACCTTTTCTTTGTTTTCGTACTTTGTACTTTTGTTGGCCATGCTGGGCCTCTTTTAGACTTTTTTATTTTAGCCTGGTGGCTTTTTCTGCGATGTTGAGATTTATTATTATGGATATTCTGAGATGTACTTTTGTCTCTTTTCGTTATTATTATCTTTGTTTCGTTTCGCGTTGCAAGGACCTGCAGTTCAAAGTGATTGACGCTTATCGGACTTGCGGCTTTGTAGCTTCAAGTCTGAGCGGACCTTCTCACGCTTCGCCTCCACATTTTTGGGAAGCGGGGCGTGACAGGTTTTGTTGGTGGCCCATGCAGGTTCTATCTTGCAATTGTGAATTAACGGAACAACGATAATAACAGAATGTCCATTAAATAAATTGCAACATCCGAATCAGAAGCCCTGAGTCTAGCCGTTTTTAGGACACTAGGTGATGAGAAGACTTAGTTAGACGTCTGTGCTTGCTAGTTAGAGGCCCTGACTGTAGTTAGACTCCCTTTTAGCAATGGATTTAATCGTCGTAGGAGTTACCTTAGTGGTCCTTGCCTAACCCTGACCATATTAGGCTTCTAGAATCCCCTTAGTCGTTCGCTTTTGGGTTCAACGATTTCGGACCAAGCTGAACGCATTTCTTTACCGTCTAACCTTTAGAAGTCTTAGCGCCTAGTTCCTAATCTTTAGTTGGTCGACCGTAGGACTTTCCGTGGGCTTTCCTGATTCATAACCTAGGCGTATGAATGTTTTGATCATCCGACCAATTTCCTTACCTCGATTCACGAGATCGCCCCGTAACGATCGTCGTCAATTTTCGAACCTCTCCATTATGAACTTTGAAACTCTTGAAAGTATTTTTTCGACTTCCTCCTTTCCGAAGTTTAATTTTGATCCAAATTTAAATGCATGTATACTTATACTTCATCCCCCTTCGTTGATTTAAATTTTTTAAAACGTTGTCGGAATTTCCGAATATTAGTTTATAGTATTTTCCCAGCCTATGTTTTTCGTACTTGTGTAAATGTGTCGTTCCTTCATATATTAATTTTATTCGGAACCGTATTTTTATTTTGCTCAGTTCGATTTATAATTTTCCCTCTTATTTATGCCATTTGGATAATACTTCGTGTTTACTTTTAATATACTTTTCGAGTCACATGGAATTTCAGATTTCCGCAAGTTGGTTTTTGCTCGTCGTTCTCACTATTTCAGATTTTTGCAAAATTACTATTTTCATAACCTCTTCCTGCTTTAGACCCTCCCTGATTTGATTTTAAAGATTTGATATTCGATCCTGATAATTCTTATGCTAAGTTACTACTATTTTCTTTCCGCTCACCATACACGCTTTTAGAAAAATTTCTAAACCAAATTGAATTCCAACTATTTTTATAACCGTGCCAGACTTGTTGTGCTCGTGTATTAAGAACCTTGTGTAAATCAGTTTTACATTTTTGGCAAACCTTGGTTTTCTAAAAAGTAGTTTCAAATTGATTATCTTCAATTTTCCATAGCCCAAAGTTTTGAAAGCATTTAACCTGATTTTAAATTCTTCTGTTGCTTGATTCCATTCTTTGACTTTCAAAAACTTTTGGCAACATTTTATTAAATTACTGACTGATAGAATTTTCTAAACCATGTCCTTAATATTCGCGTAAATGATTTTACTTCCTTTCAAAATGATTTTTAGAAACAATAGACCATTTTCTCTTATTAAGAATGTTCGACTCAAATTTACTTTGAACAACTTGTTTTATCGATTCCGAAATATTTCTTTTCAGACGAGGATTCTGATTTTGAAGAAAAACAGTTTTCAGATTTCACGTATTCTAGCTGGTGCTACTTACCCTATCTTCTTTTCTATATCCTATATAAGCATCACTATATCCTTTTCCTTCAACCTAAACATCACCATTGAGCCAATGTTTCGTCCAACCAAGCCGTCTCCTCGTATTCGTCCTATCTGAACTCGTGCTAATCGATCCTTCCCTCGTCTCGCCCTCGATCTCTCTTTATTGCTTAGGCCTTAGGGACCGTCAATGTCTGTGTCAACCCTTAGTTGTTAGTAGACCCTTGGACCCTTGTGAGGTGTCGTTGTGCACGTACCTAAGTTGTGTACGTGGGCTTGAATGAGTGTACCCCCATAGTATATTGATGCTTGCCTATTGTGTGATATATATATGTACTTGGAGTTATTCGTGATATTATGAAGTTGTTTGTGTGCTAGAATGTATAGACTTGTGAGTGGTTAGATATACTATACTAGGGATGCTTGTGTATATTTGAATTAGTGTTGGAATATCTAAGTTGTGTATGTAATTAGAGATACTTATAATGGTTGAAATAAAATGATTGGTAAAGCTAGGTATATGCTAGGTGTGATGATAATGTGTGAACTTATAGATAAGTAAGTAGGCCTATTGAGTGATCTATATATTATTACGTGTGAGTATGTGCTAGTAGGTAGATATATATAGTGTTTAGACGTAAGTAGTTATGTTTTGTTGCCTGAGTATATATGTGATATACATATAGTATTAGGGTTATAATTTTGATTGGTATTGTTGCTTTTACGGGATGTTGCATGCGTGCATACCGTGAGGTATACACGACTATTGCACATCTTAATTATGTACGTGTGGATGTGTTAGAATACTAATTATAGGTAGTAGGCTATGGTGTGAATATATATGTTACATGTGTGTGATTATACGATGTATACGTATGCATGTAAGAAGGAGTGTATTATAAATATACGTGTGCTAATGTCTGTATTATTATTATGGTATATAGAATGATTGAACTACGTGAGTATTGCCTGACTAAATATTAAGTGTGATTGATTTATGGAATGTATATGGTTGTATGGTAGACGTATAAATATTGGAATGGTATTGGTATAAGTATGAATGCCGTGTTACGTATATAGAATATCCTGATATGTGTATTGAGTCTCACTCAAGCTTGAGTGAGTATACTCTAAGTATATTGAATGTATGATTGTAGTTTGAATATAGAAATGCTTGATGTATGTATGGTGATAGAAGTGTTTGTGCCTGGTTGTGCTACGCACATGATTGTGGGTCACTACGCCAGTATATAGTTATAGGTGTTGGTCTTGTGGTATAGCTAATTACTAAGGACTTGTTGTGTGAACATATGTATGCTAGCTAAACTAGGTGCATAGATGTGCTAGTAATATAATGGTATGATTGGTGTATGTAAAAGAAATGTTAGCGTGTATGGGTGTGCACCATGCACGGGTAAGTATGTGCTTAGTTATACGTATTGATGACTATGGTATAGGTGGCGTGTTGTAAATACAGTAATAGGACCGTACGTAATGAGAATATATGGTGAAATATTTGAATGCATTGAATGGCTATATATATATTGTGAAACTATAGTGAATGTATATTAGATATAGTGAATTTGATTTAATAATGGTATGGTGTGACTGCATGTGTTGATGTGTTTGGTGTTGGATGAATACTAGGAAATATTAGAGGGTAGTATACCCTTGATGTTTGTGCATAGGTAGCTACCTATAGGTAGAGCAATGATTGTATTTGCTAAGTGTGAGACTATCCTATATGAGTACCTGAAATATTGTTTTGTGTTTAGGTAAGTAGTAGCGATATAAGGAATGTATGCTTATATATATGATTGAAATACATGTATGAAATTGACTGGCTATAATGGGTATAAATGTATAACGTACGTGAATATATATAAATATATATACGTATTGGTAGTAATAATGTTTGACTACCTAGTGCATATATGAGCACTTGTAATGACTATACTTGGTTTGAAATATAATGTGACTTGATTTGGGGTAGTTACTAGAGCGACTAGCTATATTAGAAAGTCCGAGGACGGACTTTATTCTAAGGTGGGGAGGATGTAACGACCACTTCTCGTGGTACGTTGTTCGTGCACGTGCTTTTGGCCGTGCACGTGTTTGTTTTATACTTTATTTGATTGTGAACACTTTTGTGTGATATGCCGTTGTGAACGTCTCTGAGAGTATTAAATAGTGGCACTAATTTGGAACGACGTTTCTCGAGTCGTTTTCCCACAAATTAATCTTACTCGATGAGACGTGACGATTCTCACTCTTGACGGGAGACGTTTATATTTTTAGTTTCGTCGCCCGACGTCGAATTTGAGATCCGTCTTCTTAGTTAGCTCACATTCGTCACCACGATCACCCCGATATTTATTTTATAATTTTTGGAGTTTATTTGACCACTTTTATATTTTTAACAAGTTTTATATTATTTTTAATAATTTATTTTTAAATTAATTTCGGCCAAATAAAATTTATTTGAGTTTTAAACGTTTTAAAGAATTTTTGAGCCAATTTCCAGCTCATTTGGACCAGGTCAAATCCTTGGGTGAGTTGGAGTAGTTGGAATTCAAATTTTAAATTATTTTAATATTCTAATCCTATTAGATTTAGCCCTAGACCAAGTCAACCCACCTATACTATATAAGCAACCCCTAGCAAGACCTATTTTCCAAAGAATTAGCCCTAGCCTCTTCCAAAATCATTTTGGACGTTGCGACGAATCGTCGCAACGTTGCGACGTTCAGCACCCCGTCCGACCGAAGAAAACCCCCGCATCCACCCGCTCTGACCGGCCGCCTCGCCCGCATCCATCGCCGCTCCGCACACAGCACCGACAGCCGCCCCCGCTCACGCCCGCTCTCCGCAACGTTGCAACGTTGCAACGTTGCAGCGCTCTGTCGCCCCGCATCCAAGGCGCCCGACCGGTGGCCTCCCCCGCATCGTGCCGTGCCCGACCGACAAGTCTCCCCGCACCGAGGCTGTACGACCGACGGCCACTTGTCGCAACCCCACATCCGTCGCACCACTTGCCTCCGTGGGCCCCCCAAGTTCTCCAGAGTTATTGTGGGTCCCCCAAAGGCCCCTAGGAGTGCTGTGGGCCCCACCTAGGTGCTTGCTCTTCAAGGATTCGTCGCGTACGACGTCGTCGCACGTCGTAACCCGTCGTCGCCCGTGCTAGCTCTGGAATCTGGAATCGTCGCCCGGGTTGATGCTCTGAACTTTCCAGCGAGGAAACTATATTGGAATCAGGACTTGGAGCGCGTTCTATTATTCCAACCCCCGGCGTCGCTACCCGACGCCGGTGTAGCTTTCGCGTCGTGTTGAGGTAACGCTTTGCACCCCTAGGACCCCCAACCCAATGCATGCTAATCAAGACTAAAATCAGTATTTTTAAAGTATTTTTAAATGTTTTAGAAATCACTAATCAAGATTAATAAAACGGATGTAGGCCGGTGGACTTTGCACGTAGAAAATTGTGATTTTTGGACTCATTGGACGGTGTGCTCAGACGTCGAACTTGCAGGCAAGTGAAACTTGCCAACTCTTGTGTAGGGCCATGTTTTTAGGCCACTTACTTGCTTTTAGCGTAAAAGAGACTAGTCAGTGAAATGATAGCTGGCTAGACGCCTATTTGATCTAGTTTGACAACGAAACTAGATCCGTCACCTAAATGATCTAGCTTGACAACGAAGCTAGATCCAAACATTAAACTTGTCATTCATGCATACTAAACTGTCACGTTTACTTTTCTTACTTGTACGCTTTACTACTTGCCATGCCATGTCATCCATGCATTGATTGTTGCATCGTAGCACACGCTACATTACTTGTACTCCTTGAATACTACTTCCGGGGGAAACGGGCCTCATGTGTTGGTCAAAAGCCAATGCCCGGGTTCCCTGGACCGGCTAGGTGCACCCCTACGCCATACTTGTTTACACACTTCCTGGCTCGTGGTCCAGAAGCGGGCCTCATGTGTTGGCTAGAAACCAATGCCCGATACACGTGGAGGGGTAGGGATAAACGGTTACTTGAGCTAGGAGCTGGCCGTGCAGCCACTCTAGCCAAAGGACGGAATCTCTGTGCACGAGGTGCTCACTTTTCTTGTCTTGTACTTGTCTTGTGAATGTCATGCCATGCTCGTACTTTACTTCGCTTTACTTTACCTGTCGCGCTCATTACTTTAACTGCCATGTCATTGCATCATGCTAGAACTTTTAGGTTGCTTTTACTTGTACTTTCAGTTTCACTTGCACAAGTCTTTTAGACTTGCTGACATGTGCCCCTTGCTCTTTTGGGTGTCACATGTTAGACCCTGAGCCAGAGACAGTTGCTGAGGACGAGGTGTTTGCTGACGCTGAGCCCGAGCCTACGTTCGTTGAGGAGTTCGAGGACACCGGAGACCAGTCTTAGAGACTGATTTTACTTGCTTTTGCTTTAGGTTGCTGTTAGTTGTCGGTGCTTGCACCTTTTCTTTGTTTTCGTACTTTGTACTTTTGTTGGCCATGCTGGGCCTCTTTTAGACTTTTTTATTTTAGCCTGGTGGCTTTTTCTGCGATGTTGAGATTTATTATTATGGATATTCTGAGATGTACTTTTGTCTCTTTTCGTTATTATTATCTTTGTTTCGTTTCGCGTTGCAAGGACCTGCAGTTCAAAGTGATTGACGCTTATCGGACTTGCGGCTTTGTAGCTTCAAGTCTGAGCGGACCTTCTCACGCTTCGCCTTCACGTTTTTGGGAAGCGGGGCGTGACAGACCGTGTCATTATTGTGGCAAGCCATGACATCGACAGAACACTTGCAGGAAGAAGCTGGGATTGTGTCTGACATGTGGAGCTGCCACGCACGCGGTTAGAGATTGTTCGAGGCACCACCATGTGGAGGGCGGAGCGCCAGTTCCAATGCAGTGTAGAGCGCCTGCCCCAGTTCAGAGAGGAGCTGTTGTCCATGGACCACCCTTGGCCCCACAGGAGAAGATATTTCAGTAGGAAATGCAACTCCGGAGGCCGGCATACACCATGACAGCCGGCGAGGCTGAAGACTTGGATGGTGTTATAGCAGGTATATTCTTTTGAGCTCTGGTCTTTTCTTTTACAGTTAGATTGTTTCGCTTGTATATGTGTGTTGTCCTTGCTAATTATTGGGTAGTGGGTTGGATGTAGTTCTTTTATACCTTAGGCACCATTCTAGTGTCGTTTCACCTGGCTTTAGCCTTGTTCGACTCCGGTGCATCCATGTGCATCTTATCCCAGAGGTTTGTAATAAGACACTTTATATCCCACCCATACACTTCAAAAAGTGTTGGGATGTCGCCACATGGAATGGAGTGGTGACAGTGAATCTGGGTTGTCGATCGATTCCCTTGGTGGTCAGTGGACATGAACTATTAGATTTCATTGTCCATGATCTACCGCTTTTTCGATGTCGTTCTTGGCATCAAATTGCTGGGAGACTTCCATGCTCTGTTTGAATTCCACAGTGAGAAGTTGGTATTCAGGATTTCGGGCCATCTTAAGTTCGAGTTCTCGAGGAATGCAGAGCCGATGACGAAGCTGACGAGGAAGGACGTGGAGTTTCATTGGTAGTAAGCCTGTGAGGAGGCCTTAGGTATCTTGAAGGCAAGGTTGACTTCAGCACCGGTTTTGGCGGTACCGGATCAGAGCGGAGGCTTTGAGGTATATTGTGATGCATCGGGAAAGGGCCTAGGATGCGTCTTGCATCAGCATGGCCACGTAGTCGCGTACGTTTCTCGTCAGTCGAGGACTCGTGAGAAGAATTACCCGACGCATAATCTAGAGTTGGTAGCGGTGATATTTGCACAGAAGATCTGGAGACACTTCTTACTGAGTGAGAGCGTGAAGATTTTCATCGATCACAAAAGCTTGAAGTATATCTTCATGTAGAAGAGCTCAACATGCGTCAGAGACGATGGTTGGAGCTTATGGCAGACAATGAGATAGACATGCTAACGTGCGTTTATATTTCATATATTTTCGCACGTTTTCTTCCGTGTTTTTCCGTATTTTACCACCGTCTTATATTCGTTTTCTCGTGTTTTCTTGTTTTCTTTCACTTTTCCGTGTTTTCCGTATTTTGCAGGAGTTTACTGGCATATGGGGCATAAAACGATGATATCATGAGTCCCCGGAGCAACAGGAGGAGTCACGCGTGATCCAGGGGGTCAAACGACGAAGATTGCATCCTTCAGCCCCTCACCCGGTCGGTTGGTCATCTTCAACCGATCGGGTGATGCACGCGTGCACCACCCGGACGCAGCTTGGAGCTCACAAGAAGTCACCCGGTCGATTCAGTGACCGGGTCAAAAGCTCAAACTCTCTGGAAATCGAAACTGATTACCAACCGATCGGGTGACCTTCACCCGATCGGTTCACCTGTAGCTGAATCTCAAAGGCCAAGACACGGTCAGCTCAACCGGCCTCCTCACCCGACGGCACCAAGATCCAACCGGTCACATTCATATGTCAACCGACCGGGTGAAGATGACCGGGTGAAGTTCCGCATCGCGCTGTAAACCTGTGAAGCGGGTCACCCGATCGGTTGACTTGTCAACCGATCGGGTGATGTCATTTTCTATATATAGAACCCTAGGTTTCCCAGATTCGGGAGTTAGTTATTTTTTTGCTGTTTTCTTCATTTTGTGACGGCTGTAATTTCCCAGTTTTTGTAAGTTTTCAGATCTTTGTCAAACTTTAGTATTATCTTAATTGCTTTACTACCATTGCATTTCTATTGTCTGATCATGATTTTTATGGTCAATTTCTGTTTAGATCGCTTTTTACTAAATATGTGTGAGTAGTTCCCAAATCTGGGATTTTGGCGGAAACCCCTTCGTGTGCTCTTCCCGATGCGTCCATAGGGCTAGGAAATCGATAGGGATTAGGAATCTAACGGTTACGCGGGGTGTTTTATTGTCATCGGCGGGAAAAATACCGCCTTTGACCGTTGGGCCAAGGGGGAATAAACTTGGCGGTTGACTCCCTAGCCATAGCTCACGCCCTTAGCGTAGACGTCGAATCCTAGCGCGCGCGAGCGGCAGGATGAGACGTTGGGAGTTATCGTTGCGAGCTTAGTGCTCCCGGAGTCGATCAGTGTTAATGGACACGGGAGTGCCCACTGATCGAACCCGGGAAGTCCGGCGTATCATCCTGGGCACCGACCGGAATATCGGGCCCATGGGATGCCGGTACCACTTTCAGAGGCAACGTCTCACCATTAGACCCTAATTCTGATCGCTTTCCTACCCGTAGGCCGTATCGGTGAGAGTCGCTCGATAGGGTGGAAACCAAAGTCCCGGGTTTTTCCTTCATATTGTCTATACCTTGCATTCCTTTACTGTGACAACCCATCATTCGATCTGGGCTAGCTCGCCCATGGGGTGATTTTGATCCTCTTTGACACAAGCACATCCACACCTCCCTGAGTTCGACCCCAAGCCACACTACAACAACGTGCGCTTGCGGTTACAAATATTTAAATCTCACGCCCCCAATCGTATTATTGCACACATCTAGCGCGCAGCCTCCGGGGGGGGCGGGTCAAGTTTATGGCGTCGTTGCCGGGGAGGCAACGTGCTTGTTATTTTAGGATTTCTTGAACCCTTGTGTCTAGCTCTCATCCCTACCTCGCGATAATTTTCGCATTCTCCTTTTTCCTTTCTATCTTCTTATTTTTATTTTTATTTTTATTTCTTATCTTATCTGTTTCTTTTCCACTTTTCGCTTCACAGGTGTTTGTTGTTTTTCATGCGCAGGAGTTCAAGAAGTCTCGACGACTTGATCCCCATTGATCCAGAGATAAATGCCACCCTAAGGCGTTTGGCTGCCGAGAAGCGAAGAAGAGAGGATCCTGAAGCCATGGGGGAGAACACCCCGCCTCACAAGTCCCTGCTGGAGTACTCGATGCCTTCCATCGAGTCCACCTCCGCCATCCGTCCTTCAGCTATTATTGCCCAAAGCTTCGAGCTCAAGCCATCTTTGGTGACGTGGATCCAGCAGGATCAATTTTCGGGTGCACCCATGGAGAGCCCGATTGAGCATCTAGACTCCTTCTTGGAGAAATGTGACACCTTCCGGATAAACGGTGTCACAACTGAGGCGATCCGACTGAAGCTGTTCCCCTTCTCCTTGCGAGATAAGGCCAAGCTGTGGCTTAGGGGGAAGGACCCGAATACATTCAACACTTGGGAGAAGCTCTCAAATGCTTTCCTGACGAAGTTCTTTCCCCCAGGGAAGACCATGAAACTGAGGAGTGAGATCTCCTCCTTCTCCCAGGCCAGCCACGAGTCCTTGCATGAGGCTTGGACAAGATACAAGGAGATGCAGAGAAGATGTCCCCACCATGAGCTTCCCAAGTGGCAGATCATAAATCAGTTTTATAATGGGTTGAGGAACGATTTAAAATCTTCCATGGACGCGGCTGGAGAGTCCTTCATGTCAAGAAGCGAAGAAGATGCCGGACAGATTCTGGAAAATATGGCATCTAACAACGAGCGATGGTGTGACGAGAGAGACACACCTAGATCTGGGGGCATCCATAGAGTCGAGGACGTCGACAAATTGTCGAGCAAGTTTGACTTGCTGTCGACCCAGATCTCCGCATTGATGGTAGGCGCCGGTGGCGCCGGTACACAACAGATTGCTGCGGTGGAATCCGAAGTTTTTGGAGAGTTCGACGGTGGTGACATCTCACCACCGTTGGATCAGGCGAGCGCATTATTTTACAATCCTACGGGAAATGCGCCTTTTCCACCACGAACCAACTCCAACCCGGCCTACTCTCCCAACAACCGGAATCATCCCAACCTTAGCTACCGAGCACCTTATTAACAGCCGACTCAGCAACAACAGTAGATATATCAGCCGGCTAGACCCCAGCAGCAGTTTCAGCAGCAACAATTTTAGCAGCAACAACCTCCACAACAGTATCAACAGTATGCTCCTAGGAATCAGCAGCCCACCCAGCAGCAATACGGCCAGCAAAGGGCCATTTCTCCGCTTGAGTCCCTCATGAATCAATACATCGCCAATCAGGAGAAGATAAATCTGAAGCTGGAGATGGGACAAAGAGTCCTCACTGATCAGGTGACCCAGCTGGGGTTGCAAGTGGCAAACCTTCAGAGACCGTAGAATTTATTACCGCCATAGCCTGAGGTGAACCCGATGGGGGTAAATCGGACCTTGGCGCTCACGCATGAGCATGAGAACGTGTCCGCCATCGTCTTGAGGAGCGGAACGCAAATACCTACGAGAGAGCCCCCCAAAGAACCGAAAGCACCGTTGGTCGTGGAACGACCAACTGAGAAATTAAATGATGACGGTGCTTTGTCACCAAAGCCAACTACTCCGGAGGGAGTTCATAAAGAGGAGAAGAAAAAGGATGAGGAAGGGAACCTAAGAGTGTTCAAGCCCGTTGTGCCTTTCCCACAACGGCTTGCCAAAGCCAAAATCGATGAGAAGTATGGCAAATTCTTTGCCATGGTGAAAGATCTGAGCTTACAAATCCCCTTCCTCGAGGCCATCGAGACAATTCCCTCATATGCCAAATTTCTGAAAGACTTGGTGATACGGAGATCTAGAAAAGAGAAGGTCGTGTTAACGGCGGAGTGCAGCGCCCTCATTCAGCGCGCAAATCCGCCCAAGCTCAAGGACCCCGGAAGTTTCTCCATCCCTTGCTCTATTAGGGAAGTGCAAATGCAGAGGGCGCTCGTCGATCTAGGAGCGAGCGTCAGCTTAATGCCCCTATCGCTGTACAAGAGAATAGGGATGGGAGACTTAGAGCCCACCGGCATGACATTACAACTTGCTGACCATTCGGTCAAGTACCCGGTGGAAGTAGTGGACGACCTCCTCGTCGATGTGAGAGGAGTACAAGTACCGGTTGATTTTGTGGTGATGGACATGCCGGAAGACAAGCATACCCCTATTATCCTGGGACGGCCCTTTATGGCAACCGCCGGAGTTTTGATAGACGTGAAGAATGGGAAGCTTTCCATCAATGTCGGCCAAGAAAGAGTCGGATTTGACTTAGGCTTGTCGATGAAGCATCCAAATCCCCCGGACGATCCTAGTATCAGTATGCTGGAGAAGAAGAAGATAGAGCTGTTGAAACAAGTGCCTGGGAAGTACTCTCGAGGAACCCCCCCAATAGCTTGGGGGACCTTGGAGAGCAAGTTGGCTCCCCAAAGAATGAAGTTGCTAATGAGGCGGTCGTGCAACATGTGACCCCTCCCGGATTCCTTAAGTCTCCTCCTACGAGGAGAAAAGGGAAAGAACCCATGGACCTCGCCGGTGATGAGGTCCGGATCCTGAAAAAGATGGCGGTAGACGCCAATTTGAGGGAGAAGCCCCCGGATCCTGTAGACAAAGGGAGGGTAGTTGAGAAAATCTTCTTACAGCTGCCGACTACACCAATAGCCACAAGCTCTGGAGTTGAAGAGATGCCGGATTTTGGGCATCACCCGTATCGCCCACCATGAACATCATCAACGGGCGTCGAGCTAAACGACGTTAAACAAAAGCGCTTCATGGGAGGCAACCCATGCTCTAAACTTTTGTTTCAATTTTTAGGATTATTTTTAACTTTATTTTATCTATTTTTATAAATAAATCCAGCCGCAAGAACTTCCGTCGTGGAACTTAGGCGATTTTTGGGTTTTTGCAGAAAACAAGGCCCCAACCGATCGGGTGATAACTCACCCGATCGGTTGGGATGTATCAGCTAACAGCCGTATCAGTAACTAAATGAACCGACCGGGTGGAGAAAGAAGAGACCGGGTGAGCAGACCGGGTGACCTGGGAAAACTCTCGGGAAAATTTCAGGGATTTGTCAACCGACCGGGTGACAAGAAGCAAGACCGGTTGAGGGACCGGGTGAGAAACCCTAAACTTTCGGGAAAATGTGTGGAGCGGTCAACCGATCGGGTGACAACTCACCCGACCGGTTCACCTGTAGCAACTCTTCAGCCAAAGTGTTCGACCACTAAGTCAACCGATCGGGTGACAACTTACCTGATCGGGTCGACTTAAATCCCTATAAATGGCCGCCCCCGCCCGTTCGATCCGCCCTCGCCCATTTTCGAATCCCAGACCGATGCTTCGACTCCCCCTCTTGCGCCTGACCTCGTTCTTCCCCTAAATCAACCCCAATCGACCCCCCCCCCTCTCCCTATCCATCTCTCCATCGATTTCTCTCCATCCTCCTCGATTTTGCCCGCACACATAACCCTAACTTTCACCCATTCTACTCCAATTTCGAAACTTGCTGAAAGGATTGCCGCAGCTTCACACGTGCTCCTGTCGAGTTGCATTGGGACGTCTACGAGCAACGATCTTTATCTCATTTGGGTAAACTCGCTCCTTAGCTCAATTTTTATTCTGCCCTAAATATTTCATCTTGCTCGTTGGCCGTGTTTGTGTGTATTCATCGTATTTTGCATACACTCACACACACACACACACACACGACTCCTGCACATTGCCTCCTCGCCGTGCTAAGCCCACCGACGCCAGCTCTTCCAACCCTAGGCCCACCCGTCGCACTCGTCGCACACAACCCCCCACTCAATCCACCACCACCAATACATCTACCACCCCACGCACCACTTCCCCCGCTTACATTGGCGATGCCGAATTCGGGGCGTCATTCCAAGACGATGCCCAATCCGACCGATTCGCAGCCATGATCCTCCTAGCTGGACATGGTGGTCAGATAACTCAGGAGTCCGTCGACCGAGATCTGCCCTTTCTTCAAAGCTTCATTCGCCACATTTGCACTGACCCACCCGGTGTCTCCGAGCTTCACATCCCACCCCCCACCACTACTGGTCCCCACCACAGGTCCCCATCACCACCCCCAGAGGGTGGTGCCTCTGCTTGATATTTTCTCATCCCGCTTTTGTCCCCCCTATTTTTAGTGCCCATCTGTCTTTGCGGGGCCCTGCTTTACCACTGCTAGGGGGAGGACCCATTCACGTGTCAAACCGCTTCCTTTTTATTTCTATTTCCTTTCACTTTGTTTTTTGACATCCCCCTTGCATATCTCTGCACTTTCACGTTCATATCTCATTGCTAGCATTGTCATGTCTAGCTTGGGGGGAGTCTATTTTGGGTGTGTTGTCGTGTTTTGTTTTTGTGTGTGTGCTTGTTTCATTTGTCATGTCGTATCATTTTCTTTCTTTCTTTTTCTATTTCTATGTCGTGTGGTTTGATTTTGATTTTTTCTTTATTTTCAGTTTCGTATCTGTGTTTTCCATGTTTTTCATTTCTTTTCTGTGTCTGTGCGTATCCCCCCCCCCCAATTTTCATTGCCCTCCCGTACTCACTCTTATTGCATTGAGGGCAATGCAAACTTCAGCTTGGGGGAGTCACACTTTGTGCGTCATTTGAGTCTTTCTTTTTTGTTTTTGTGCCGTTTTCATCGTGTTTTAATTTTTCTTTTCTTCTTTTTTATCTCTTTCTCCTAGAGATGAACCCTATGATGAATTGCCACAAAATCACACACACCTAGCATAGCATCGATAATCACATTCACTAACTCTAGGATATCGAGTCCTCTTGCATTTCATGCATTGTGGGTCCACTTAGCTTTTTGTGAGTCGGGTGTCGTGCCTAGCTGTTTGGTGTGCTTCTGCTTTGTGATTTTGCTTTATATACCCGTCCAGGAATGACCCCTAGATTATCACGCTTCGATATGAATAATGCGGTATTTGCTTGTCTTGTCTGTTTCTGTATGCATGATTATATATATCGTATGCTTCATTTCGCATGTATCAGGATTCCACAATTAAGGACTAGGATAACCCATTTAGCCCATGCTCTAACTAGCAAGAATAGTTTCCTTTGCCCAAGTGTTTAGATTCCGATTTCTTTTTTGTTTTACTTGGTGCAAATCCCCTCGTCGTGTACCATTCTCCCAAATGGGAGAGTACACATGTGTATAGCCAATATCCCAAAAATCCAAAAAAAAGGAGAAAAGAAAAGAAAAACCCAAAAAGAAAAGAAAGAAAAATTTTGTATAGCCAAAAATCCAAAAAAAATATACAAATACCCAAAACCCAAAAAAAATTCCCGTGTGAATATTTTCCTACTTGCCGAGAATAAAGGGAAGGCGAGAATTTGCACCGAGTGTTCTTCTCCACATCATCTCAACCCCCATCGATTTCGAAAACACTTGGCTTAGGAACTTTTTAGCTATTATCTAGGCTTTAGTGTGGTGATTTCCTTAACCCAAGTTGTGAAGTCCCTGACGCATGATATGTTTCGATTCTCTCTCTATTCTCATGCATGCTTGAACTATATATTCACCGCTTTATTCAATCCGAATCGATATTTGGGTCGTTTCCTGGATTTGCGTATATCGAGCTTTATCGCACATCGTAGCTAGTGACACGGACTGCTAGCGCACGACCACACTCACTCGCGCTTCACCGCGTGGGCCCACAGTACTTGTCTGGACTCGTATTCATTGGTTTAGTAATGTGATTTGGCGTTTGCTTGCTTGGTGTGTCGTTTTTGATTTTGTTGGCCCTGACGGGCGATCTAGAACATAGATTTTTCTTTTTCTCTCTTTCTCTTTATTTTTATTTTCTCTCTCCGAGCTCTTACTCTCACTCGTCTTCCTCGAGGATAAGGAAGAGTTCAGCTTGGGGGATTTTGACGTTCGTTTATATTTCATATATTTGTGCATGTTTTCTTCCGTGTTTTTCCGTATTTTACCGCCGTCTTATATTCGTTTTCTCGTGTTTTCTTGTTTTCTTTCACTTTTCCGTGTTTTCTGTATTTTGCAGGAGTTTACTGGCATATGGGGCATAAAACGATGATATCATGAGTCCCCAGATCTACGGGAGGAGTCACGCGTGATCCAGGGGGTCAAACGACGAAGATTGCATCTTTCAGCCCCTCACCCGGTCGGTTGGTCATCTTCAACCGATCGGGTGATGCACGCGTGCACCACCCGGACGCAGCTTGGAGCTCACAAGAAGTCACCCGGTCGGTTCAGTGACCGGGTCAAAAGCTCAAACTCTCTTGAAATCGAAGCTGATTGCCAACCGATCAGGTGACCTTCACCCGATCGGTTCACCTGTAGCTGAATCTCAAAGGCCAAGACACGGTCAGCTCAACCGGCCTCCTCACCCGACGGCACCAAGATCCAACCGGTCACATTCATATGTCAACCGACCGGGTGAAGATGACCGGGTGAAGTTCCGCATCGTGCTGTAAATCTGTGAAGCGGGTCACTCGATCGGTTGACTTGTCAACCGATCGGGTGATGTCGTTTTCTATATGTAGAACCCTAGGTTTCCCAGATTCGGGAGTTAGTTATTTTTTTGCTGTTTTCTTCATTTTGTGACGGCTGTAATTTCCCAGTTTTTGTAAGTTTTCAGATCTTTGTCAAACTTTAGTATTATATTAATTGCTTTACTACCATTGCATTTCTATTGTCTGATCATGATTTTTACGGTCGATTTCTGTTTAGATCTCTTTTTACAAAATATGTGTGAGTAGTTCCCAAATCTGGGATTTTGGCAGAAACCCCTTCGTGGGCTCTTCCCGATGCGTCCATAGGGCTAGGAAATCGATAGGGATTAGGAATCTAACGGTTACGCGGGGTGTTTTATTGTCATCGGCGGGAAAAAGACCGCCTTTGACCGTTGGGCCAAGGGGGAATAAACTTGGCGGTTGACTCCCTAGCCATAGCTCACGCCCTTAGCGTAGACGTCGAATCCTAGCGAGCGGGAGCGGCAGGATGAGACGTTGGGAGTTATCGTTGCGAGCTTAATGCTCCCGGAGTCGATCAGTGTTAATGGACACGGGAGTGCCCACTGATCGAACCCGGGAAGTCCGGCGTATCATCCTGGGCACCGACCGGAATATCGGGCCCATGGGATGTCGGTACCACTTTCAGAGGCAACGTCTCACCATTAGACCCTAATTCCGATCGCTTTCCTACCTGTAGGCCGTATCGGTGAGAGTCGCTCGATAGCGTGGAAACAAAGTCCCGGGTTTTTCCTTCATATTGTCTATACCTTGCATTCCTTTACCGTGACAACCCATCACCGACTGGAGGATACAACAGGAGCTGAGAGAGATGAATTTAGAGTTCGTCCTACCTAGTGTGGTTCTCCCATTCATGAATTTGCAGATTCAGTCCACGATCATGGATCGTATCAAGGCAGCACAGGCAGGAGATCCGAAACTGCAGAGGATCAGGAAGCAGGTTGAAGTTGGACTACGGATGGAGTTCGTGATTCATGAGGATGGTTCGCTGCGGTACGGCAGTAGGCACTGTGTACCTGCAGGTGATGTTCGTGAGGAGCTTTTGAGCGAGGCTCATAGCTCGTCATATTCTATACATCCTGGAGGTGCCAAAATGTATAAGGACCTCCGTCTGAATTACTGGTGGATTGGCATGAAGAGGAGTGTGGCACGGAGCATTGCCAATTGTTTAATATGCCAACAGGTGAAGGCTGAGCACCATCGTACAACTGGATTGCTACAACCGCTTCCTATCCCGGAGTGGAAGTGGCAACATATCACGATGGATTTCGTGACTAGTTTACCTCGGAGTCCGAAGCAGAACGACGCAGTCTAGGTGATCGTTGATCGATTAACTAAGTCTGCGCATTTCATCCCATTCCGAGTGGGCCAGTCTACGGAAGTCTTGGCGAGGAAATACCTAGAGGTAAAATTTCTTTTTACTTCTCTTTTAGTTTCCTCTTGAGTTAGTTGTGATGTAGATCGTGTACGTGCAGGAGATTGTACGCTTACATGGAGTCTCCGTGAGCATCGTGTTTGACAGAGACTCGAGGTTCACATCTCAGTTCTGGAGAAGTTTGCAGGAGAATTTAGGTACGAGTCTGAGTTTCAGCATGGCATACCACCCACAGACCGATGGCCTATCCGAGAGGACTATTCAGATTCTGGAGGATGTGTTGCGAGCTTGTACGCGTGATTTGAAGGGTTCTTGGGAGGACCATATTCACTTGGTGGAGTTTTCGTATAACAACAGCTACCAGGCGAGCATTGGTATGGCGCCATTTGCTGCCTTATATGGGAGAGAATGTCGATCGCCACTGAGCGGGGATGACATCGGAGATCAGGGGTTATTGGGTATAGAGATGATAGTGGAAGCTGTGGATGTCGTGAGAGACATCAGGGAGAAGCTCAGGATTACACAGGATCGCTTCAAGCATTGGGCAGATGCCAAGAGGAGACCTTTGGAGTTCCAGCCTGGAGATCACGTCTTCCTGAAGATTTCTCCGAACCGCGGAGTCATTCGTTTCGGGAAGAGGGGAAAGCTGAGTCAGTGGTATATTGGACCATTCGATGTGCTGGAGCGTGTGGGAGCAGTGGCCTACCGCCTTGCTCTGCCACCATCTTTGGAGGGAGTTCACGACGTATTCCACATATCTAAGTTACCTCGGTAAGTCAGTGATCCATCGCACACGGTCGATTTCTCAGAGATTACGGTCCGCCCAGGCCTGACATATGACCAGCAGCCCGTGCAGATTCTGGACCGTCGACAGAAGCAATTGAGGAATAAGGTAGTCGACCTGGTGAGAGTGATGTGGCGTCACGGATCACCTGGAGAGTCCACTTGGGAGCGCGAGTAGAAGATGAGAGATGTATAGAATATTTACTAAAAAGCAATCTAAATCAAAATCGACCTTTCTGGGGATCCTTGGGATGATATATATATTGGTACAACTCAGCTCTATGTATAGAATATATATATTGGTACAACTCAGCTCTTACGCAATCCTTGGGATGATAAGTGTTTATAAAACACATTTCTGGGGATCGATTTCGTAAGCTGATCCTCTATCATCTCATGCGTAGATATGTACCTTATGTCTACCTTCTTGGTTTTATCATAGTCTTTTGCAAATCTGCAGTTCCTTTAAGATACTGCATTATCCTCTTAACCGCTTTCCAGTGTTCTTGCCCTGGGTTGGATTGGTAACGACTTACCATTCCAACGGCAAAACAGATGTCCGGTCTTGTATGCATCATAGCGTACATAAGACTATCAACTGTACTGGAATATGGAACTTTTTCCATAATTTCCTTTTCCTTTTGGTTCTTTGGACATGATTTCAGATATAAATTATCGCATCTGCTTATAGGAGTATCAATTGGACTTGCAGTCCTACATATTAAACCGTTCTAGAACCTTCTTTATATAAGTCTCTTGTGAAAGAGAAAGAAGTTTCTTTGAACGATTCCTTGAAATCTTAATTCCAAGTATATATGCGGCTTCTCCCATGTCTTTCATCTCAAAACTGATGAAAGTCAAGCCTTGATATCCATCACAAAGCCCTTGTCATTTCTGGTTATTAAAATGTCATCTACATATAGAGACATAATAACATGCTTGCTTTTAATCCTCTTGATATATACGCAGTTATCTTCATCAAGCATGGAAAATCCATTTGATAAGACAACTTCTTGAAATCGTATATACCATTGCCTCGAGGATTATTTAAGACCATATATGGACTTACGAAGTTTACAAACCTTATGTTCGTTTCCTTCTTTTACAAACCCTGTTGGTTGTTCCATATAGATCTCCTCGTCCAATTCTCCATTGAGAAAGGCAGTCTTTACATCCATCTGATGTAATTCGATGTATAAGCAAGCTACCATTGCCAGAATCAGGCGAATCGAGGTAAAACGCACAACAGGTGAGAAGGTCTCTTCGTAGTCTATCCCTTCCTGTTGCGTAAAACCTTTCGCGACAAGGCGAGCTTTATATCTATCTATAGAGCCATCAGCCTTATGCTTGATCTTGAGAACCCATTTGTTCCCAATTGCTCTATGTCCTCTGGGTAAGTTAACTAAGTCCCAGACTTGGTTAACTTTCATGGATTTCAATTTCTCCTTCATCGCTTCCATCCATTTGTCTTTTGCAGGGCATGATACGGCCTGTTTGAAAGTAGCAGGCTCGTCATCATCTTGTAGTAAAGTCATAAAGGTTTGCGGAAATTCATCCTCAAATCTTAGAGGAGCCAACCTTGTACGACTACTACGTCGTATTTGAGATTCTTCAAGTCCTTGTTGACTCAAATTTAGATCAATTCTAATATCACTCCCACTTGGAATGTCGTTAGAATTGCTCCCACTTGGATCATTATTCCTGTATGGAATAGGATAATCGTCATTCGTATAATCCATTGGTGAAGGTTGAAACGTATTTTCGTTTTCACCAAGAATTCTCCCACTCGAATGAGGTAATCCTTCTTGATCATAAATCTCAAATAGAGATAAGTCCTGACTTATCTCACCCTGTCTTGGAAACTCGTTTTCCAAGAAAGTGACATCCCTCGACTCAAACTCGATTAGCCCACCATTGTCTTCCTGACTAACAAAAACATAACCTTTGGAGTTTTCTGCGTATCGTATAAAGATACATTTCCTTCCCCTTGGCCCAAGTTTGCCATATTTATGGGAGGAAATATGTGCGTAGAATGCACAACCCCAAGGTTTCAAAATGTTTAAGTCAGGAGACCTTTGGTTCCACAACTCATAAGGAGTGGAGCTAACTGATTTCGAGGGTACGCGGTTTAAAATGAAAGCAGTCGTCAATAATGTATCACCCAAAAAGGTGATTGGCAAGTTAGCTTGCGCCATTATTGAACGGACCATTTCCATTAAAGTCATATTTCTCCTTTCTGCAACACCGTTTTGTTGAGGAGTATAAGGCATAGTTACCTGATGTACTATGCCTTTTTCATCACAAAGTTCCTTAAAACTTGTTGATTGATATTCACCGCCCATATCGGTTCGCAAGACCTTAATCTTGCGATCTAATTGATTCTCCACTAAACTCATATAGTTTTTAAAGCAAGCCAAAGCTTCACTTTTGTGGGATATCAAATAGATATGTCCGAATCGGGTGAAATCATCAATAAAAGTGATGAAATAGGACTTTCCGCGTCTTGTTTTGACATTCATCGGATCACATATGTCCGAATGGATAAGCTGTAATGGAACCTCGGCCCTTGTGCCGGTTCCAAACGGCTTGCGACAAGATTTCCCCACAAGGCAATGTTCGCAGGTCGACATTTCAACCTTTGAAACATTGGATAGAAGGCCACATTTGGCAAGTCTATCCATACGCGTTGGTCCAATATGACCAAGCCTTGTGTGCCAACAAATTATATTAGACTCATTAGTCAAAGAATTTGTCACAAGGAAATTTTCATTACATGAGGAACCATACATTGTACTTATTACAATAAATCCTTTGAAATACAAACCCAGTACCAATAAAGGAATTATTACAAAATAGGTCCATATTACAATCATGAAGGAACCAACTATAACCAAGACCCATTAAATTGACCACAGTTTTAATATTCCTTTGAATATATGGAATGAAGAGAACATCATGAAGTAGGAGAGTGCGGCCGTTGTCCAAGACTAGCTTGCGAGTCCCAACGCCTTTCACTTCAACACGTGTGTTGTTTCCTACATTGATCCACTTCATTCCTTGGGGTATCCGGTGATACTCCACGAAGGACCGTCTGTCCCTTGTTATGTGGTCGGTGGCACCTCGTCACTTCCACTCGTACACGAACGAGCAAAGTGACCGAGCTTGTTGCACTTGAAGCACTTGATCATTTTCAAGTCTTTCTTCTTGTGCCATTTGCCCACCCTTATGTTTGGGTTCCTTGGTAGACTCAGGTTGCTTATTACGTTCATTAGAATACTTCGAACGATCTTTACGTTTCTTTCCCCCGTGTGAGGAACTAGCAACCATGTGCACTTCTGCACTTGGCTTGGCAGCCGCAAGCCGCTCTTCCTCTAATTCGAGGTGCTTGGAAACATCGTTGAAGGTCTTGATGCTCTCATTATGAGTGAGATGCATCTTCATCTGATCCCACCCAATTGGTAGGGAACGTATGACTACTTGGATTTGTTGCTCATCTGTGAGCACATGACCTGCATCCTTTAACTCTGAGATTAGATTCGCCATATGTCGCAGATGTTTCCCCATGGAATGATCTGGACGTTTCTTATATGAATCAAATCTTATAGTCAAGGCTCGAAGTTTGGACACCGATGTGCCACCAAACTTCTCCTCAAGCTTGGACCATATGTCCATGGCTAAGTCATGCTCCCGGAAGATGCGCATTATGTCATCAGCCATACTGCTTAATAACGTAATGCGCGCTATCTTTATTCTTCCGAGACCAAGCATCAAAAGCTTCCTTGTCTCGTCTGTGTTGGGCCGTAGTGCCCAACTCGGGTTCAATCATTACGTTCTTTAGAGTTTCGAGCACTTCTTACTCCTCTAAAACGTATTGTATCTTAATGGACCAAAGTTTGTAATTATCGCCGTTGAGTTTTTCACCTCTGTTTAACTCAGCGACGATATTCTTTGAAGTGGAAGACATTTTACTTTTAAAATGCTGCAAAAGACACAAAACCGAAGGTTTGATCAAAACATTGCATAAAAATTCTTAAAATATAACTCCCACTTGAAATGATAATAGATCCATTTGGATAGTTCTAAAAAATTCAAATCCCACTTGGAATTATATTATATTTGATAAGTTACTTTCGAAAAATATTGAAGATGTTGTTCTAGAATTGAAAAGGTCTCTATGATTTCAATCACCATCTAGAACAACCTTCAATATTCCCCCATCACTTATCAAACAATAGTACTCTTATAGTACTAGCAGCGGAAAACGAGTTTGAAAACGTATTTTTCAGATATAATTCCCACTTGAAATGATAATAGAATATCCCATATGGATAGTTCTAAAATCAAATCCCACTTGGAATGATATTCATAATTTGATAAGTTACTTTCGAAAAATATTGAAGATGTTATTCTAGAATCGGAAAAGTCACTATGTTTCCAATCACCATCTAGAGTAACTTTCAATATTTCTCCCTCACTTTATCAAATGTTAGTACTCTTATAGTACTTCGCAGCGGAAAAGCGTTTTTTGAAAACGTATTTTTCAAAACGTATGAAAACGTATTTTTTCAAAAAAAATGTATATTTCAACTTAGTACCCTTATGATACTTGTGAAATATTCGGCACTTCCTGACCATTTGTCGGGAATGAGCCGTAGCCGTGCCAAGGTCGGATCCCCCTTTTTGGGGATTTTTCTGCAAACTATCGTTGCTGGCTCCCGTATGGATCCGGGCGTTTCCCCCCGTATGAGAGAATTTTGGCGCAGAAGACTGTCGTTTGGCCCCGTATGGGCTAGTCGGCACGTTTATGTTCGACCAAGACCTTTTGCCGAATTGGTCGACCAAAACACCCAAATTGGTCGACCAAAAAATTGGTCTGAATTTCTCCGGCCATGGCCTCTGCCCTGGCCGAGGCTGGCCAAGGGCCGGCTAGGGCCTCTACCCTGACCGGCCAGGGGCCCTAGCCCCTCGGCCAGGGCCTCTGCCCTGGCCGAGGCCAGGGCGCCGGCCCTGGCCTCTGCCAGGGTCGGCCAGGCCCTGGCAGTGGCCAGGGCGCCGGCCCTGGCCACTGCCAGGGCCGGCCAGGTCGGCCCTGGCCTCTGCCAGGGCCGGCCGGCCCTGGCCTCTGCCAGTCTGGCCACTGCCGGCCTGGCCTTGGCCGGCCACTGCCGGCCTGGCCTTGGCTGGCCATGGCTTGGCCATGGCCGGTCATGGCCAAGGCCATTTTGGCCTTTGCCGGCCATGGCCCTTTGGCCATGGCCGGCCTCCCCTTGTGTGGGGTGGCCACACACCCCCGCCGGAGGGGTTTGCCGTGGTGGTTATTGGCCGTAGCCAACCCCCTCCGCATGGGGAGGGGGGTGCATGGCCTTTATAGCCCATTCGGCCATGGTGCACATGCACTAAAATTCATCTTCCCCGATGGGAATAACCACCTCCTTCTTCTCCGGTGAAGCACCCGTTCGTCGAGGAAGTAGTTGCCCTCCAATGGCCGTGTGCCAAAAAAATGAACCCACTTCAAAAATTCGTAAACTACGCGCTCCACATGAAGAGAGTTCACATTCCCTATGAATGGAGACTCAGCATCCATGAAGAGAGCGAGCTTGACGATATGAACGGTCGGTTCTTCCCGTCACGGAGAGTTCCTACCATATCCATAATGATAGGATACCCTAACGTGAAAAGAACAACCGCTGCGTTCTCTCCGTCACGAAGCGTTCCTACCATATCCGTAATGGTAGGATACCCATTCGTGAAAAAGACAATGACTCATTCATAGTTTCGAAGGGGCGACGGTTTGACCGGGGCGAACCCGTATGGTTCTGATACCAATGTAGGATCCTGCCAAAACAGAGTTAGGATCGATAAATGAAGTTGAGACTTACGCTTGCGTATGCGGCACGGTAGTCTACGAACTTCGCCTTCGGATTCGCCACGACGGATCGAGTCTTCTCACGAACGGAGTAAGGCTACTAAATCCACAATCTAAATATCTACTTTTAGATTAAGAACTTGGATAAGGAGAGAAGAAGGATTTCGGCAGAGCTTCGCTAGAATGAAATGCATGCAAGAATGCCATGCAAAAGTGTAAGGAAATGGCTAACCCTTGGGTCTTATTTATAGCCCCCAAGGTAGTTATTTTAGGAGTAATTGTTCCTTTGGAACAATTTAACTAAGGTGTACCATCGTACATGGCATATTATAAGCTTAAGTTGTACCATATGCATGGTACAATATAAGCTTAAGATATTACCCCTTTATTAGCCATATGTCGCTTGCACTTATGCACATATAATGCGACTTTCCCATCAATCTAGAGATCCTCTCCGCAAGGGAACATATTCCCTTTGCACATGACTTCGTGTACGCGACGTTCGAGGTCCGTATTCCCTCATACATCCCCTACAAGGATGTACTAACGTCTTCCATATCCAACACCGCCTCACTCTGATCCATGACTATCCTCGAGGAAGGGCCAAGGCCTCCTTCATCATTCATCCCGTGTTTTGTTTGGCCCACAGGATCATTTCATCTGCATTTTTTCCTATGGACGAGTCCGGCACCGTGACTATCCCTGACCTTTTTATCATTTGGGCCATGACTTTCCCTTTTGTCCGGGACGATGATGGGATTAGCTTCAGGGCCCCTACCGTCCCCATCCATGGCGGCGATTGGCTTGTTTACAAGCTACTCGAGATCAGCCGGGCCGGTAAGGGGAAGTTTTGTTGTGGGGGCATCATTACTATCATTTGCTCTGACCACCAATTTAATATTCTCATCCCCAATAATCTTCCCACTGCCGCAGGACCCTCACAGCTTGATATTGATGTCCTGCGGCACATCCACATGATTAGACCCCACTCAGATGGCCGCTTTGTCTTCAATTATGGCCACCCCCCATCCCCTTACACCATTCTCCCCAACCCCGCTCGCATGAACATCGCTCTCATGGGAGATTGGACCTTTCCACCTGATCCCAACTTCCTAGCGGGGTTGAACCTTCCTTTCCTTCCCGCAGACGCACGCAGACCACCGTCCCCTGCCGCCCACTTAGGCGAGCAGGATATTCCTGCGTCTCGGGGAGATTTAGGGGCTGGCCCGAGTCGTCATGTTTCTGCTCCGGGGCCCATCACGTCTGAGCACCTCTTTGCGGCCATTTCTGGCCTTGTCTCCTGTGCTGGCATGACCACCGCCGTCGGCACCACTTCCACCTTCCCTGGCGGCACCACCTCTGCCTCACGTCAGTCCACATCTTTTGGTCGCCGCCAGGTCTCTGCCCGTCTGGGTCTAGAGAGGGAGGTCGCTGCCCTTCGTGAGCTCGCCATGTCCTCTGCCTCCTCGGACCCATCACCGTCCTCTTTTCTTACTCACCCACGTTTCCTCGCACTTGAGAGGAACGTGGCCGCCATTCTTCGCCTTCTCACTCATATCCACGGACCACCTCCACCTTCACCACCTCGGCGATCTTCTCCTCCATCCTCACACTCATCCCCACATCCATCACCTCCCTCACCACATTCTTCTCCTCCCTCATCTAATCCCGTCCCGGTATCCACTTCACCCCTCCCGACCACGTCCATCGCACCCACGCTACCTCCTCCCTCCTCCTCCATCACTGCATACGTGCATCGGAGGAAATTACCGGTGCGCTCCAGATCTCTTCCACCACCACCTACCACCGTCACCACCGCATCTTCTTCCCCCATTTCTATTCCTCTCACCACCGCCTTGATCGCCTTCCTACCACCACCACCCACCTCCACCGACACTCCTCCCATTGTTCACACCACCGCCGCACCTATTCCTCCACCTCATTCCCCACTTCTCCGCACACCCCCAGCCTCCCCCGACCACCCAATCCCACCCTCTTCCGAGGAGGACGAGGACTCACCTTCTCATGCTTACTGATTTCATCTCTTTATCTGTTTTTGACTCCCCCTTGCATATCTCTACATTTCATTGATCATATCATTTCGCTAGCACTGTCAGGTCTAGCTTGGGGGACGTCTATTTTGGTGTGCTGTCGTGTTTTGTTGTTTTTCTCATTTTTGTGTGTGTGCTTGTTTTTCACCCTTTGAGTGTCATGTCGTGTGATTTTATTTTTATTTTCGTGTCGTTTGATTTTGATTTTGATCTTTCTTTCTTTTCAGTTTCATCTCTGTGTTTTCCTCGTTTTCATTTCTTTTTGTGTCGGTGCGTATTCCCCCCCATCTTCATTGCCCTCCCGTACTCACTCATATTGCATTGAGGGCAATGCAAACTTCAGCTTGGGGGAGTCGCACTGTGTGCGTCATTTGAGTCCTTCTTTTTCATTTTTTTGTGTCGTTTTCATCGTGTTTTTTATTTTTTTTCTTTGTTTTTCTCTTCTCTTCTTTTTAGCTCTTTCTCCTAGAGATGAATCCTATGATGAATCGCCACAAAATCACACACACCTAGCATTGCATCGATAATCACACTCACTAACCCTAGGATTTCGAGCCCTCTTGCATTTCACGCATCATGTGTCCACTTAGCTTTTTTGTGAGTCATGCGTCGTGACTAGCTATTTGATGTGCTTCTACTTGGTGATTTTATTTTATATACCTGTCCAGGAATGACCCCTAGATTATCATGCTTCGATTTGAATATGCGGTATTTGTTTCTACTATATGCATGCTATATTTATATCGTATATTTCAATTCGCATGCGTCGGTATTCCACAATTGAGGACTAGGATAACCCATTTAGCCTATGCTCTATTTAGCGAGAATAGTTTCATGTGCCCGAGTGTTTAGATTTCGACTTCTTTTTTGTTGTACTTGGTGCAAATCCCATCGTCGTGTACTGTTCTCCCACTTGGGAGAGTGCACATGTGTATAGCCAAAAGCCCAAAAATCCAAAAAAAAAATAGAAAAAAGGAAAAGAAAACCCCAAAAAGAGAAGAAAAGAAAAATTTTGTATAGCCAAAAGAAAAGAAAAAAAACCAAAAAAATACAAATGCCCAAAACCCAAAAAAATTCCCGTGTGAATATTTTTTCCTACTTACCGAGAATAAAGGGAAGGCGAGAATTTGCACCGAGTGTTCTACTCCACATCATCTCAACCCCCATCGTTTTCGAAAACACTTGGCTTAGGAACTTTTTAGCTAGTATCTAGGCTATAGTGGTGTGATTTCCTTAACCCTAGTTGTGGAGTCCCCGATGCATGATACGCTTCTATTCTTACTCTTCTCATGCATGCTTGAACTAACATTCACCGCAATTTCAAATTCAAATCGGTATTTGGGTCAATTCCTGGATTTGCGTATATGAGCTCATAGCACATTCTAGAAAGCGACAACATTTGCTAGCACACGACCGCACTCACTCGCGCTTCACCGCGTGGGCCCACGACACTTATTTGGACTCGTTTTCCTAGGTTTAGTGGTGTGATTTGACGTCTGCTTGCTTGGTGTGTCGTTTTTTATTTTTGTTGGCTCTGACGGACGATCTAGGATATGGAGTTTTCTTTTTCTTTCTTCCTCTCTATTTTCTCCCTCTGAGCTCCTACTCTCACTCGTCTTCCTCGAGGACGAGGAAGAGTTCAGCTTGGGGGATTTTGACGTGCGTTTATATTTCATATATTCACGCACGTTTTCTTTTGTGTTTCTCCGTGTTTTTCCGCCGTCTTTTATTCGTTTTCTCGTATTTTCTCGTTTTCTTTCACTTTTCTTTGTTTATCCATGTTTGTATGAGAATGACCGTGTAGGTGACGTTTAACGACGATATCTCAAGTCCCCGGAGCAACGGGAGGAGTCACGCGTGATTCAGGGGGTCATACGCCAAAGAATACATCTTTCAACCCCCCACCCGGTCGGTTGGTCATCTCCAACCGATCGGGTGATGCACGCGTGCACCACCCGGTCTCAGCCGGAGCTCACATGGAAGTCACCCGACCGGTTCACAGACCGGTTCAGTGGGGGCATGTTCTCTGTTTTTTCGAGCAGAATTCCAACCGATCGGGTCGGTTCATCTGTAGCTGATGATGAGAAGCTGACGGCACGGGCACCCAACCGATCACTTCACCCGATGGCGCCAAGATCCAACCGGTCACTCCAAGAACTCACCCGACCGGTTCATATGATCGGGTGAAAGCTCACTGTTTTCTGTTCATTATCTGTAACGGGTCACCCGATCGGTTGACTTGTCAACCGATCGGGTGATGCGAGAGTCTATAAATAGAACCCCTAGGGTTCCAGAAACCGGGGGAGCTGCTAGTTTTTTACTGTTTTCTCCTATTGTGGCGGCTGTAATTGTTACTCTTTTGTAAGTTTTCAGATCTTTCTCAAATTTTAGTATTGTCTTATCTACTCTATTACTTCCGCATTCCAATTGTCTGATTATGATTCCAACGGTTAATTTTTATTTAGATCGCTTTTTAATGGATTTTTGTGAGTAGTTCCCAAATCTGGGATTTTGGTGGAAACCCCTTCGGGGGCTCTTCCCGATGCGTCCATAGGGTTAGGAAATCGATAGGGATTAGGAATCTAACGGTTACGCGGGGTGTTTCATTGTCATCGGTGGGGAAAATACCGCCTTTGACCGTTGGGCCAAGGGGGAATAAACTTGGCGGTTGACTCCCTAGCCATAGCTCACGCCCTTAGCGTAGACGTCGAATCCTAGCACGTGGGAGCGGCAGGATGAGAAGTTGGAAGTTATCGTTGCGAGCTTAGTGCTCCCGGAATCGATCAGTGTCAATGGACACGGGAGTGCCCACTGATCGAATCCGGGAAGTCCGGTGTATCATCCTGGGCACCGACCGGAATATCGGGCCCATGGGATGCCGGTACCACTTTCAGAGACAACGTCCCACCATTAGACCCTAATTCCGATCGCTATCCATACCCGTAGGCCGTATCGGCGAGAGCCACTCGTCGGAGTGGAAACCAAAGTCCCGGGTTTATTTTCTTATTGTTCATACCCTTGATTCCTTTCCGTGACAACCATCCACAGATTCGGGCTAGCTCGCCCCCGGGGTGATTTTGGTCCTAATTGACTCAAGCACAACCTCGCCTCCCTGTGTTCGACCCCCAAGCCACACTACAACACCGTGCGCTTGCGGTTACAAATTTCTAAACCCCCACGCGGGTCCACCGGCCATTTGCGGATAGCAAGCCGGGGCACACGTCACCCCAGCATGCTAATCAACCAGTAAAATGATGTCTAATAGTTCAGTACACTTGCAGTAGAGTCTGACTTTCTTTTGTAGACTTTACCTGACGTACAGTTTCTTTCTTTGGTGATGTACGTCAGGTGTCAAGCCGGAGTACGACGACCAGGCAGAGCTACCCGAGGACGTACAGCCGGAGGACGTCGATCCTGAGTACGTGCCTGAGGAGGACCAGAGTTAGAGATCTCCGTTGCTGATCCAGAGGTTCCATCTTAATTGTTGGGTGCGTAGCACCGTTTACTTTTGTTTAGGTTGGGTGCTTGCACCAGTAGTTTTCTGTCTGTCGTTGTAGCCGACTCAGGCTTTTGTTGGACTCAGTACTTTTGGATAAATAATTTGGAATAAAATGATTTTCTTTCTCTTTCTATACTTTTATTGTTCTGTACTAACATGCAGGGACCTATACCTTCGACTTGGTGTACCACACAGACGCTTATTGGGTCAGAGCTTCTCAGCTCTGGCCTAAGCTGGCCTTAGTCACGCTTCGCCTCCGTTGTTTTGGGAAGCGGGGCGTGACAGGTTTTAGTGGTGGCCCATGCAGGTCCCAATTCTTTCTACAAGTACGGAACAATAGGAATATTGACATTCATTTTATTACTATCCAGTAATTGTACGAGTCTAATCTCTGTATTTCTTGACAATAGGATGGCAGGACGACGCGTGACCCGATCCGGGAACTCAGGCGATGGAGTTCCGAAAGACCAGGGCGGAGAGTTTCGTCAGTTTCTGGGCGTGATGAAAGAGATGCTGGACGTGCAGCACCAGTTGGTTTAGCAGTCTCACCGTGCTGCCCATGCTCCTCCAGTTGCACCACCACCGCCTCTGCCTACCCCTCGAGCTGCTCCCGGAGTGAAGCAGTTCAATGAGCTTCAGCCGAAGACATTTTCTGGGAAGGAAGGACCGTTGGCTGCTGACGAGTGGATTCTGAGTACTAAGGAGAAGCTGATTGCTGCGAAGATTTCCGATGATAACCAAGTCGAGATAGCGAAGATGCAGCTGTCAGAGAATGCTAGGAACTGGTGGCACATTGAGGAGAGGCGCCTGCTGAAGCCAGTAGAGTGGAGGACCTTCCGCTCGACGTTCAAGGATAAGTATTTCACCAAGGCTGCTAGGAGGGAGCTGTTGAGCAGATTTGTAGACCTGAAGCAGGGGGATATGACCGTTGACGAGTATGAGGCAGAGTTTGAGATGCTGAGTCGGTTTGCCCCGCATATGGTGAGGAAGGAGGAGAAACGAGCTGATCGTTTTCGTCAGGGACTGCGCCCGAAGATTCAGGCTTCGATGTCTTTGGAAGATTTCACGACCATGGGAGCGGTGCTGAATGCCGCGAGGAACCATGAGACCATATCGTGCCTACCTGACCCTCCAGCTGATAGAGGGAAGCATCCCATGGAGCAGTACCGGCCACCTGCTAGGCCGGCGATGAGGCCAGTCCAGACAGAGCCTTTCAAGAGGCCAGTAGCACCTATGCAGACTCAGAGTAAGGGACCATGCCATTACTGCGGGAAGACAGAACACGTTCAGAAGGATTGTAGGAGGAAGCTGGGACTGTGCTTGGTTTGTGGAGATGCTTCGCATACAGCTAAGGATTGTCCGAGAGCGCGTCATGCCATGGTCGGAGCACCGGCCCCGCTATAGAGTAGAGCACATGCCCCGGTTCAGAGAGGAGCTGCTGTACGTGGACCACCCTTGGCACCACAGAGGCAGATGTTTCAGCGGGCAGTGCAACCCCAGAGGCCGGCTTACACCATGACCGCTGTTGAGACTGAGGAGCTGGATGGAGTTATTGCAGGTATACTCCGAATCTAGTCTTTCATTTCATAGTGTAGACCTTTTTATTAGTTGCTTGTTTGCATTGTTTGCTAGAGTAGTGTTGTTTGACCTTAGTCTCTTTACATTTTAGGCACCATTCTAGTGTCCTCTCACCCTACCTTAGCTTTGTTTGACTCCGGTGCATCCATGTGCATCTTATCCCGGAGTTTTATAACAAAGCACTCCATTCTCACACATACACTTCCTAAGTGTTGGGACATCACCACAGGGAACGGAGTGGTGACTGTGAATTTGGATTGTCGATCGATCCCCTTGGTGGTTAGTGGACACGAATTATTCGCAGACTTCATCGTCCACGACCTGTCGCATTTCGATGTCGTTCTTGGCATCGATTGGCTGGGAGACTTCCACGCCTCGATCAACTGCCACAGCAAGAGAGTGGTATTCCGGATTCCAGGCCATCCGAAGTTTGAGTTCCGTAGCAAAGACGAGTCGCTTGGGCCCATCAGATTTTGGGCCAAGCCGGAGGCACCGATTGTCACAACTATGCAGATGGAGATCGACCGACCAGCAGTCGTCAGAGACTTCGACGACGTCTTCTCGGAGGATATCTCGGGTCTGCCACCCGACCGAGCTCTAGAATTTGGTATTGATCTTATGCCGGGAGCACAGCCGATATCGAAGGAGCCTTATCGAATGGCTCCTGCTGAGCTTGAGGAACTGCGGAAGCATTTAGATGAGTTGCTGCAAAAGGGTTTCATCCACCCTAGTGTGTCACCGTGGGGTGCACCCGTATTGCTCGTGAAGAAGAAGGATAGGTCCCGCAGGATGTGCGTGGACTATCGAGGGCTGAATGCTGTCACAGTAAAGAATAAGTATCCGATGTCGCGCATCGACGATAATTTTGATCAGCTGGGAGGTTCGAGAGTTTTCTCGAAGTTGGACTTGAGGAGCGGATATCATCAGCTGAAAGTCAAGAAGGACGATATTCTGAAGACAGCCTTCCGGACGAAGTACGAACATTATGAGTTCGTGGTTATGCCCTTCGGCCTGACCAATGCTCCAGCTGGGTTCATGAATTTAATGAACTAAATATTCTACGACTTCCTGGATAAGTTTGTCGTTATCTTTATTGATGACATTCTTATTTACTCGAAGACGGAGGAGGAGCACAGCTGTCATCTGAGGACAGTACTAGAGACGCTGAGGCGACATAAGCTATATGCCAAGTATAGTAAGTGCGAGTTCTGGCTGGACAGAGTCACGTTCCTGTGACACGTGGTGTCCGGTGATGGTATATCTGTAGATCTGGAGAAGGTCAGAGCAGTCAGAGATTGGCCGACTCCACAGTCAGTGTCGGATATCAGGAGTTTTCTTGGCTTAGCAGGCTATTATCGGCGGTTCATCAAGGATTTCTCGAAGATTGCGGAGCCGATGACGAAGCTGACGAGGAAGGATATGGAGTTCCATTGGTCAGATGCTTGTGAGGAGGCCTTCAGTATCTTGAAGGCGAGGTTGACCACGGCACCGGTTTTGGCTGTACTGGATCGGAGCGGAGGCTTCGAAGTGTATTGTGATGCATCAGGGAAGAGCCTTGGATGTGTGTTGCATCAGCATGGCCACGTGGTCGTGTACGCTTCTCGACAGTTGAGGACACATGAGAAGAATTACCCGACGCATGATCTGGAGTTGGCAATAGTGATATTTGCACTGAAGATCTGGAGGCACTTCTTGCTGAGTGAGAGCGTGAAAATCTTCACCGATCACAAGAGCTTGAAGTACATATTTACGCAGAAGGAGCTCAACATGCGTCAGAAACGATGGTTGGAGCTCATGGCTGACTATGAGATAGACTTGCAGTATCACCCAGGGAAGGTGAACGTGGTGCCCAATGCTTTAAGTAGACTTCCTACTGCGATGATGCATACTGTCGACTGGAGGATTCAGCAGGAGCTAAAAGAGATGGATTTAGATGTCGTCCTACCTGGTGTGGTTCATTCATTCATGAATTTGCAGATTCAGTCCACGATCATAGATCGGATCAAGGCAGCACAGGCAGGAGATCCGAAGCTACAGAGGATCAGGAGGCAGGTTGAAGCTGGGCTACGGACGAAGTTCGTGATTCATGAGGATGGTTCACTGCGGTACGACAGTAGACTATGCGTACCTGGAGGTGATGTTCGCGAGGAGCTTTTGAGCGAGGCTCATAGCTCACCTTATTCTATACATCCTGGTGGCACCAAGATGTATAAGGACCTCCATCTGAATTACTGGTGGATTGGCATGAAGAGGAGTGTGGCACGTAGCATTGCCAAGTGTTTGATATGCAAACAGGTGAAGGCTGAGCACCATCGTACGGCTGGATTGCTACAACCGCTTCCTATTCCGGAGTGGAAGCGGCAACATATTACGATGGATTCGTGACTGGTTTGTCTCGGACCCCCGAAGCAGACCGACGCAGTCTGGGTGATCGTTGACCGATTAAATAAGTCTGCGCATTTCATCCCCTTCTGAGTGGGCCAGTCTACGGAAGTCTTGGCGAGAAAATATTTGGAGGTAAAATTTTATTTTACTTCTCTTTTTATTTCCTTTTTGAGTTAGTTGTGACGAAGACCGTGTATGTGCATACGCTTACACGGAGTCCCCGTGAGCATCGTGTCTGACAGAGACTCGCGGTTCACATCTCAGTTCTGGAGAAGTCTGCAGGAGAATTTGGGTACGAGTCTGAGTTTCAGCACGGCGTACCACCCACAGACCGATGGCCAGTCAGAGAGGACTATTCAGATCCTGGAGGATATGCTGCGAGCTTGTACGCTCAATTTGAAGGGATCGTGGGAGGACCATCTCCACTTGGTAGAGTTTTCAAATAACAACAGCTACCAGGAGAGCATTGGCATGGCGCCGTTTACTGCCTTATATGGAAGGAAATGTCGATCGCCACTAAGCTGGGATGACATCGGAGATCGGGAGATGTTAGGTCCGAAGATGATCGTGGAAGCTGTCGCTGTCGTGAGAGACATCAGGGAGAAGCTCAGAGTTGCGCAGGATTGATTCAAGCATTGGTCTGATGCCAAGAGGAGACCTTTGGAGTTCCAGCCTGGAGATCACGTCTTCCTGAAGATTTCTCCGAACCTCGGAGTTATTCGTTTCGGGAAGAAGGGAAAGCTGAGTCCGAGGTATATTGGACCATTTGATGTGCTGAAGCGTGTGGGAGCAGTGGCCTACCGCCTTGCTCTGCCACCATCTTTGGAGGGAGTTCACGACATATTCCACGTATCTCAGTTACATCGGTACGTCAGTGATCCATCGCACACTGTGGATTTCTCTGAGATCACGGTCCATCCGGACCTGACATATGACCAGCAGCCTGTGCAGATTCTGGACCGTCGACAGAAGTAATTTAGGAATAAGGTAGTCAACCTGGTGAGAGTGATGTGGCGTCACGGATCACCTGAAGAGTCCACTTGGGAGCGCGAGGAGGAGATGAGAGAGTGTTATCCTTTCCTGTTTACTGATTAGAGTTGTTGATTCCGAGGACGGAATCTTTATTTAGTGGGGTAGAATGTAACGGTCGCTTCCCGACCTTATGAATTTTCTACGTGCACGTGCTTTATCGTGCACGTATTTTATTTGGCTATTTCTGGATTCCGAAATATGCGATGTGATATGTCGTTGTGATTGTTTGGGAGTGTAGGATTTTATTGTAATTTTTGGGAACGTCGTTTCATGGCTCGTTTTCTCGCAAAACGACTTTGAATGATAGGGGCGTTTAGTTATTTGACTCAAAATGACTAAAAACGCCGTTTTCAATTTTACATTTATTTTTGATAGGTGTAGAGCACGATCGGGCTCTGTAGATCTGTGCGTCTCGTCTCCACGATCGCCCCGGTATTTTCGGATTATTTTTCTGACACCCGGATTGCGAGATATCACCCAGATTAACCTCGACCGTCGATCTCCCCAAATCAGATTCGAAATTCAAATTGTTGCCAAATCTGGCGATATCTGGCTATTAATCTGTTTAATAATCTTTCCTAAACTGTTTCGCTAATCTCCTCTAGTCTTACCCCAACCTGTACTTCCTCCATCCCTATACCCCAAACACATTTAACCTTAAATTTGTACCTATTTAGCAATTTTATTTATTATTAAACCCTAACCCCGAACTATTTTTTTCCCAATCACGTTTAACCCTAGGGCTAAAAATATTTCAGCCGCCACCCAAACACCAAGAACCCCCGATCTCTTTCCTTTCCCCTCGCGGCCTCCCCCGTTCTCAGTGCGAACCCCGCGGCGCCGCGATCCGACGCCAGCCCCCGCCTCCACGGCCACTCCCCGCACTACCATCGCCCTCTCTCTCGATCCTCCCTCGCATCCGTGGTGAGCCCGCCGCCCGCGCCCTCGCTTTCCATCGCCCACGCCGCTCCTCCTCCCCGTTTCCCGCCGCATCGCGACCCACAGCACCGCCTTGCCGCGCCCACGGCCTTCAGTGATCCGCCGCCTTCCCCTTGTGGCTCCCCCTCACTCACAGCCGCATCCACGGCCCCTTCCTCCACCGCGCTCCCCTCTCCCTCAACCAATAGCCCGCCGCCGCGTCTCTTTTCCGCAGAAGCGCCGCCGCGATCCCCGTGCAGCGCAGCCCGCCACCCGCGCCCGTGAATCTGAGCCGCGGACCTTCTCAGCCGCCCTCGCGGCTCCCCAAGCCGCTGCATGCCCCGTTCCTCTCTCTCACGGCCCTCAGTTTCCACGCGCCGCTCGCCTACGCTCCCGCCGCCGCTGTGCCGCCTATAGCCATGGCACGGAGCCCCAAGCTGCGTGCACGGCCGTGATCAACGTTCGAGATCTGTCCGCAGCCTCCCCACGACGCTAGCTCGCTATTTTGCCATTGGACTGATCGTGCTCGCTGCCCACACTTCGTCCGCTGCCCGGACGAGTCTCACTACGCTACCCGTAGTCGAGACGACGTAGACACCGCGGATCACCTGTAGTTCAGACGCTACGTCCGCACTACTCCAGACACCGGAGAGGTTGGTTCCCGAAACTCGTAGCACGACCCACCCGTAGCAAAACTGAACCCTAAACTAAAACTGGACAACTGCAATTAAATTTACGATTTCGCACCAGTAAAATGTTGTCACTGTAGGAAATCGACCATCGGACAATTTTCTGTGCATATAGGGTAGTGGTCGATCTAGGCTGACAAGAATACCAAAACGTGACTCTGACGATTTGGGTAGTCCCGATAACCTAGAAACAAACCCTAAATAGGATTTACTGAAAACGTGACCTGACACCGTCGTCGTGACACTGTTTCAGACGGACTACCGCGGACGAGACGCCTGGACGAGACGCCCCGGACGGACGACACACTCGCCACCGCAGGCAAGTGTACCCACTTGCGTTTTTGACCGTGCCTTGGTCTTAAATTGTTAGAACTGTTAGACTGTGAGTGTATAGAACCGGACGTGAAATGATAGCGTACGGGTTGCCCTGACGACTTAGACTTGACGACGAAGTCTAAGCTCGACAAACAACAACTTTTGTCACCGTAGGATTATCTTGTGTGTGCGTGCGTGTGGACACCCTAGAATAACTCTCCCTTACACTTGTCATGTCATGTCCCTGTTACATAAAAAGCCTACGGGCGTTTCAGATGCTTCCCTAGCGGAAGTGATCTCCGTGATACAAAAAGCCTACGGGCGTTTCAGATGCTTCCCTAGCGGAAGTGATCTCCGCGATACAAAAAGCATGCGGGCGTTTCAGGTGCTTCCCTAGCGGAAGTGATCTCTGTAACTTCTTGTCCTGAGTTCCTGGGTTTGGGGTAGGGTTGAGCGTGCGCACGGGGAGAGGGTCTGATCCCCCTCAAACCGTAAGGAGTGAACCCTTCGTGTCTCACGTGTCATGTCCGACTTGTCTTGTCTAGTTCCGTCTTGTCCTGTCACTTTTAGGATAGTCCCGTAGTCGATAGCACACGCTACGACTACTGCTTGCTACGCTTTACTTTTCCTGATGCGTTACTTCCTTCTTTTACTTCTCAGTTATAACCCCAGCATGCTAATCAACCAGTAAAATGATGTCTAATAGTTTAGTACACTTGCAGTAGAGTCTGACTTTCTTTTGTAGACTTTACCTGATGTACAGTTCCTTTCTTTGGTGATGTACGTCAGGTGTCGAGCCGGAGTACGACGACCAGACAGAGCTACCCGATGACGTAGGGCTGGAGGACATCGATCCTGAGTACGTGCCCGAGGAGGACCAGAGTTAGAGATCTCCGTTGTTGATCCAAAGGTTCCATCTTAGTTGTTGGGTGCGTAGCACCGTTTACTTTTGTTTAGGTTGGGTGCTTGCACCAATAGTTTTCTTTCTGTCGTTGTAACCGACTCAGGTTTTTGTTGGACTCAGTACTTTGGATAAATAATTTGGAATAAAATGATTTTCTTTCTCATTCTGTACTTTTATTGTTCTGTACTAACATGCAGGGACCTGTACCTTCGACTTGGTGTACCACACCGACGCTTATTGGGTCAGAGCTTCTCAGCTCTGGCCTAAGCGGGCCTTAGTCACACTTTGCCTCTGTAGTTTTGGGAAGCGGACCGTGACAAAGAGCAAGTGCGGCATAAGTTGGGAATCAAAAATGGGAAGAAAAAGCTGGTTCCAAGTACTTCGGATGTGTGCAGGAGAAGCACTAGATCACAGGTCAATGGCTTAGATCGTCAACAACCCTATTCTGATCAATGACAGTCTTTATTTGGAATACCAGGGGACTCAATAATCTTATTCGGAGGCAGAACCTGTGGAATAGAATTAGCTCAATAAATCCATTTGCTATTATTCTTCTGGAGACCAAGCTTAAATCTCCTACTGATAGTAATAAATCGGGGATCCCAAAAGATTGGGCCTCCTTTGATAATTCTGATTTAGTCCCAGGAGGGCGTATAATAATGGGGTTTAATCCTGCTACTTGGAAGATCACTCCCCTTTCGCGTTCTTCTCAGCATATCTCTGTCTGTTGCACTAACTCGGGAGGGTTTTCTTGTGTCATCACTGGTGTGTATACACATAACACTGTGTTAGAGAGGAAGCAGTTGTGGAAGAGTCTGGAGGCTGATGTCGTGTTGATGGGTAATGAAGCATGGCTGGTCGGAGGTGACTTTAATAGTGTTCTCTTCACTAAAGATAAGGTTGGTGGTAGGAAGCTTGAGGAGCCTATGGTACGGGACTTCAATGAATGTATTAGTTCGTGTTCGCTTCAGGATCTTAAGAGCACGGGGAATAGATTAAGTTGGTGTAACAATCGTGTGGGGAAGGACCGTATTGCTGCCCAACTTGATTGTGTATTCTGTAATTCAAACTGGGTAAATTCTCTATCGGAGACTTTTGTTGAATACTTGGATCCTATTACTAGCGACCACTCTCCTATGGTCGTGAATCTACATTCCAAGCCTCTTCAAGTTCCAAGCCATTCAAATTTTTTAACTACTGGATTAATTGTCCAGGTTTTAAGGAGGTGGTTGTATCGAGTTGGAGTGGCCACATCCAGGGCACACCTATGTTTCGGCTGACTCAGAAATTAAAAGGGATTAAATCTCTACTTCGTGAATGGGCTGGTGAGTATCACGCGACTAACCTGGTGACGAATTGTAGAAAGAAGCTGGAGGCAATTAGAAAGGACCCTATGATTCATTCGGCCATTATCTTGCAGCAAAAAGAACAGAAACTCATCAAGGAATTGATGTTAGCTATGAAGCTAGATGAAGAGATGATTCGTCAAAAAATTCGCCAGGATTGGCTGAAACTGGGAGACAGGAATACTAAGTTCTTTTACAATGCTATGAAGTCTAGGTTATGTCGCAACACTCTGGGTCATTTGGTTAATGGGAATGGTAACCAAAACAGATTATATGATGATCTAAAAAAGGAGGCCCCCGCTTATTATGAAAAATTATTTAATCTGAACCACTACTTGAGTAACTTTCCAAAGCTTGTGCGAAGCGTGTATTAACTGTTGAGTCCTCGGTCTGGCTGAGTAGGAGGGTGTCAGATAAAGAGGTAAAAACTACTGTTTTTCAGATTGGTCCCGACAAGGCTCCTGGGTCGGATGGATATAATGGTTTCTTCTTTCAGCATAATTGGGCCCTTATTGGAGATAAGGTAACTTCTGCCATTAAATCTTTCTTCAGATCGGGTTCTCTTCTCAGGCTCGTCAATCATACCTTTCTTAGTCTAGTGCCTAAGAATGCTAATGCTTCGACCTTAGGTGATTATAGACCAATTTCCTGTTGCAATGTCCTATATAAGATTATCAGCAAAATTATCTGCAACAGGATTAAAGGAGTGATTCATGAATTGATATCTCTAAATCAATCTGCTTTTCTCAAAGGGAGGCTCCTTCCCGACTGCACTCTTATAGCCCACGAGCAAATCAGAGATTTCAGCAACCCAATGGGGAGCAGAGCTTGTCTGAAATTAGACTTGAGGAAAGCGTTTGACAGTGTCAATAGCGATTTCATTCTCTATTTCATGCATCACCTGGGATTCCCTGATAAACTGATAGGCTGGATCAAAGAGTGCATATCTACTCCAACTTTCTCATATTCCTTATTAATGGTGCTCCTTTCGGTTATTTTAAAGGTAATAGAGATATTCGCCAAGGTGATCCCCTCTCTCCCTACTTATTTGTTATTACTATGGAGGCATTTTCCATACTGATTGCTAAAGATATTAATCTGGGCAATATTCTCCCTATGTGTCGCACTGGAGCTATATCTCATCTTTTGTTTGCTGATGACCTTCTTCTGTTCTGCCGGGCGAACAAAACTTCTTTCTTGGGAATTAAAAATTTATAGGAGGAAGTTTCAAATTTTTTTGGGCTCCAAGTAAATTGGGACAAAAGTTCTGGATTGTTTAGCAAGGGGACCAAAAACAAAAATGGATTGGCAGATTTATTGGGAATCAAGATTTCTACAACGATTACCACCTACCTTGGATTACCCCTTTCATCGAAGTATCCCAAGTCTGCTAATTATAGCAAATTGGTGGACAATTGCAAGAAGAGAATGATGGGATGGAGTTCGTCACTGCTCTCTGTTTTTGGTCGTATTGAGCTGGTTAGGACGGTCATATACGGAATTGTTGTATTCTGGATGCATGCATTTCACGTTCCAGCTAGTATTCTAAGGATTATCTCGTCAGCTTGTAGGCGGTTCATTTTGGGGACTTCTAAACCCTGGGCTTGTGAAGATATCTGCAAACCAAAATCTGAAGGCGGCGTTGGTATTAGATTGTTAGAAGAATTAAATGTTGCGGCAGAGCTGAAGCTTACTTGGCGATATCTCACATCTGATAGTATTTGGTCAAAGCACATGGATATGAGTTATAGGGATGCAGGCGGTTTCTATGCAGCAAGATGTAAGTTAAATCACTCAGGTACTTGGAAAAGGATGTTAAAATATGCAGACATTTATCTCAAACTCTTATCAGGCGGAAAGTGCGAGATGGGCAGTCTATGCTCTTTTGGCAGGACTTTTGGCTAAAATGCGGCCCGATTAAAAATTTGCTTGAAATTCCTTCGGGTGCGGAACTCAGGAGCGTGCTGACCCGGCACTTGACCCCATAAAACCACTACTTCAGCATGTGCGGCTTATTCCAGGAACGGATGAATGGTCTGGGTGCCTGGAGATCATTTTAGCTTCAAGCAAGCTTGGGAGGGTGTCCGTAAGAGAGGGCTTTCTTTTCCCTACCACAAATTAATATGGTATAGTAATCATACTCCGAAAATGTCTCTGACTCTTCTCCACGCCTTTCGTGGTAAGTTGCTTACTAGGGATATGATTACAAGGTGGGGGCTTAATACGTCGGTTCAGTGTGTTTTATGCGAGGAAAATAAGGAGGAAACTATAAAGCATTTGTTCTTCAATTGTAGCTACTCACACTACATTTTGCGCAGATCTTTGCTTAAATTACGTATTTCTACTCCCATCTCTCCTTCTCTAGGTGTACCTATCTCAGTTTGGAGGAAAAAGTGCCCAGAGCTTACTTGCTAAAACTGCCCTTGCCACAATGATTTGGCATATCTGGAGAGAGAGAGAGAGAGAGAGAGAGAGAGAGAGAGAGAGACTTATTTTTGATGGGGAGAAGAGATGTAAGACCTTGCTCTTTGAGGAGATTGCGGCAGACATCAGAGTAGTGTTGCATGATTAAGATCCAGCTACGGAGGAGGAGGCTATTGCATATGCAAATTGGGAATTCAGGGATATGAGTTGAGTCATTTTGGAATTTTATTTGGTCTCTCTAGGGACGAGTTTATGTAATTATTTTGCTCCTTCTGAATAGCGTCATTTTGGAATTGGATTTGCTAGTGGAGAGTGACGGCGCTTGTGCACTATCCTCTCCCTTTTGAACCCACATTCCAATATGCGCTATTGTTGTATTTTGTATGTTACTCAATAAAATTCACGCTACCTTTTCAAAAAAAATGTATGTATGTATGTGTGTGTGTGTGTGTGTGTGTGTGTGTGTATAATAAACAAAAGCATAAAGTGTTCCTTTCTAGTTGGGTTTCTACTGGGCACGCTGTGACGTGTCCATGTTGTCTTTAAGGATCAGAGCAGGCAGGAGCTGAGCCAATGCCGAGGGAGCTTCCCTATGTAGGAGACTCTCGCCCTTCAGACACCTAAGATTAGTTTAGGGAGTGTGAGTTATCCCCCTTTTTGGCGTACTTTTGTTTAGGTACTTTCTTATGTCCATATGTTATATAGTATTGTCCTCGTGTTGTGACCGGCGCCCCGTTTACGGTATGGGCGCGGTGTCGTTTTACCGCAAGTGCACGGTTAGTGTAGGGTGCGGGTTTATCGAACTCATGGAGGTGGATGGCTTGAATGGCTACTAGCCTCGCCTAGGTTGTGTGCTAGCTACGCGGATGATATGGGTGAAGTGTAGAAATATAGAGAAGAAATAAAAAGACACGAAATGAATCCCCGCTAACACGGGCTAGAGCACTCATGACACTTGGCATTTGACTTGACCCAGGGTGAGACATTGCCCCAAAAGGTGGTACCTAGCATCCATGGCCCGATATTCCGGTCGGTGCCAAGCACGCTAGGCCTACCCGGTTCCAGACGGTGGGCATTCCCATGTCCATTAACACCTTCCGCAACCGGGAGCATTAAGGCCACAATGATATCTCCCAACACTTCGTCCAAGCCGCTCCCGTGCGCGAGGACTCGATGTCATCGCTCGGGGCGTGAGCTATGGCTAGGGAGTCAACCGCCAAGTTTATTCCTCCTTGGCCCGACGGTCAGAGGCGGTCTTTCTCCCGCCAATGACAATGAAACACCCCCGTGTAACCCTAATGGCCAAATAGGTCGAATGTGATTTCTAGCAATACATCGAAGCAGATCTTGACTGGACAAGCACCGGACCCCAACCCCCAACACAACTAGTGTGTCATCGTACGAATTGGACCCAGATTGCTAGAAATCCCCATTGACACATTTCATCGAACACATGCCATGCAACCAAGCCAAATGTAACAACCCAAGCATCAATCCTACTCTAACCCGTATTAGGATTCATTAATACTACTCAATGGTGAGAAACATAAAAATAAGCAACATAAAAGAGATACAAAACGTTCACCATTAAGAAAACTTAACACAATACAAAACAATAGAAAATAGGAGGAAGAAATACTTATCTTGAGTTTGAATCTTCAATCCAATACAAGATTTATTACAATAGAAAACCTAATCTAACCTAATCTAAAACTCCCAAGAAATGGGAGGAAAAGTTGCTGAAAAAATGCTGGAAGAACCCCCAAGTCGTGCCCCAAAAGTCCTATAAATAACCCTCACAAAACCCAATCAGTTCGGGTCCAGAACTGTCAAAACAGGCCCACCCGATCGGGTGGAAACTCACCCGATCGGATGGAATAAACAGAGACTACGAAACTGCTGAAATTGACTTCAACCGATCGGTTGGACTCCCAACCGATTGGTTGAAGTGAAATTTCAGACAGTAGCCAATTTCAGCACATAGCTGCGCTCAGAAAATTCCAGAAAAATCTAGAAAAATCGGATTTGGGCATGCGACCTATTGTTGGAAAGCTAACGACGATGCCGACGCTAGAAAAATAAGAGATCACCCAAAATCCTTCTGGAATGATAGCAGATCTTCAATGAGTGCATCAGCAGCGTGCAAAGGCGGAAGAAAAGGCCACCCGATCGGTTGAAACAACAACCGATCGGGTGAGCCGCTTGTTGCTTTGGCCATCGGGCTTCGGAGCTTCAACCGGGCGCAGAGGAGAGCGGGTGGCGTGACCGGGTCGTCCTTCGGAGGAATCAGCTACAGATGAACCGATCGGGTGAAGGTCACCCGATCGGTTGGAATTCAGCTCCATTTTCCCGAGAACTCTGTTGGGATGAACCGGTCAGCGAACCGGTCGGTTGACTTTGCTCCTCGCTCCAACTTCAGTCCGGGTCGTGCACGCGTGCATCACCCGATCGGTTGCCTGTGTCCAACTGATCGGGCGGGGGCTGAAAAGTGGCAATCTTGGTCGTTTGACCCCCTGGATCACGCGTGACTCCTCCCGTTGCTCCGGGGACTCATTATATCGTCGTTTTATGTCCCAAATGCTAGAAATTCCTGCAAAATACCAAAAACATGGAAAAGTGAAAGAAAACAAGAAAACACGAGAAAACGAATACAAGACGACGATAAATAACGGAAAAACACGGAAGAAAACGTGCGCAAATATATGAAATATAAACGCACGTCAAAATCCCCCAAGCTGAACTCTTCCTCGTCCTCGAGGAAGACGAGCGAGAGTAGGAGCTCGGAGAGGAAAAATAGAGAGAAAGAGAGAAAAAGAGAACTCAATATCCTAGATCGCCCGCCAGGGCCAACAAAATCAAAAACGACACACCAAGCAAGCAAACGCCAAATCACATCACTAAACCAAGGAGTACGAGTCCAGACAAGTGCCATGGGCCCACGCGATGAAGCGCGAGTGAGTGCGGTCGTGTGCTAGCAGACGGTGTCACTATCTACAATGTGCAATAAAGCTCCATATACACGTACCCAAAGAAAGACCCAAATATCGATTCGATTCGAATAAAGCGGTGAATATATAGCTCAAGCATGCATGAGAATAGAGCAAGAATCGAAACATATCATGCGTCATGGACTCCATAACTAGGGTTAAGGAAATCACCACACTATAGCCTAGATAATAGCCAAAAAGTTCCTAAGCCAAGTGTTTTCGAAAACGATGGGGGTTGAGATGATGTGGAGTAGAACACTCGGTGCAAATTCTCGCCTTCCCTTTATTCTCGGCAAGTAGGAAAAAAATATTCACACGGGAATTTTTTTGGGTTTTGGGTATTTGTATATTTTTTGGATTTTTGTCAATACAATATTTTTTTTCTCTTTTCTTTTTTTTGGGTTTTTCTTTTCTCTCTTTTTTTGGATTTTTGGGTATTGTGATATTTACATGCGTACTCTCCCAAGTGGGAGAACGGTACACGACGAGGGGATTTGCACCAAGTAAAATAAAAAAGAAATCGAAATCTGAACACTTGGGCAAAGGAAATATTTCTCGCTAATCAGAGCATAGGCTAAATGGGTTATCCTAATCCTTGTTTGTGGAATCCCGACACATGCGAATTGAAATATACGATATAAATATAGCATGCGTATAGAAGCAGATAGTAGAAGCAAATACCGCATATTCAAATTGAAGCATGATAATCTAGGGGTAAACCAAGGATAGGTATATAAAACATAATCACAATGTAGAAGCACACCAAATGTTAGTCACGACACACGACTCTCAAGAAAGCTAAGTGGACCCACGATGCATGAAATGCAAGAGGAATCGGCTTTCTAAGGTTAGTGAATGTGATTATCGAAGCCGTGCTAGGTATGTGTGAGATTTTGTGGCAATTCATCATATGGGGTCATCTCTAGGAGAGAGAGAGAGAACAAAAGATGAGAAGAAAAAGAAAACCACGATGGAAAACGACTCAAAAACGAAGAAAAACGACACAAATGACGCACGAAGTGCGACTCCCCCAAGCTAAAACTTGCATTGCCCTCAATGCAATAATAGTTTATATGGGAGGGCAAAGAAAATGGGGGGGTGCGCACCGACACAAAAAGTGAAAAACATGAAAAACATATGAACGAAACTAAAAAAAATAAAGAAAAAGAAACACTCAAATAAGAGATATAAAACACGACGTAAACAAACACACGACAACGACACGCGAAAACATGCACACAAAAGTCAATTTCCCCCAAGCTGAACATGACAATGCTAGCAAAATGATATGATCAATGTGATGCAGAAATATGCTAGGGGAAAATCGGAAAAGAAAGAAATCAGAATGCAGGAGAGACAGTCTGCTCGTTCTCCTCGGAAGAGGATGTGGGGTGAAATGATAGAAGGGCACGACATGAAGGGTTATTAAGATGCAAAAGCAAATCCTAGATACGCTCCCCTCGCTAATGAGAGGAGACGAGATTATTCAAATCTAAACTAGAAAGCGGTAAATTTTTACATTACTGGATTAGGATACACCTGAGCATAGGCGGATCCAAGATCTGAAGTGGGGCAGGTAGCTGCTCTAACTGCTCCTTCTGTGGCTCCGCCAGAAGCGCTGTGCCACGTGTGCCAATGGACCCAAGCAATGCACCTCCAAGCATCCCTCGTAGGTGTCCACCTGTGACCTGCAAAGGACAAGGTGCATTAGTCCATGGCAAGAAATTATTTCCCGAAATGAATGTATCCCAGAGATAATCGTCAACATAAGATGGAAAAATAATAAACGGGTGACGAATACTCCCTGAGAATGGGTCGCTATCCTCTGTACTAGTGACAGCTGAATTCTCGCTCTCCATGAGAAGTGGCTCTCCAGGTAGTGACGCACCACATCATACCTCAAGGGAAGTAGATCTTGTGTCCTGCAAGAGATATGGCGGGTCAAAAATATATGAGTCTAAAGAAATAGGACGTGAAAAGCGAGACTCAAATGTGGAGTGAGAGTGAGTATGAAAATCTCCCTGAATAGGGGCAATATGCTCAAGTAGATGCTCATGCGTAGAAGAAGTGGAGCGTGACGGTAGAGGTAGATGTGGCTCGGGCTCCATGAAGCAGACGATCGTATCCAAGCCCTCATACACATCCTCCTCGACGGTATGCTCATACTCCACCATCTGACCGATGTCCTGAAAGACATCCTCATGGTTGACCACAGACCAAGGAGGAAGCTGCGACAGAGATGACTGTGGAGGTGGATGTAGAGCGGACCCCTCGTATGTGGCCGTGGTGTCCTCGTCCTCATGCACATCCTCCTCGCCGGTATGCATAAGCTCTGTGGTCTCCTCGGTGGGACTCATATGGGGTATCCAAATAAAGATGAAAAGTCTCTCCCACAGATCCTAGAGAAATCTCCCCATCCTCACTATCATCATCAAAAAATGCTTCGTCATCCAAGTGGTAGTGTGGGAAAATTGGGGCATCGGCATGAGATGTGTCTATGGTGGCCGATGAGATGGTGGTCTCAACCATGAGAGTGGGTATATCCTCTCCTTCATCCCCTCTCCTCGGTGTAGGCTCGATGATTGGTACCGTCAAGTTTCGTAATGTTTGGCCTTGGTTAAACATGGCACTTTCAAGGAGAGACACGAGGTTTGATTCTTCTTGTGTTGGTGAAGGGATATAAGGTTGAGGAAATTGATGGGAGGTGCTTGGCCAATGGTTGTGGGAAAATGTTTTGTCTAGGTGTAGGGGGAGGTTCTCAAGCATAAATGGGCAATCATAATGCATGTGCCCTACCATCCCGCAAGTCTCACAAACCACAACCGAATAAGGGTCATATCCTCCCATCTGAGCATCGAAATTTGATCTCCACATGATTATACCAAAGATACCTGGACAACAAAAATAAGAAAACTAGAGAGGAGCGTCAATAGTACAAGAAAATAACAAAAAGATAATATAATGGTGGGGAAAAATTTCTTGGTAATTGAATATTTTTTTTAAAAAAAAGAAAAATAAATTTTTTTTGTGTTTTTATGCGTAGTCTAATGAACCCAAGCTAAGCTAATATCAAACCGAACGCCTTCCCGGCAACGGCGCCAAAAACTTGACGTGTGCCACGCTGGCGGTGACCCGCGTGGCAGGGGTTTAGATATTTGTAACCGCAAGCGCACGGTGTTGTAGTGTGGCTTGGGGGTCGAACACAGGGAGGCTAGGATGTGCTTGTGTCAAGGAGGACCAAAATCACCCCGTGGGCGAGCTAGCCCGAATCGGTTGATGGGTTGTCACGGAAAAGAATGCGAGGTATGAACAATAATAAAATAAACCCGGGACTTTGGTTTCCACTCCAACGAGCGACTCTCGCCGATACGGCCTACGGGCAGGATAGCGATCGGAATTAGGGTCTAATGGTGAGACATTGCCTCTGAAAGTGGTACCGGCATCCCATGGGCCCGATATTCCGGTCGGTGCCCAGGATGATACACCGGACTTCCCGGATTCGATCAGTGGGCACTCCCGTGTCCATTAACACTGATCGATTCCGGGAGCACTAAGCTCGCAACGATAACTCCCAACGTCGCATCCTGCCGCTCCCGCGCGCTAGGATTCGGCGTCTACGCTAAGGGCGTGAGCTATGGCTAGGGAGTCAACCGCCAAGTTTATTCCCCCTTGGCCCAACGGTCAAAGGCGGTCTTTTTCCCGCTGATGACAATGAAACACCCCACGTAACCGTTAGATTCCTAATCCCTATCGATTTCCTAACCCTATGGATGCATCAGGAAGAGCCCCCGAAGGGGTTTCCGCCAAAATCCCAGATTTGGGAACTACTCACAAAAATTCATTAAAAAGCGATCTAAACGAAAATGAACCGTTGAAATCATAATCAGACGATTGGAATGCAAAGGTAGTAGAGCAATTAAGATAATACTAAAGTTTAAGAAAGATCAGAAAACTTACAATAGAAAAGTAATTACAGCCGTCACAATAGGAGAAAACAATAAAAACTAGCAGCTCCCCGTTTCTGGAACCCTAGGGGTTCTATTTATAGGCTCTCGTATCACCCGATCGGTTGACAAGTCAACCGATCGGGTGATCCGTTACACATAATAAACAGAAAACGGCGAACTTTCACCCGGTCATATGAACCGGTCGGTTGAGTTCTTGGAGTGACCGGTTGGATCTTGGCGCCATCGGGTGAATGGATCGGTTGGGTGCCCGTGTCTTCGGCTCTTTAGCATCAGCTACAGATGAACCGATCGGGTGAGAGTCACCCGATCGGTTGGAATTTGGCTCGAGAAGACAGAGAGTTGGCCCCAGTTGAACCGGCCTGTGAACCGGTCGAGTGACTTCCACTTGAGCTCCGGCTGAGACCGGGTGGTGCACGCGTGCATCACCCGATCGGTTGGAGATGACCAACCGACCGGGTGAGAGGCTGAAAGATGTATTCTTCGTTGTTTGACCCCCTGGATCACGCGTGACTCCTCCCGTTGCTCCGGGGATACATAATATCATCGTTAAATGTCCCCTACGCGGGCAATCTCCTGCAAACATGGAGAAACAAAGAAAAGTGAAAGAAAACGAGAAAATACGAGAAAACGAATAAAAGACAGCGGAAAACACGGAGAAACACAAAAGAAAACGTGCGTGAATATATGAAATATAAACGCACGTCAAAATCCCCCAAGCTGAACTCTTCCTCGTCCTCGAGGAAGACGAGTGAGAGTAGGAGCTCGGAGGGGAAAAATAGAGAGAAAGAGAGAAAAGGAAAACTCTATATCCTAGATCGTCCGTCAGAGCCAACAAAATCAAAAACGACACACCAAGCAAGCAAACGTCAAATCACATCACTAAACCTAGGGAAACGAGTCCAAGTAAGTGTCGTGGGCCCACGCGGTGAAGCGCGATTGAGTGTGGTCGTGCGCTAGCAGTCGGTATCGCTATCTACGATGTGCAATAAAGCTCGATATACACAGACCCAGGAAACGACCCAAATACCGATTCGAATTTGAAATTGCGGTGAATATTAGTTCAAGAATGCATGAGAAGAGTATAAGAATATAAGCGTATCATGCATCGGGGATTCCACAACTAGGGTTAAGGAAATCACGCCACTATAGCCTAGATACTAGCTACAAAGTTCCTAAGCCAAGTGTTTTCAAAAACGATGGGGGTTGAGATGATGTGGAGTAGGACACTCGGTGCAAATTCTCGCCTTCCCTTTATTCTCGGCAAGTAGGAAAAAATATTCACACTGGAAATTTTTTTTGGGTTTTGGGTATTTGTATTTTCTTGGCTTTTTGGCTATACAAAATTTTTCTTTTCTTTTCTTTTTGGGTTTTTGGCTATACACATGTGTAATCTCCCAAGTGGGAGAGCGGTACACGACGAGGGGATTTGCACCAAGTAAAACAAAAAAGAAGTCGAAATCTAAACACTTGGGCAAAGGAAAATACTCTCGCGAAATAGAGCATATGCTGAATGTGTTATCCTAGTCCTTAATTGTGGAATCCCGACACATGCGAATTGAAATATACGATATAAATATAGCATGCATATAGTAGAAGCAAATACCGCATATTCAAATCGAAGCATGATAATCTAGGGGTCATTCCTGGACTGGTATATAAAATAGAATCACAAAGTAGAAGCACACCAAACAGCTAGGCACGACGCATGACTCACAAAAAGCTAAGTGGACCCACGATGCGTGAAATGCAAGAGAACTCGAAATCCTAGGGTCAGTGAGTGTGATTATCGATGACATGCTAGGTGTGTGTGATTTTGTGACGATTCATCATCGGGTTCATCTCTAGGAGAAAGAGATAAAAAGATGAGAAGAGAAAAAAAGAAAAAATAAAAAACACGATGAAAACGACACAAAAACGAAAAAGAAGGACTCAAATGACGCACATAGTGCGACTCCCCCAAGCTGAAGCTTGCATTGCCCTCAATGCAATATGAGTGAGTACGTGAGGGCAATGAAGATGGGGGGAATACGCACCGACACAAAAAGAAATGAAAACGAGAAAAACACAGAGATGAAACTGAAAATAAAGAAAGATCAAAATCAAAGTCAAACGACACAAAAATAGAAATAAAACCACATGACACGACACTCAAAAGGGGAAAAACAAGCACACACACAAAAATGAGAAAAACAACAAAACACGACAACACACCAAAATAGACGTCCCCCAAGCTAGACATGACAGTGCTAGCAAATAAAATGTGATCGTGAAATGCAGAGATATGCAAGGGGGAGTCAAAAACAAACAAGGGCAATCAAAATAAAAGATAAAAAAGGAAGTGATGCGACACGTGAATCGGTCCCCCCCTTGACAGAGAAAAAGCAGGGCCCCGAAAAGACAGATGGGCACAAATACGGGGGGTGGGCAAAATCGGGAAAGAAAAATCAAGCAGGGGCACCACCCTCTGGGGGTGGTGATGGGGGCCTGCACTGGGGTCCAGGAGTCGTGGGGGGTGGAATGTGGAGCTCGGAGACATTGGGTGGGTCTTCACGGATGTGGCGAATGAAGCTTTGAAGAAAGGGGAGGTCTCGGTCGACTGACTCCTCGGTTATCCGACCACCCTGTCCAGCTAGGAGGATCATGGCCGTGAATCGGTCGGCTTGGTCGTCGGTTTGGAATTGAGCGGGGGTAGATGGGTTGGAGGTGGTGGGTTGAGCGGGGGGCTGTGTGCGACGAGTACGACGGGTGGGCATAGGGTTCGAAGAGCTGGTGTCGGTGGGCTTAACACAGCGGGGAGGCATTGTGCGAGTGTCGTGTGTGTGCGTGAGTATGTAAAAATACAATGAATAAACACAAACACGACCAACGAGCAAATGGAGTATTTTAGGGCAAACTTAAAATTGAGTTAAGGAGCGAGTTTACCCAAATGGGATAAAGATCGTTGCTCGTAGACGCCCCGATGCTACTTGATAGGAGCACGCTGTGAAGCCGCGGTGATTTCTTCAGCAAGTTTCGAAATTGGGGAAAACGGGTGAAGGTTAGGGTTTTGGTGTGTGGGTGGAATCGAGGAGAATGGGGAGAAATCGATGGTGGGATGGATAGGGAGATGGGGGAGCCGATCGAGGTTGATTTCAGGTAAGAAAGAGGTCAGGCGCAAGAGGAGGAGGCGAAACGTCGGTTCTGGATTCGAAAATGGCGAGTGCGGAACGAACGGGTGGTCGGGGGTATTTATAGGGTTTTAAGTCGAACCGATCGGGTGACTTGTCACCCGATCGGTTGACTGTTAAGTCAAAAATCCTTGCCGAAGAAGTGCTACAGGCGAACCGGTCGGTTGACTTGTCAACCGATCGGTTGGCCGCTCCACTCATTTTCCCGAGAATTGGGGGTTGCTCACCCGGTCGCCTCAACCGATCGTGCTCTAACTCAACCGATCGGTTGGTGTTTCCCAAAAATTTCCCGAGAATTCTCCCCAGATCACCCGGTCTCTCCATTCTTCAACCGATCGGTTCATTCTGGGACAGTTGCGGCTTGTATCTGATACATCCCAACCGATCAGTTGAGTTATCAACCGATCGGTTGGGGCTGTGTTTCCTGCAAAAACCAACAGATTGTCTAAGTCCCTGAACGGATGTTCTCGCGGCTGATTTTATTTATAAAAATAGATAAAATAAAGTAAAAAAATAATACTAAAAAGCGGGGCAAAAGTTTAGAGCATGGGTTGCCTCCCATGAAGCGCACTTGTTTAACGTTGTTGGCTCGACGCCCGCAAGTGATGTTCACGATGGTTGATACGGGTGATGCCCGAAGTTCGGCATCTCTTCTTCATTGGAGCTTAAGGCCTTTGGAGTAGTCAGTGGCTGGAGAAAGATTTGCTCGACTACCCTCTCCTTGTTTTTGGGATCCGGGGGCTTCTCTTTCGTATTGGCGCTTACCGCCATCTTCTTAAGGATCCGGACCTCGTCTTTGGTGAGGCCCATGGGTTCTTTCCCCGTTCTCCTCGCAGGAGGAGCCTTGGGGAACCTGGGAGGGGTTGTACGTGCTGCACTCGCTTTCCCAGCAGCATCATTGTTCTTGGGGCCGTATTGGTCTTCCGAATTCCCCAAGTCATCGGGGGGGGTTTCTTAAGAGAATCTCCCAGGAGCTCTCTTCAGCAGCTTTATCTTCTTCCACCTCCAGCAAATTACACCGAGGGTCATCTGGGGAATCGGGGTACTTCATGGACAACCCCAGATCAAATTCAACCTTTTCTCCGCTGACGTTTAGCGAAAGTTTTTCGTTCTTCACATCAATCAAAACGCCAGCAGTGGCCATGAAAGGCCGTCCCAGGATGATGGGGGTGTGTGCGTCTTCAGGCATGTCCATGACTACGAAGTCCACTGGCACATGCACCCCTTTTACATTAACGGGGAGGTCATCCACAATCCCCACCGGATATTTGACCGACTGGTCGGCAAGTTGTAGGGTCATACCGGTGGGCTCCAAATCACCCATTCCTATCCTTTTATACATCGACAAGGGCATCAAACTTACACTCGCTCCGAGATCGACGAGTGCACGATGAATCTTTACTGCCCCGATCGTGCAAGGAATTGAGAAGCTCCCCGGGTCTTTAAGTTTCGGCGGATTTGCCCTCTGGATGAGAGCGCTACACTCTGTCGTCAACACTACTTTCTCCTTTCTAGACCCTCTAGTCACCAAATCCTTCAGGAATTTCGCATAGGAGGGGATTGTTTCGATTGCTTCCAGGAAGGGGATTTGCAAGCTCAGGTCCTTGACCATGGCGAAGAACTTGCCATATTTCTCGTCGATTTTGGCCTGAGCTAACCGTTATGGAAAAGGCACAACGGGTTTGAACACTTTCGGGCTCCCTTCCTCGTTCTTCTTCTTCTCTTCTTTAGAGACTCCCTCCGGAGTCGTAGGATTTGATGATGAAGCACCGGCGTCGTTTGATTTTTCGATCGGTCGCTCAACGACCAACGGTGCTTCCAGTCTGTTAGGGGGTACTCTAGTAGGAATTTGTGTCCCGCTTCTCAGAACGATAGCGGACACATTTGCGTGCTTGTGCACGAGTGCCGACGTTTGGGTTGCTCCCCTCGGGTTCACCTCCGGTTGTGACGGCAATTTGTTTTGTGACCTTGAAAGGTTCGCCACTTGTAACCCCAGCTGGGTTACTTGGTCCGTGAGGGCCCGCTGACCCATTTCCAGCTTTTGATTGATCTTCTCCTGGTTGGTTATATATTGAGTCAAGAGAGACTCAACCGGAGAGACTGCCCTCTGTTGGCCATACTGCTGCTGCTGCTGGATTGGCTGCTGATTCCTGGGGGCGTAAAATTGTTGCTGAGGTTGCTGCTGATATTGTTGCTGCTGAATCTGGCTCTGCTGTGGCCTAGTCGGCTGATATGTTTGTTGCTGCGGCTGCTGAGGCGGCGAGGGCTGGAATGGTGGCCGGTAACCAAAGTTAGGGTGGTTCTGGTTGTTTGGAGAGTAGGCCGGTTGGAATTGGTTCTTGGTGGGACGGCGCATTTCCCGTGGGGTTGTAAAATAGTGCGCTCGCCTGATCCAACGGTGGTGAGACGTCACCACCGTCGAATTCCCCAAAGAATTCGGATTCTACCGCTGAAATCTATTGTGTACCGGCCCCACCGGCTCCTACCATTAGTGCGGAGATCTGGGTCGAAAGCAAGTCGAACTTGCTTGAAAGTTTGTCGACGTCCTCGACTCTGTGTATACCCCCAGACCTGGGTGTGGCTCTCTCGTCGCACCACCGCTCATTGTTGGATGCCATATTTTCCAGAATATGTCCGGCAACTTCCTCGCTCCTTGACATGAAGGAACTCCCAGCCGCGGCGTCCATAGAAGATTTTAGGTCATCCCTCAGCCCATTGTAGAACAGATTAATAATCTGCCACTTCGGAAGCTCATGGTGAGGGCATCTTCTCTGCATCTCCTTGTACCTCGTCCAAGCTTCATGCAAGGACTCGTGGCTGGCCTGGGAGAAGGAGGAGATCTCACTCCTCAACTTCATGGTCTTCCCCGGAGGAAAGAACTTCGTCAGAAAAGCGTTGGAGAGCTTCTCCCAGGTATTAAAAGTGTTGGGGTCCTTCCCCCTAAGCCATTGCTTGGCTTTGTCCCGCAACGAGAAGGGGAACAGCTTCAGACGGATCGCCTCAGTCGTGACACCATTAATCCGGAAGGTGTCACATTTCTCCAAGAAGGAGTCTAGATGCTCGATCGGGCTCTCCATGGGCGCACCCGAAAACTGATCCTGCTGGATCCATGTCACCAAAGATGGCTTTAGCTCAAAGCTTTGGGCCGCAATAGCTGGAAGACGGATGGCGGAAGTGGACTCGATAGATGGCATCGAGTACTCCAACAGGGACTTGTGAGGCGGGGTGTTCTCCTCCATGGATTCGGGATCCTTTCTTCTTCGCTTCTCAGCGGCCAAGCGCCTAAGGGTGGCGTTAATCTCTTGATCAACGGGGATCAAGTCGTCGAGACTTCTTGAACTCCTGCGCATGAAAAACAACAAACACCCGTGAAGCGACAAGTGGGAAAGAAACAGATAAGATAAGAAATAAAAAAAAGAAAATAAAAAGGAAAAAGGAGAATGCGAAAATTATCGCGAGGTAGGGATAAGAGCTAGACACTAGGATTCAAGAGATCCTAAAATAACAAGCACGTTGCCTCCCCGGCAACGGCGCCATAAACTAGACCAGCGCCCCGTTTACGGTATGGGCGCGGTGTCGTTTTACCGCAAGTGCACGGTTAGTGTAGGGTGCGAGTTTATCGAACTCAGGGAGGTGGATGGCTTGAATGGCTACTAGCCTCGCCTAGGTTGTGTGCTAGCTACGCGGATGATATGGGTGAAGTGTAGAAATATAGAGAAGAAATAAAAAGACACGAAATGAATCCCCGCTAACACGGGCTAGAGCACTCATGACACTTGGCATTTGACTTGACCCAGGGTGAGACATTGCCCCAAAAGGTGGTACCTAGCGTCCATGGCCCGATATTCCGGTCGGTGCCAAGCACGCTAGGCCTACCCGGTTCCGGACGGTGGGCATTCTCATGTCCATTAACACCTTCCGCAACTGGGAGCATTAAGGCCACAATGATATCTCCCAACACTTCGTCCAAGCCGCTCCCGCGCGCGAGGACTCGATGTCATCGCTCGGGGCGTGAGCTATGGCTAGGGAGTCAACCGCCAAGTTTATTCCCCCTTGGCCCGACGGTCAGAGGCGGTCTTTCTCCCGCCAATGACAATGAAACACCCCCGCATAACCCTAATGGCCAAATAGGTCGAATGTGATTTCTAGCAATACATCGAAGCGGATCTTGACTGGACAAGCACCGGACCCCAACCCCCAACACAACTAGTGTGTCGTCGTACGAATTGGACCCAGATTGCTAGAAATCCCAATTGACACATTTCATCGAACACATGCCATGCAACCAAGCCAAATGTAACAACCCAAGCATCAATCCTACTCTAACCCGTATTAGGGTTCATCAACACTACTCAATGGTGAGAAACATAAAAATAAGCAACATAAAAGAGATACAAAACGTTCACCATCAAGAAAACTTAACACAATACAAAATAATATAAAATAGGGGGAAGAAATACTTATCTTGAGTTTGAATCTTCAATCCAATACAAGATTTATTACAATAGAAAACCTAATCTAACCTAATCTAAAACTCCCAAGAAATGGGAGGAAAAGTTGCTGAAAAAATGCTGGAAGAACCCCCCAAGTCGTGCCCCAAAAGTCCTATAAATAACCCTCACAAAACCCAATCAGTTCGGGTCCAGAACTGTCAAAACAGGCCCACCCGATCGGGTGAAAACTCACCCGATCGGATGGAATAAACAGAGACTACGAAACTGCTGAAATTGACTTCAACCGATCGGTTGGACTCCCAACTGATCGGTTGAAGTGAAATTTCAGACAGTAGCCAATTTCAGCACATAGCTGCGCTCAGAAAATTCCAGAAAAATCTAGAAAAATCAGATTTGGGCATGCGACCTATCGTTGGAAAGCTAACGACGATGCCAACGCTAGAAAAATAAGAGATCACCCAAAATCCTTCTGGAATGATAGCAGATCTTCAATGAGTGCATCAGCAGCGCGCAAAGGCGGAAGAAAAGGCCACCCGATCGGTTGAAACATCAACCGATCGGGTGAGCCGCTTGTTGCTTTGATCATCGGGCTTCGGGAGCTTCAACCAGGCGCAAAGGAGAGCGGGTGGCGTGACCGGGTCATCCTTCGGAGGAATCGGCTACAGATGAACCGATCGGGTGAAGGTCACCCGATCGGTTGGAATTCAGCTCCATTTTCCCGAGAACTCTGTTGGGATGAACCGGTCGGCGAAACGGTCGGTTGACTTTGCTCCTCACTCCAACTTCAGTCCGGGTCGTGCACGCGTGCATCACCCGATCGGTTGGCTGTGTCCAACCGATCGGGTGGGGGCTGAAAAGTGGCAATCTTGGTCGTTTGACCCCCTGGATCACGCGTGACTCCTCCCGTTGCTCCGGGGACTCATAATATCGTCGTTTTATGTCCCAAATGCTAGAAATTCCTGCAAAATACCAAAAACACGGAAAAGTGAAAGAAAACAAGAAAACACGAGAAAACGAATACAAGACGACGGTAAATAACGGAAAAACACGGAAGAAAACGTGCGCAAATATATGAAATATAAACGCACGTCATGTTGTACTTGGCAGATGCCTCAGTTGTATTTTGCATTTGCTAAGATGTTGTGTAGTTTCTCAGTTGTACTTCATACTTGTATGTGACTCTGTGACAGATAGTACTTTTGTTTGTTGTGATTGGAGCACTTGTAGTTTTCCTTTCCTTCTGTTTGTGTTGTCCCAGCATGTGTAATTGCCACCGTGTAATAAAATTAAATTTTACGCTTGGTGCAATACCGCGGCCTGTTAAACACTCCTCTTCCATTTGCCCTAGAAACCTTGAAAACCAGGGTATTTGGGAGAATGTGACCTGACAAGTAGCGATGGTGGACAGCAAGGGGGAGGCGGCAAGTGATGTGACTGATAGAGGAAGATAGACAGTTGATGAGATACAACAGGCGAGCGACGATGACGAGACGATAGTCAACAACAATGTAACTGAGGGACGATTTGGGGGGGGGCGGGGGTGGGACTAAGAGAGGGAAAGAGTGATGCTGGGAGAGAGTGAGGCAACATGGAGCGTGGATCCCACATGCTCAGATTCCTTTACAATCCACAAGAAAACCGATTTTTGTGAAGTTGGAAATTTTCTAATGTAACGCATGTCACATTTGCACCACGTGAAACAGACGCACACAGATCTATTTTCCTCCCAAACAAATAAAATAAGACTAAAAAGTTGCAAATAATTCTTACACAGATCACGAATAATATTCATTTAGGAATCCAGATCAATTTGTTCCTCACTTTCCAAAAAACAAATAGACCCTAAGAGAGCTCCAAAGATTTAGGTTTTTTTTATATATACACCGCAATCAATGTGGTGTATGCAATTCTTTTTGTAAAAAGAGAATTTTTTTTAAATTAGTTGTGATATCAATTCCTCTATGTAACATTCTTTCCTTTTTAAGCCAAAAAAAATTACTTTATTGATTACGGTGTATATAGCAACACTCGATACATTTCTTTTGGTTGAAATATTTTTGGTTTACCGGACCGGTTTCGTTGCTGAACCGGCACGAGAGGGGTCTCCGGGGTTATTTGTTTCCTTTTTTTTTTAAACAACCATGGAACGTTCGGTTCAACTTGGGAACCGGTTACAGAGAGGCTGCGGGACTCACGCGCTCGAAAGAATCCAAGTAAGATTTGGTTTCGCAACCATTTTCGGAGCTGTCCAGGTGTCATCCATCAACGCAGGATGCGCTGGAGATCAGTCCTATCGGCATGCGACCCAATCCTGATCCCATATTTATTTTCAGTCCCCTTTCTTTTATCGTTCTCTTTTTCTTTGCTCGCCCAAAAAAAGATACTCCCATCCCTCATCTCGGCAGGAACCCAAGCAGCGGCCGGTTTGGCAGTCGGATCCGCTGCCATTTTCGGATCCGTTTACTTTTCCGACTGTCCTATCGTCGTCAGTCGGTCTTGGGGCGCCGATCCTCTGCGATCTGCGGGGTTTTATCTGATCCTTCAGCGACTTTTTTTTTGGTATTTGTTTGATTTTTTTCTCCCGATCATTCTCATTCCTTTGTTTAATTAATCATTTCTATGATTTGAGCATATTTATTTAGCTTCAGAATGTTAGATCTGATGATATATTTGATTAATTTGTGATGATAATTATAGATCTCGGCGATAGCTAGGCCTTATAGATTAAGGATAGTAGTCTCGGGATCTCCACGCTTCTTTTGGGCTGGTTGTTTTGTTATTCCTTACAGTTTGATTTCGGCATTGTATTCTGTTTCCGAAATGTTCACTGCTATATTGCATTCAACGTTCGATAGACAATAGCAAAGGATTTTGCAGGGAAAAATTCCTCCTTTTATATTTGAGCATCTGATACAACTTCGCAATTCACTTTGGACATGACCCTCTAGGGTCATGTATCCATGGATGGAAAAGAAGTTGGAGTACTCCTGGTGGATAACTTGCTTGAAATATATTCTAGTTATTCAATTTATGACGAGCTGTTAGGATGACATCAAAGTCTCCGTTTTTTGCCAAAATAAAATGTTATGTGACTTTCATGAGGGGCCTACTAGAAACCCCTCTAATTTCTCCCAAACTATGAACAGTTTGTTCAAGGGTCAGTTGATAGTTTTGATATGGGAAATCACATTTCTCCTTGAATAACATTATTGAACCAAAAAGGCAAGCACTGTGTGTGTGCGCGCGTGTGTGAATAACATTATTGAACCAAAAAGGCAAGCACTGTGTGTGCGCGCGCGTGTGTGAATAACATTATTGAACCAAACAGGCAAGCATTGTGTGTGTGTGTAACATTATTGAACCTAAAGATAAGCATACACTTAATTGGCTTGTGCTACATCACAGAAACTTGTTTTTTTATTTTTTACTTTTCATTTTTTGGGGATTGTTGCACACATTCTAAAACCACAAAACCCCAAATATTGGGTGAATCCTATGTGATTTGACCCTCAATCGGTTTGTTATAAAAATTTCTATTGTTTCAAAATCGTTAAATTTGTAACAGACGGATCGAGGTGTAAATAAGAGGGGAATAACATGATTTTGGCATGTTAATAACCCATTGTATGTAGATCACTCCCAAAATAAAATAAAAAATAAAAATGATGTGTCTGTACAGCAGCCTATGAATTTTTTTTGCACATCATTCTGAATAGTTTTTATGTATGTATCTATGTCCTTCTAAGAGAATGGAAAGTCCCAAGCAGGGCAAAAAATTAAAAATTTGCTACATTGGATCTTGTTACTTTTTGAGGCACAACCTTCGGGAATCACCTTTCTTATTTAAGGTTCACAGTTAAACCAAATAAGCAGATATGACATGTTTCTTCAACTTGGTTGCGTGTGTAAAATTATTGTGAAATTTGTTGAGTCATCAGGTCGGCACTCGAGGGGGCTTGTTCGGTGAGCGATTAAAGCCCGCAGAGTACACGAAAGAGGCATGAAGCTAACTTGGTCAAAGCCGACGTACCATTCTCCTGTTGCACTCCCATAGATTGAACGTGGGATTGAAGGTGAGCTCATAAATAGCTGGGACGTGGGCGACGGTTACCCCTATTAAGGGAGAAGATCGTGGCACCATAATTGGTGACTGTTATCCTCCTAACGTCATTGAAGAAACCCCGGAGGTCTATAAATACACGGAAGACGGGCAGAATAGAGGATGCACGGGATATGATATTCTTACATTACATACTCTAACTTATGTTTCTTCCATAAAAGAGCTTGCAATGCTAGACCTGAGATGAGCCTCTGTGGATTGATCTCAGCGGCTCCAAGCTCACTCTCTCTTAAAGTCTCATTTTAACTTAAGTATAGGAGGGGATTTGGATCGGGATCCAGATCTGACCCCCCTGACGCATCCTTGTGGTGCAGATCATCGAGTTTCGATCCAACGAGAAGGTCGTGCCTGAGCTTCTCAACATCGATCGACCGAGGCTTGACCCGTTCGAGGGTTGAACGAGCACCGCAAATCGACTACCATCTTTCAAGGACACTGGTTCTTCTGACATAGGGTCTCGCTCAACCGACTGACGGGGCTCTAGCTCATCAGGAAAGGGTTCACGTCATCATCTTGATTGTTTCGGTCACTTTTGGCCTTAACAGTTTGGCGCCGTCTGTGGAAAACGTTTATCAGTTCGACATCCCAAAGCAATTAACAGGCTATGTCGGCTGGATCCAGTAACGTCGGTCCAAACTCAGGTCCAAATGAGAATCAGAACGCGAGCAGCGTCCAAGTAAAGGATGCCACAGATTCTGCATCCTCATCGAAAGGACCCAAAAAGACAACCAAGGTACCTAAGGTGTCCCAGGAGCAATTCGACCGATTTGTAGAGTGGGTCGACAAGAGTATCAGCGTGTTGGTGACTTTGGTGCGTCAAAGTTTGGGAGGTCCGCCACTCGTAAATGAGCAACTACCGCTTCCAAATCCGACTCCGACATTGACGAAGGATGCTTCCATGCTTAGGGATTCAATAGATCCGAGAGTGGATCGATAGCAGAATGCCCTACTCAATACAACACCTATATCTCACCATAATAGCGAAATGAGGAATGATAACCATACCTTCGGTTTCCAGGGAGGACCTAGTCCCTCCAACTATAAACGCGCGACTCGAAGCATCCTGGATCAGGTAATAAATGTGGTCACTCTAGGCCACAACCCTTTCGATTTTGCAAGTGGAAATGTGAGGATAGAGGCGGAAGAAATTCCTAACCGATCCTCAGGAACTACTTGCAAGGTGGGGATGTACGATTTCAACTTACCCATTCCGTAATTTGGCGGACCCCGTTGAAAGAGAACATCACGACTGCTCCTCTCCCAAAGTTCAAGCTCCCCGCCTTGCCGACGTATGATGGCAAAGGCGATCCGTGGGCACACATCTGCAAATACCTAAACCTGATGCTGCTTCATGGGGCCGACGAGCCATAACTCTGCCAAGCTTTCCACACCACCCCAATTAAGACGGCGGAAGGGTGGTACAACGGATAACCCGATGACTGTGTCGGGTCATTCGACGATTGGCCGATTTGTTTTACGGGCAATTTGTCGCAGGTCGGCGTCCCAAGAGAAAGTCCTCCCACCTCTTCACGTTCAAGCAGAAGGATACAGACTCGTCCAACGGTTCAACGACGAACGGCTCGAGGTAGAGGACACACCGGATGTGACTGTCATCGCAGCTTTTACTCAAGTAGTGCGAAACAAGCATTTGCGGAGGGCCCTCCACCAGTTATACCTAATAACCTTGTGGAGCTGTTTAATATAACAGATCGGTTCACCATCTCTGAAGAAGCGGAGGAGCGAACTAAAACTACAGAAAAAGGTACTCCTGCCCACCATGGAGACACCAGACGAGAAAGACAATCCCAGGGAACCCCTCGCCAGGAATCTCGGGATAAGAGACAGAGGGAGAGGAGCCCTCGAGGCAAGGAGCGCCCAGTTTCTGCAAGACCAAATGCATCCAAGGCGGAGGTCCTAGCTTATGCTCAGCGAGAAGAACTGGTTCAAGAGTTCGCCAAGAAGGGCAAATATGAAAAAGAGACGACCTAAGATTCTGCAAGTACCACAATGATTATGGACATGATACCAATGATTACTGGACACTTAAAAAAGAAATCGACGCACTGGTCAAGCGTGGTCACCCCAATAACCAAGTCGGTAACTAACCAAGTAAAGAAGGGGCCTCAAAGCAAAAGGACAAGATAACGGGGTCGCGAATCACTAAGTTGGTCGATTAACGAGCTTCTAAGCTCAAGATCAAATAAAGGCATGGAAAGAAAGCGATCCCCGACGAGAATCGAAAATGCATGTACGCTTTTTTCTTTCTTTGTTAAACATGTTTTTCATCAAATACAATTCTTCTTCCTTTTCAAAACAACGTTCTTCGATGGAGCATTTATGAATTTTATGAGAATTATCCCATCAAGCTCCTCGCTACAAGGATCCGATCCTTAGGAAAATCTAGATGCGCCACACTCATTGAACAATTATATTGATGAAAACTCACATGTGCACTTTAAACGAGCGTCAGCCGTAAAGCGAAGGGGCCAACCCCTCGCCACTGAACGACCCTATCGTGTCGTCAGCCGTAAGTCGAGGGGGCCACCCACTCGTCATTGAACGACCCTCTCATGTCATCAGATGTAAGTCGAGTGGACCACCCCCTCGCCACTGAACGACCCTATCATGGCGTCAGTCGTAAGTCGAGAGGGCTACCTCCTTGCCACTGGACGACCCTATCATATCGTCAGACGTAAGTCGAACGACTCGTGTTGTCAGACGTATGTTGAGGGGGCCACCCATTGTCACTGAACGACCCTATCATGTTTTCAGACGTAAGTCGAGGGGGCCACCCCCTCGCCACTGAACGACCCTATTGTGTCGTCAGCAGTGTTCTAAAAATCGGCCTGGGCGGCCGCCTAGGCGGCGCCTAGGCGCTAGGCGGCCAGTAAACGCTCCGAGTATGGCATGGGCGGTCAATCTGGGCGTTTTTGGGATTAATCGGCCGCCTAAGCATTCTGGACGGTGTCTGGGCGCTCTGGGCGGTTCCTGGGCGGTTCGTGGGCGGTGTCTGGGCGTTTTTGGTAAATGGCTTAATTGCACAAGAGTATCCTTTAAATTTTATTTTGTTGCACACAAATACTCTAAAGTAGGTAAACTGGATTTGATTTAGTATGTATTAAATATTTGATGTATTTTAAATAATATATATATATTTATATTTAAACATAAATATATTATATAAAAATAATTAAAATAATTAAAAAATGCAAATCCGCCTAGGCCGATTAATCCCCGATTAATCCCCGATTAATGCTCTGGGCGCTAGGCGCTAGCAATCCGAACGCCTAGTGTCTAGCGTTTTTACAGCCTTGGTCGTCAGACGTAAGTCGAGGGGGCCGACCCTTCGTAAATGAACGAGGTGGTCTGGTTTTGATATGGTTCAACGACTTAACCTCAACCATCTTGAGTAAGGGTTTAACCCGTCAAATGGGGCCATCAGGCATTACGACCACCCGTATGAGCGATGACAAACAAAGAGATAAAATTCAACTTTTTTGGCATTTATAATATATTTCAAAATTGTCATCGTTTATATGGCAATTACCCCTTATACATTTGAAAATTTTGGCGGGATAAGAAGAGCGTCAAGATTCTGCAACGAATCACGATGCCCTTGGTCTCCCTCAAGCGCGGCAATATGCTCTTGATCCACCGGAACACCAGCATCTGTATAGTTACTCGTCGAGATGATGATTTTGCCAGTAGGAATGGCTCCCTCCGTGCCTTGACTTAAATCATTGCCATCGATGACCGGGAAGAGCACGTGGATCTGGTCAATCTCAACGGCAATAACAGGGAATCGATCCTTTACCTCCGATCTACATCGTTCATAGCCCTGCGTATATAGTTCGTTGAAGTCGGACAATGAATCCTTGTATTACTGGACCGCCCTCTCCGCTATTCGCCAACTCATCGAAAGCTGTCGGCAAGTCGGACGAGGAGCTCGTTCTCCCTGATTTCCCACTTAGATTTCTCCTCAAGTAGCATTTTTTCCGCTCGCTCCCTCGAGGCAGCTTGGGCAGCTACCTTCTTATGAGACTCACTTAACTCGTGCTCAAATTCAAGTACCCGTGATTGTCTCCGTTTACACAGAAGTCCCAGTCTATCCAGCTCCGTCTGAGATTTCTCTACGGCCATCTTAACAATCACTAAGGTGACTTCATAATTAGCCACCACCGATGCACGTCGACACAACGCAGCATTGTACATGAGAGCCTGCATACAAGGCATAATGATCGACATCCACACCTGCATCATCCATATTGAAGGCTAGCGCAGTAGTTACCTGTACATTCGTGTGGATGACAATTGAAGTGAGCCTCTCGTAATCGACCATCTCCGGAACGGCCCTATCCCGCAGAAGGGTCGCGTTTCCGGCAATTCGAGAGACGGTCCCATAATCCAGAAGAGCAGAATTGTCGCTCTTGATTGGAAATTTCATTTGAAAGAGCTCCTCCACAGGACAATCAAATGGGGCTTGAGACGATCGACTTTCCAGCAAAAGTGATCTGCATTCTTCAGAAATATCCTCAGCCAGAGACACTGGAGGGAACATGCCCCCATGGCCAGGAATCCTGATGCAGAATTGGCTCTGAAGGAGGTCGGGTTTCCCCTGAATCTCCCTCTAAAAGAGCTCCATGTTCCTACTCGTGAATATGTATCTCGCCACTCAATTGGCTTGCATCTGAAGGTGCAGGCCGACCCACGGCGTCAGTCGACCCGAATGACTCCGAGTCACTAAGGCGAAGTTGTCGCCTTTTTTATTCCCCTCAACTGCAACCACTTCAAATTCGGTGGAGGCTTTTCTTTTTTTCTTCTACTGGAGACGAGCCAGCTGAGGAGCCCTATGAACAATAATGGGCAATTCCTCTGATGATCGTGCCGCTCCTTCCTCCAGAAGGGGCTTTCGAGGAGATAACATGCTCTTCTCAGCTTCTCTGATAGAAGCTTCGACCCTCCTCAACACAGGGTCCACCTGGTACTTCAGACCGACCATGCCTACAAGTAAAAAATATGTTAGGACATGAAACGAAAATCGAACAGTTGATGGGCAGAATTGGATCGGCCTTTCATCCATACGGTCCGACGCAGCACCAAGTCAGACCACCACTTCGTCTTTTTCATATTCTCTGGCAGGTTCAACAATGCATCGGCGGCTTCCTTCTCCGCTCTGCACAAAGGCTTGTCCTCGGTGAGACCTAAGTTTGGCACACTCCATCCGGTGCAAAAGCTCGCCTCGCCTTGAAAGACCACGAACACGAACTCGTCTTTCCAATTTGAATTCGAGGAAGGGAGATCGTCAAATAGTTTCCTGCCTCGGTAGGCTGTTATTATGTATCAACCCGGTTTCTTGAGGGGAGGAATCGAGAAGAAGTAATTGAACCACCTCATCGACGGTTCAACTTTCTTCATCACACACAGAGCGATGAAACCAACCAACGCACCTATAACATTTGGCATCAGCTGACAAAGGAAAAGGTTCAATGTACTCAGTACATAGCACATGAAAGGATGCATGGGGAATCGAAGCCCACGTTGGAAGGCTTTGACGTAAACCCCAACCTTCCGATCGTTGGGATGATGAACCCTTTTATCCCTCCCCTGCAACCGGATCTGGTAGTCGAGCCGGAGGTATTTTCTCCGGAATTTAGGGATTTGATCGGTTGCAACTTTGGATATTTAGTTGGCGATCAGGCCGGGCACCACTGCTCCCTCGTTCTTCTGCACGACGGAAACCGAGCTCCTCCCAGTGGAAGGAACGGATGACGAAGCCATTTTCGAAAGGAAAAAAAACCTAAATTGAGAACGATGGAGACGATGACTTCAAATTTCCACTCCAGAACCGTCTTATATCGACTAGACGACCACTGCGTGATGAGACATGTGTCAAAGATCCGAGCCTCTTAACATCTTGGATTTCGAACCGGCGAATCATCCAAATGAGCAAAGCGGGCGCTTTGGCGCCTAAAACTTGAGTATTAATTTCTCGATTGTCGTGCCCCATTAACGCGATGTAACGTCGCTTGACACCAACAGGCAAACTGTCTGAGGGCGAGCAACGATGGCCATTGTTGAGTCATCGGGCCGACACTCGATGGGGCTCGTTCGGCGAGCAACTAAAGCCCGCAGAGCCCAAGAAAGAGGCCTGAAGCTAACTCAGTCAAAGCCCACGTATCATTCGCTCGTTGCACTTTCACCAATTGAACGTGGGATTGAAGGTGAGCTCATAAATAGCGGAGACGTGGGCGACGGTTACCCCTATTAAGGGGGGAAGATCGTGGCACCATAATTGGTGACTGTTATCCTTCCAACGTCACTGAAGAAACCCCGGATGTCTATAAATACACTGGAGATGGACAGAATAGAGGAGGTACGAGATCTGATACTCTTACATTACATACTCTAACTTATATTTCTTTTACAAAAGAGCTTGCAATGCTAGACCTGAGACGAGCCTCAGTGGGTCGATTTCAGTGGCTCCAAGCTCCCTCCCTCTCAAGTCTCATTCTAACTTAAGCATCGGAGGGGATTTGGGTCGGGAACCAGATCTGATCCCTCCGACGCTTCCTTGTGGTGCAGATCATCGAGTCCCGATCCAGCGAGAAGGTCGTGCCTGAGCTTCTCAACGTCGATCGACCGAGGCTCGACCCGTTCGAGGGTCGAACAAGCACCGCAAATCGATTACCATCTACCAACGACACTGGTTCTTCTAACCTAGGGTCCCACTCAACCGACTGACGGGGCTCCAGCTCAGCATGAGAGGGTCCACGTCAGCATCTTGATTGTTTCTGTCATTTTTGGCGTTAACACTAATGATGTGCATTGATGTCTTATGGTATATGTTAAAATGATTTCTGCCCTTCTTCAGGACATAAAGAAATCGTTAAGAGGATTATAACGTTTCTGAAGTGTAATGTGCATCATAGATTGTTTTACCAAACAAATTCATTTGAGGTTCTTGGTTACTTCTTGGTTACTTCGATGCTGACTTCGAAGGAGACAAAGATGACATGAAGTCCACTTTAGAACATTTGTTCATTTTTTGATGTGTAGATGTTCTTAGGACAGCGAAAAAACATGGGTGTGTAGCTAGGTACACACAAGAAGCTGTGGATCAAGTTACTTTTTTGAGGCACAACATTAGGAATCATATTACTTCTTTAGGTTTACAATTAAACCAAAGGAGCAAATATGACATGTTTCGTTAACTTCATTGCGTGCATGAAATTATCGTAAAACTAATGATCTGCTTTGATTTCTTGTGGTATTTTATTAAAATGATTCCGATAAAACAATGCTTTGACTTTTGCAGAGCCAATTGCAAACAAGAAAACAGTATGGTGAGCCACACTCCAAAGAACATTCTGATCACTGGTGCCGCTGGGTTCATTGCATCCCATGTCGCCAACCGCCTTGTTCGAAAGTACCCCCAATACAAGATTGTGGTTCTCGACAAGCTCGATTACTGCTCCAACTTGAAAAACCTTCAGCCGTCTCAGCGTTCCCCGAACTTCAAGTTCGTTAAGGGGGACATTGCAAGTGCTGACCTCGTCAACTACCTCCTCATTACTGAATCAATTGATACAATCATGCACTTTGCTGCCCAGACGCATGTTGATAACTCATTCGGGAATTCCTTTGAATTCACCAAGAACAACATATATGGCACCCATGTTCTCCTTGAGGCTTGCAAGGTAACCGGACAGATCAAAAGGTTTATCCATGTTAGTACCGACGAAGTTTATGGAGAAACTGATGAGGATGCTGTTGTGGGAAATCATGAGGCTTCTCAGCTGCTTCCAACAAACCCGTATTCTGCTACAAAAGCTGGAGCGGAGATGCTTGTGATGGCATATGGAAGGTCCTATGGTCTACCTGTTATAACTACTCGGGGAAATAATGTATATGGTCCAAATCAGTTTCCAGAAAAGCTCATTCCAAAATTCATTCTTTTGGCCATGAGAGGAAAGCCACTTCCAATTCATGGAGATGGATCTAATGTTAGGAGCTATCTCTACTGTGAAGATGTTGCGGAGGCTTTTGAGGTTATTCTACATAAGGGAGAAGTGGGGCATGTGTATAACATTGGCACCAAGAAAGAAAGGAGTGTGATTGATGTAGCAAATGATGTTTGTAAGCTTTTCTCGCTGGATCCTGACTCGGTTATCAAGTTTGTCGAGAACAGGCCTTTTAACGACCAGCGGTACTTCTTGGATGATCAGAAGCTGAAGAACTTGGGATGGAGCGAGCGTACAACATGGGAAGAGGGGCTGAGGAAGACCCTGGACTGGTATACGAGCAATCCTGATTGGTGGGGCGATGTATCAGGTGCGCTTTTACCTCATCCAAGGATGTTGATGATGCCCGGGATTGAAAAGCAGTTTGATGGTCCTGCAGACATCAACGGCATGGTATCAGAGTTAATGGAAAAGCCCACTCAGAGAGAAGAGGCTTCAAAGGACACTTCCATCTATCTGGAAAAGCCTTCGTTGAAGTTCTTGATTTATGGTAGGACTGGATGGATTGGCGGACTTTTGGGACAGATTTGTGAGAAGCAGGGTATCCCTTATGAGTATGGCAAGGGCCGTCTTCAGGAGCGTTCGCAGCTTCTGTTGGATATCCAGGATGTGAAGCCAACACATGTTTTCAATGCCGCTGGTGTCACTGGTAGGCCTAACGTCGACTGGTGTGAATCTCACAAGCCGGAGACAATTCGTACAAATGTTGTGGGCACTTTGACCTTAGCTGATGTCTGCAGGGAGCATGGTCTGCTTATGATGAATTATGCTACTGGATGCATATTCGAGTATGATGCTCAGCACCCTGAAGGGTCTGGAATTGGTTTCAAGGAGGAAGATATGCCTAACTTTGCAGGATCGTTCTACTCGAAGACTAAGGCAATGGTAACTTCTACTTCCCTTAACGTTTTTCTTTTCCTAAAAACTTATTTTTCACCATACGACTTTTAAGCTGGTTGCTCATATGCTTTCTTCTTTGACAATGCAGGTTGAAGAGCTTTTAAGGGAATATGAGAATGTTTGCACAGTTAGAGTTCGAATGCCAATATCATCCGACCTATCAAATCCACGCAATTTCATCACGAAGATCTCCCGTTACAACAAAGTGGTCAACATTCCAAACAGCATGACGGTCTTAGATGAGCTCCTCCCGATATCAGTGGAGATGGCTAAAAGAAACTTGACGGGCATATGGAACTTCACCAATCCTGGGGCTGTGAGCCATAATGAAATCCTGGAGATGTACAAGAAATACATTGACCCTAGCTTCAAATGGTGCAACTTCACCCTCGAAGAGCAGGCCAAGGTCATAGTTGCTGCTCGGAGCAACAATGAGATGGATGCCTCAAAGTTGAAGAAAGAGTTCCCCGATCTGTTGTCCATCAAAGACTCACTGCTCAAGTATGTATTTGAGCCCAATAAGAAGACCTGAGGTTGTGTGGAATCCGTAGATCTTAGTACACAGAGGGTTATGCATTGGCTAGTAAGATTATGAGCTCCATCCTGTTACTGGTGATTTGGGCATACTACACGTCTGCTCAGCGGTGTGGTGCTGATTGCGTACCCATTGCATTACATTTAGGAGGGATTCTTTAGATTGTTGCAGGAAGTTGTGTTGTTTCAGTTATCTATGAGAGATTCTTTAGATTGTTGCAGGAAGTTGTGTTGTTTCAGTTCATGTGTTTGTCGTTGGTTTTATTTATGGGAAGTTTGTTGTGTGTGCCTTTGTAAGTTGTGACTTGAATCCAGTTTAGTGGAATGTGAACTATTGATGGTGTTACAATTGTGTGGTAATGCAATTATCTACCATATTCTTCGCTTTTACTTGTTCTTGTAAGTTAAATAATATATTTGTACTCCAAAATGGGGCACATAAAATGCCTGAGAGCTTCACAGGGCTCATGAACGTCTCAAAGGAATGCAATGCACTTACAGGCTGCAGTCATAAAAGGTAAGCGCATTGTTACCCCCGCTTTCTTCTGGACATAGACGAGTGACCTCAATTGCCTGGCAGCAGACTTTGTTTTAGTTGCTGTTTTCATGAGCTTTTCCCGATGCCAGCGCCAATTAATTTCTTGTATCTTGTAGCCAGGCCCAGGATAAACTCGGTTGTATGGATACGGATAAAAGTATCAAATGTGTGTACCAGATATGATACACTATGGATACATGGATACTTTAAAAAAAAAGAAACTGTTATACATGATCTTTATTAGGAGAATTAGTAATGTCCAGCGGCATATCCCCCGCCCCCATAGGAGGTTAGCCGATTGCCAAGTCAAAGCGACATCTCATACACCAGTTGAGCTCCCGAATACTGAGGAATCTATTAGTAATGGTGGGAGTAAATGAGCGACCGTTATGCCCCTTTTCAGGGACAATGGTGCCATCATAAAGGCAAGGCTGTTATCGGCCAATGGCACTCAGAAGAATCATTACATATAAGTAGTCTCGACAGCGATAAGACTATAGAGATCCCTCAAGACATACTAAACACTCAGGTACTCTGACACTCAGATATCTGATTCCACTTTATATTTTCTCCAAAGCTCGGCAAGACAGTGATCGGACGACCTCCCAATATGTTGGACTTAACTGCACTGAGCCTCTTCTTAGTCATCCACTGACTTAAGCATCGAATGTGATTTGGGTCGGAATCTCGATCCGACCCCCCTGATGATTTTCATGTGTTGCAGACCTTCGAAGATAGCTTAGAGTTAAGTCGAGGTTCAACCCAACAGCTCGGACCCAGCTCTCACCGACCCGGGACCATCCTTCATCGGGTCACACTCTTCAGCTGACGGAGCACCACGTCACCGGAGGCATCCTCGGCAGCTTCCTACTCACTATGGATGAATTTACCCATCAACAGTTGGCACCATCTGCGGGAAACCAGAGTCAATATCCCTGTCACATTGTGGCATCAACAATGTCGATGCACCCCACCAATCAATGGCCTGAAGGGCCAATCGCTAGCAGGAGACAGATGCTCCCATACCCCATGAAGAGCAAAGCTCTTATTTCCAGGAAGGATCTGAGCCACAACATGTAACATTGGAGAAATTCCTGTGGGATCTGAAACTATATGGTAAAACACTAGGGGGTGAATAGTGCTTTATAAAACTTAATAAGGAATTTATGCCAAATTAAATTACCCTTATGCAACCTAAGTACAGAATAGAGAAAGAGAGCAACAACACAAGAATCCAAACGTAAACAAGAGATATACTCTGGTTCGGATTCATTGAGTCTTCCCGACTCCCTTAAATCCTACTCCAGCAACCCACTAGCTCCCCGCTAGTGGTTAGTATTTCCACTAATGTCCACTTGCCAAACTTTACAAATGCAAATTGATACACATTACTTTTTCTTCCCACACACCGGGAATGAATTACTCTCACAACCGACAGAAACCTTTCTTCCACTTTCCACTACCCGGGAATGGACTTCTCTCAAAACACGAGAGGAACTTCTCAAATAACAAGAGAGAAATGGAACGAAATATGAAACAACTTCACAACCTATGCCTTGAATATTACTCTTAAGAATGAGGCATTAAAGGTGTGTGATATGTACTCTAAATGATGAGAGTGAGAACACTTACTAACTTGTCTCAAGATGTGTAGCAATGAATGCTTGAAGCTAATCTTGGAAGCTTTGGAGACAAGTTGAACTTTAGAGCTTGAGCTTGATTTGCTTTGAATGCTCTTGAATGCTCTAGATGAGAAGCTAATGACTTTTGATCAATTGAGAGTGTAATGAATGAAGTCTTTAGATGCTTAGCTAACCTCTAAAGTCAAGACATTAAAGCTCTATTTATAAGCCATGGAAATCTGCTCAAGATCAGCCATAAAGCCTAAGCATTTAATGCTTCAAACGACTATTGTAACGGCCTGTTTTCATCAAGACAACTATTTACGTATTTGACCAATTTTTTTTTAATTTTAAAACTATTTTATAATGGTTTGTCAGGAGTTTTACTGATTTCAAAAATTTCTTACAAAAATATTTTGAAGTACCAGAATAGTTATGGAGTATTTTAGTAAGATCGGATTTCAACAAATACTCAAAACATTTCTGATAAAATTCATTTTCAGTTTTTACCGTTTTGACTTAATGAATTTATTTTCTATACAAACATCATCAAACCGATTTCAAACTTTTACAGTAACATTCAATGATCATTTAGGGCCTCACGCATTAATTTCGTAATTTTCTGAAGTCAAATCAGCAGAGAACCCGCAAACCCGCTTTCTAAACGTTTTGGCCAAAAACTAGTATTTCCGTAGCTCAAACCCTGAAACGGACTTCGTATTCACGATCCTCGCGACGATACGATCCCGTGAGTATGTTTTCGTAATTTTTCGGACACGTTTACTAGTAGGGGCAAAATCGTAATTTTGTATTCTCGACATTATCTACTAATTACGTTTTAACCTTTTTACTTAATTACTAATTACCCTAAGCTAATTTCCTACCTCACCTAACCCCCACGTTTAAACGTGGTGCATGCATCCACACTTAGTCTAAAGGATAACCTACCCTCATTATTATTTGACTAAATATTAATTACCCCTAATTAATTGCATTGACTAAGTTTTAATTGCATACTTATAAAATAATAATTTTTGTTTATTATTTAATCCCCCTAAATAATCTTCTCTCCAGGCTAACCCTCTCGCTCAAAACCCACTCACGCACGCAACACCCCAAGGCTCTCTCCTTCACTCTCGTTCGTCTTCCCCGATCTGAGCACACACAGCCCCTCTCTCTAAATCTCTCTCCCTCTGAATCACTCTCCCCTTCTCCGACTGTTTCCCACCGCACTCGTCACCGTCACCTTCGCCCCTACGCCCTCGCATGCTCCGACGAACGACAACTCCGACAGCCGCATTCCCACGGCGCCTCGCCGCTGTCCCCCTCCGGAGAACCCCGCAGCACCGATTGTAGCGCCGTCCGACTCGCCCCGGAGAACCGCCGCCATCTCCCGCCGCTCCGACGTCTCCCTCCGCCCCTCTCGCTCGAGAACGCCACCGAGAATCCCGCCTAGCAACAGCTCCTCCACCGGAGCACCTCCGAGCAACGCTGACCTCCGCTCCGCACGCCGCCGCTGCTGCACCGCTCGAGCTTCCCTCCGAGCTCCGACGTCGGCTTCGCCATGTCGCGGCACCTCCGGGCTCAGCTGCCTCACCACGACGCCGGAGCTCCTCCGCAAGATCGAACGCCGCCCGCTGCACGTCTCCGAGCAGCTCCCCTCTCCTTGCCGCCATGCACACCAACGACGAGGAGACGCCACCGGAGCCCACGACGACCAGCAGCTTCGCCCGACCCCCGCTCCACTTCCCGCTTCGCTCCGACGACGTCACCACCGAGCAACCCCAACGAGCTCCGTCGTGCTCCGCCGCTGTCCGAGCACCCAACCCGCCTTCCCCGAGCGCCCAGGCAACGGAGCCCGCCTTCGCCACGACGTCTCCGCTCCCGCAACGACGTGCAGCCCCAGCGCCTTGTCGCCGCTCTCCCTCCTCCGAGCTTCAGCCTTCGCCGTGAGTATCCACCTCCCCTCGAAGCAGCCCTCGTCATCGTCGTCTTCAAGCAGCAGCCAGCCATCGACGCCGACGACCCAGGCCGTGCCCGACCGCCGTCGCTCTCAGCCTCGAAGCCACGAGCCCACGCCAGTCGTCGACGATCACGAGCCCCCGCCCATGCAGCAGATAACGTAACGAAGGGTGCGTAAAAACTTCAGTGGCAATTTCGTAAATACGAGTTTAATTTCGTATTTTCAGTATTTTAAATAATTATTAAATGAGCTTAACAATTTAAAATTAATAATTAAATATATAAGACCTAGAAAAATGCAAGACTAGTCCCAGAAAATCAGAAATGACATTCTGGACCCAATGGCACTAGTTTCATCTCAATCGGACGCTTAGATTTTCCAGAATTAATTTTTAAGCCTAAAAGTTAAATAGGTTATTTTCATTCAAAAATCAGTAACTCGCTATTTTCACGTAAACAAATATATGATAAAAATATATGTTAAAGTACTCTTCGAGACGGTCATTTTGACAGCTTGTTTGCAACTTTTCGATACAGATTGCATCCGGAATAAATTATTGAATAATTACGTTACTTAATTAAAAATTAGTTTTAAATCTATTTTGAGCTTTTAAAAATTATAAAAATTACTACAAGCTTCCGAAAAATATTTCATCTTACAATAAAATTATTTTCCTTATATCTAGCCTATAAAAAAATTTAGAACACTTTTTGACAACGTTTTAATCGATTATAAAAATCGAAACGATCGGTTAAATAGATAGAAAATGGGGTAGACTGTAACTAATGACTTCTTGTGTTTACAGGGTACCAATTCTTGTGCACCAGCATCTTATTGAGCTCTAGCACCAACCTCGTCTTGCTACGACGATCTCAAATAAGGTAAGTCACTCTAATTCTAGTTTTAGAAATTTAGCCTGTGTACTCGTATGAACTTATGACATGACATCTAGTCTCAGAACAGCTATTGACTTGAACCAATGACTAGAGACCTAATTAACTAGCGAACTATCAATAGTGGAGTGACCAAAGGATTAAATTGAGATAGTACACTTTCATGAACTTTGATATCATAGTTGTTGGACTTCAAATCATTGCTCGGACTAAATTGAGATAATAAACTTTGATATCATAGTTGTTGGACTTCAAATCATTGCTCGGACTAAATTGAGATAGTAAACTTTTATGAAATTTGATATCATAAAATTTGGACTTCAAAGAATTGCTCAGGACTAATATTCTCTGTTGAGGCTTCTGCCTTGACTTTTCAGCAAGTAACTACCATATAAATGTAATTGATGTACTCATTGATGGATGTATTGTTGTACACATTGTTGGATGTACGAAATGATGGGCCTATGAGGCCATACAGTTACAGATATGGATATGGACACAGATACTGATACGGTTATAAATGTGAAATGTGATATAACATGGGTTATGGGGTAGTCTTGAGCTATGAAGTGTGCGGGAGTGACCGGGTCCACCATTATTAGTTAAGCTGTACCATCACCCTGCAGGGGATGGTAGGTAGATATTCCACGAGTTGCTCCGTGGGATGGGTGCACTTCTGGTTGCATATCGTACACTCGAGCTAAGACTGTCGCACTAGCGTAATTGATACCAGGGCCTTTGAGGCCATATTGATACAAAGACTAGTATGAACATTGGATTATGATACAACACGGGATACGGGGTAGTCTTGAGCTACGAAGTATGCGGGAGTGACCGGGTCCACCCTTATTAGTTAAGCTGTACCATCACCCTGCATGAATGGTAGGTAGATATTCCACGAGTTGCTCCGTGGGATGGGTGCACTTCTGGTTGCATATCGTACACTCGAGCCAAGGCTGATGCACTAGTTTGATTGCTGTATTGTGCTCATGGTTGTTGGTATTGTCGGAACACACTATTGGGCCTTAGGGCATTTACGGAGCACATTTACTGAGAACACTATTGGGCCCTCGGGCATTTACGGAGCACGCTATTGGGCCCTTACGGCATTTAAGACTGATGCACTATTTTGATTGATGTTGCACTAATTGATAATTGATTGATACCATTACTTCAGTCACGACTACTACCATTCTACGGACTAAGTCGAGACTACTCGAACGTGATAGAACGGTATAATAATGAGCGGTCTTAAATTACGACCGAATCAGTGTCTAGAAAGGAATGGGAAGGGGGTTGGTCAACCAAGGGACTTGTTCCTGCGGTCTTTGAAGTGACCTGTGCCTTCAAGCCCTGACTGACTGGCTGATTTGGGAGTTAAGTTAGACTTCTTATTATTAGGCCATCCTACACTATTAGATAGTCAAGCGACGCTCACCTTCTTAAGTGTTGCTACAACCACCTGGAGGTCTAACTATCGTCATCACATTTTCTGTTGGTCATAATATTGCTGCTACCATATGCCACGCCACAGTTATTGCTCTCAGTTGTTACTCTTACACTTACACAGTCACCTTTACCTTTATGCATTACACGCACTTTACTTACCACACCTGAACAGTTACCAGTACTTTACTTATCTGTCTGCCCATACTTTACGTTTTGCACCTGCATGACTATCTTTTGTTTACTATAGTATGTTCCATACTTTTGCACTACTTTGTTTCTATTGCTAGAATTGTTGTGACTTACCTACGGTTCCATCTCTGTGGCACCGCAGACGACGTACATATGGAGGCAGATGCTCTAGAGTTAATAGCGCCAGAATTTGACCATGAGTCTGCAGCTTTCAGAGTTGTTCCAGTTGTATTTACCTTTCCTTCATATACGATTGTTGGATCATTTTTGTACAATTTGGATGTAATAATTGGACACTATTTGGGTATTTTTGTACATCTCTGCATCGTGGCTATTTTGTTTTCACTGGTTAACTGCAGGACCTGCGCAAATATCCAAAAGTAACGGGCCCGGGAATCGGGTCGTTACAACTATTAACGGACAAAAATCATAGTCACCAGTCACCTGATGAAGAATGACCAGTCTGTTGTTGTACTGTTCTGACTGTCATTAAATGCATTCTAACGGACATATACCCAGACGTCTGAAGAAGACTTTCCAGATGTCTGGTCCACTGTTTAGTCGTCTGGCACCAAGCCATCAGACGTCTGATCATACAGACAGTGAGTAATAGTGTTACTGGAATAAATATGGTCTGATTATCCAGGCGTCTGATGTTCATCATCCAGACGTCTGGTCAACTATTCAGACGTCTGGTAATACAACTTCAGATGCGTAGAACTGACTGATCATAGAAAAGAGCTACTGGAAATTTGAGAGTGAATTTCCTAGATGTCTGATGTATATCATCCAGACGTTTGTTTTCTGTCAGTCGTCAAAGCCCGAGTTACTGTTTCTACAGCTAGAACTAAACAGACGTCTGATGTTCATCATCAAGGCGTCTGTCGAATTGTTCAGACGTCTAGAATTAGAACTTCAGGCATCTGTTCCAAATAGGGTTTTGGAAAACTATATGCATATGATCACTAGGCGTCTTGAGGCCATGTACCAGGCACCTGTTGAAGACTTAAAAACTCTTCTTTGAGTTTATGCAAGTTCTAACCCTTTGACACTCAATGATATATGATCTAAAGTGATTCATGAGTGTTGTGAGTGATATTCTAATGAGTCTATTCAAGGCTTAACATGCTAATTCACCTAAGAAGTAAAGTAAGAAAGATTTACACATTAATCTCATTCACTTCCTATTGAATGCCTTGAAGACTTCCATTGAGCTTGTGAAGTCCAATCGATTTGACTTCCTTGATATCACTCCTTAATAGCTATTTGAGCTTGTTGAGTTCAACACTTTGATTTCCTTTAATTATCTCTTGATTCTCATGCTTCATTGATTGATGCCCAAGCATCAATGCTTTGAGTCATCATCTTCACTTGATGTGACTTTGTCCATAATGATGATGCTCTACAAAAACATAGGGATTAGTCATAATTGATTATGTTTGTTTATAATCAAAACCATATTGGAGGATCCAATATTCAAAATTCCAAGAATTCTCTCAGGAAGTCAATGTTGACATTCAGACATTAACTTCCGAAATAGAATGATTGACGAACAAGCAGCCCCAATCCGCTGCAGGGCCGCAACATGTCAATACTGAACCGCGTCCCGACTTACTACCAACCACACTAGAAGACCGAAGAAACAAGGACCCTAGCTCAGAGCGGAAGGTCATCCCTATAACTACTCCTCAACCACCACAACACGGCCACTGAACCGTTTTCCTGAAGGAGGTCAGAATGGTGAAAACAAGGGCAATGATTCTTCCACTGCCAGGATCAAAGCCCAGGGACCCCTTATTCGGGGTATAAATTGCATATTCCCCCCTTATTTATGGGCATTTTTTGTGTATATCATATTTATATTGGCATTGATACGTGCGTATTCGTGATATTGTGAATTATTAAAGCCTATTCTTATTTTATACATAAAATGCGATTTCTATGAACTAATCTTAGCTTCTCTTATTTTTCAGGTACTCCTGGGAATTTTCTGGATTTTCTGGAAATTTTCCAAGATTTTTTTGGAGCTTGGAGCTATTTTTGGGGAATTTTTAAAGCTATGGAAGATGTTCTGGAAATTTAAAAAGGAAAACAAAAAAAGAAAAAAACCACGGCTTGTGGGCCAACCCGCTTGGCTGGCCCACATCTGTAGCAGGTGGGGGCACGCGGCGCACGTGTGTCCCCCAATCGCAGGCAAGGGCACACGGCACGCGCGTGCCCCCCCATTTTCTTGGCGGGTGGGGCCCGTCGTTGCGGGTCGGGCGGCCAATGCCACGCCTGACCCGGCCCCTTGCCATAGTAGGCGGGCGGGGCACGTGCCCCGCGCGTGCCCCTACCCCATGATGCGGGTGTGCCCAGCGCCCGCGGGTCGGGCGCGCCTAGCACCCTGTGCTTGACCTGTAAGCTGTTTGAGTGACTATGGGCTATTTTGGGCGGTTTTTGGGTCCAGAATTCGACCCGATTGCCCCCAAACAGACCCGAAACGTTGGAAATGGGGCTTTAGGTGAATCTGGGGCTGTTTTCAGCCCCAATCTTCTTTTTAGCTGAAATTCTAGGGCAAGGAGGCCATGGGGGATGTTTGAAGCTTGGAGGAGGAGCAAATAGGTGGAGGTAAGGGCTCATTTGGGAGACATCTTGGGTGAAAGCTTTCCTCTCCCTTTTGTATTTTTAGCAAATCTATATTGTATTGGACTTGGGATGACGAATTTATTGTATAAAATCTCATCTTGTTTATCCTGATTGAGTAATGTTAAATGCTTGGGTTGTGATTCATGGTGATGTGTTGTTAATCATAGTTTTAATTACCTCTTGAATGTTTTCATGTTTATGTTGGATGTATCATTAGAGAAAAATTTCATTGGTTAAGACCCAAGAGGGAACACTTTGAGAAAAGCCCATGTTTCTATTTTGATTAGTGCTATGATGATGCATCCATACTTATTGCAAATTATTGTGTTCATGAATGCTAAATATTCCTATTGAGCATGCCATAGCCATAAACCTAATTGAGTTACATTTGAGGTATTTGAGCTTGATTGACACCCATCTTAGTGAACCCACAACCCATGCTCTCCTCCTAGCTATCCTACCCCCTATTTGGTTCTCTACCCCTGGCTATCTTCGATTAGGACTATATATTCACCACACATTTTCCCACTACCATTCACTTAGTGCAGTGGTTGTATCACGCTATCACCTTTCTTTATCGATTTATCTTGCGAGTGTAGAGCGACTTGTCCTCGTGATCCGACCTGGTCTCACCGGTTATAAATTTCATATTGCATTTACGATACTACACTTGGGAGTGGAAGGCACGCTTCCTTTGCATGTTTTCTGGTTCAATAAACCCCCAACTAAAGTGAAGGGATCACGCCGTCCCGGTCAAAACGATGATCAACGTGTAAGGGATATTCGCAAGAGGAATCATAGTCACAGTCCTCCTCGATCAAATATAGCAAGACATAAACAGAAGATTTCGGGGGATAACCCTCCTCCTTCGAGTCCTCCTAATATCTTGGGTGGGAATGAGAACAACTTATCTAGCACCTCTACTGATCAGAGTGGGAGGCCAAGACACCAAGCTAACATACGACGACCACGTTCCCCGTCGTCAAGCTCAGACGAGGAGCATAATCCACTAACGAAGATCATTACCTCTGCTCCCTTGTCGCCCAGGTTCAGGATGCCTAACCTGGATAAGTATGATGGCTCAAGCGACCCTCGAGAATATGTCCAAGATTACAAAGGTATGATGGAAATACAGGGGGCGACGACGCCCTCCTATGCTATGCTTTCCAGACAACCCTATGGAAAGCTACAAAGGAGTGGTACAATAAGCTTCCTACTCACATCATTGGGTCTTTTAAGAGTTTAGCTCAAGCTTTTTGCCAGTAATTCATCGTAGGAAGAATGAGAAAATGGAGCTCAGACCATCTGTTCATTCTGGAACAAAAAGAAGGAGAAACAGTGAGGGCATTCCTTACGTGTTTCAACCTAGAGAGGCTACATTGAGGGCATCACTTACATGTTTTAGCCTAGAGAGGCTAAATGTGGAAAGTTGCAACGACGATATCACCATTGTTGCGCTCAAGGAAGGATTCTACTGTGAGGATCTAATGAAGTTGCTGCAACACAAGCCTCCTCGTAACTTAGATCACATCCTTACCAGGGTGGAGTGATATATGATGGTTGAGGAAGCGTTGGCTGCCTAAAACAAAATTGCTTCCAAACTGCTTGCTGACACAAAGAGGGAAGTCCAACCTTAAGACGGATCTCGTCGAGAGTCTAGGGATCGATGACGATAAGAAAGGATCCCCCGAGGTCAGTCATGGGTAGCTGAAGAGACCTTTACCAAACTCAACGCACCCAAGGCCAAATTACTAGCCTAAGCAAAGGGCGCAGATATTTTGACCGGCCTCCTCCAAAGGTGAAAATCAAGTATGAGAAGGAGGAAACCATCAAATTTTATAGATACCATCAAGAAAATGGTCACAACATTGAAGACTGTTGGCAGTTCAAGAAGGACATTAAAACCCTGATTAAACAAGGTCATCTGAAAAAATTTGTCGATGCCACGGAAACAAAATCGGAGGAAGGTACCTCGAAGGACAAGGCAAAGGAGTCATGAAAAGCTCCTATATTACCAGGATTGTCAAATGATCTGCTGTGGCGGTCTTGCTGATCAAGAGCTCATAACGATCTGGGCAGTACACCGGGCCTCATCAATAAATAGCACAAGTACTCCAAATAAATCCATGTGTTGATTTCTATTGTACATGTCCTTTTTATAAACAAATAAATAAACAATTATTTTTCAATGCATGCTGAGCGATTGTGTGTACGACAAATGTACTCTGAGAAGAGCATTTGATCGATCTTTTTGCTTATTTTAAAGTACACATGTTTGTACGTCAGCTTGCTCCCTTGCAGGCTGATCAGTTATACAATCGGGGGCCACTCCCTTGGGGGTTGAGCTAGTTATACGATCGAGGATGACCTATCAACACACTCGCGAGCTGCTCGGATATACAATCGAGGGCCACTCTCTCACGGGTCGAGCTAGCTATACGATCAGTGATGGACTCTCTCATACCTATGTGGGCTGCTCGACTATACGCTCAGGGGCCACTCCATCACGGACCAAGCTAGCTATATGATTGGGGACGACCTATCAGCACCCTCACAGGCTGCTCAACTATAAGATCAGGAGCCACTCCCTCGTAGGCAGAGCTGGCAATATGATTGGGAATGACCTACCAGCACCCTTGCAGGCTGCTCAGCTATACGACCAGGGGTTGCTTCCTTACGGGCCGGTCTAGCTATACAATGTGAGACAAATTATCTCATACCCTTGTGGGCTGCTCAGCTATACGATCGGGTGCCAATCCCTCGCGCGCCGAGCTAGCTATACGATCGGGGACAACCTATCGCACCCTCATAGGTTGATCATCAATACGATTAGGGGCCACTCCCTCGCGGGCCGAGCTAGATATATGATCATGGACGACCTATCAGCACTCTCGTAGGCTACTCGGCTATATGATCGGGAGCCACTCCCTCATGGGTCGAGTTAGCTATATGATCAGGGACGAACTCTGCCATACCCTCGCGGGCAGCTCGACTATACGATCGGGGGGCCACTCTCTCGCATGCCAAGTTAGCTATATGATCGGAAACGACCTATCAGAACCCTCGCATGGTACTTGGCCATACGATTGGGTCCACTCTCTCGGGGTTGAGCTAGCTATACGATTGAGAACGACCTATCGGCACTCTCATGAGCTGCTTGGCTAGACGATCGAGGGCCACTCCCTCGCGGGCCAAGCTAGTTATACGATTGGGAAAGGATTCTATGCTAAAATCTATGAAACAAAGCCATTCACTTATATTTGGCTTGAGCATATGCGCCATTCGACGGCTTGCTCTCCACATTTTCCTAATACATGAGCCTGAGTTGTCGAGTGGGCATGCATGCGATGTTACGACCTATGACATGATAGTTCCCTACCTACAATGTACTTCATAACAAGTCAAACACTCATTTCTTTTGATAAAATCAATTTTATTAACAAAATACAAAAAGGCGGAGCCAATATACAAAGGAAAGATACAAGCAACAAATTCATGTGACAGTATTGTCCAATGATTGACCCCCCAAAGACACTGTTGTGGCTTCCTCGATCGGAATAGCATCAGGCTCTTTGTCAGGCTCTTTGTCAGACATTACCTTCAGTTGATCAAAGTCAACCCCAGAATTGGGGAACTTGTATTGGAGCTCTTGTTTACGTCTTGAAAAGCCTGCCTTGACAAGTCAGTAATCCCTAAACCAAAGGCATCCTTATACTATTCTACAGCCTCAACGGTAATATTTGAGGGTTCAACCTAATCTAACTCAGCAACCTGGGCTCGAATATTGATCTCTTCTTTCTTCCATCTCTTCCTCACCTCGAGTAATTGTTCCTTAGCATGCTTCTTGAGGGCCACCTCAACCTCAGCAATCATCCTCGCCATGGCCATATCTTTTCTAGTTCCTCAACTTGAGAAGTAAGCTTGGTGACTTGATGTGACGATTTTTGCAGCTTGGCCTTCACCTTATCAGTAGCCTCTAAGCGGTAGCCATCAGTTTTTGCTTCCAAGCTAAGCTCGCCTCATAGTTGGCCACCACTGATTAGCAATGTCACAGCTCTGCAGCCACTGAGGACATTTGTAAAGGTAAAGTAAAAATTAGATCGGGTACCCAGTACCATCAAGGAAGAAAGTAAGACACCAACCTGGTGTCAGACCATGAAGCTGGTCAGTCTCTCATAATCGACTTTCCTTAAAATAGCCTGATCTCGGTGAATGAGATAATTTTCAACAAGCCTAGAGGCAACCCCACAATTCAAAAAGGCTGACTCCCCCTTCCCCATGGAGAATTTGAACTTGTGGAGTCTATCCTCATGACATTATGGAGGGCTTGAGGTGACCTGTTCACCAAAAAATCGACCGAACTTTGAGAGGAATCCGATCGGCTAGTGGCTCCAAAGGTTGGAGACATCCCTATGGCCAGGTATCCTCATAGTCGTTCGATTCAGGAGGTGGCGTTGATCCACTCAAAAGTGCTGCGTAGGCCGAGCCTAGGTTTGGTTAGAGGCCACAACTTGGGCCTCGGCTACGTTAACATCCGGAAGAGTTAAGCTCGGGAGAGCAACCTCACCTCCCCTATTCTTTTAGTTGATTTTTTCTGCCTAAGCTAAGATGTGAACTCTCTTTCTTTTTAATCCCTTGGCCTTCGTAGTGATGTTCCCAGCCATTTGAGTCGAGCTCCCGATGACTCTAACCGAGCTTTGTGTGGAACACGTGGTTGGTCGGGACCACGAACTACCCTCTGTCTTCTGAAGAGAAGCACAGAGGGCATCTTCTATCTCAGGATCTACTTGGTATTCCTCCTCGACCATGTCTACAAAAGGGAAAGATGATTAGAAAGGGCGAGTATGAACACAAGACCCAAAAGTTGAGCTTACCTTCAGCCCAAACTATTCTCAGCAACATCTTAGCAAACAACAAAATTGACACTAACATATGGCTATCCAACTACGCTAACAAACGACAGGTAGTAGCACTCTCTTCCTCGAAGAGGGACACCTCTTCATTAACCACAGGACCAAGTCACCCCCAATGGGTGAGAAAGGTCTCATTGCCTGGAAAGGTCACGAAAACAAAATGTTCATTCCAACCATGATAAGAGCTGAGAAGGTCCGTTATTAGGTGTCTCATCTTTCTTGCAGTCATGTAATACCAGATGCTCTACTTAGTAATCTTCACCTGGAAGAAATAATTAAACAGTGCCAAGGTAGGCTCTACCTCGTTAAATGTGAAAATCACGATAAAGCCAACTGGACAACCCACTAAATTTGGTGTCAGTTGGCAAAGAGAAACCCAATGAAATTCAAGACATGGGGTATGAAAGGATGCATATGGAAGCAGAGTCCATGAAGGAAAGTCTTAGTATACACCCCAACCTTACAGGGAAACAAATCCTCTCATTATCTTGAGGGATTCAAACCTGATATGGAGGTCGAAGATATTCATCCTGGATTCTTTGAAGCAGTTCGAAGGGCACTTCAAAGGCCATGTTTATGATCTCATCTGGCACGAGAGGCTTGTCCTCGTCAGCTTGCAAAATTAAGGCCTCGGAGTCAATAAGGATAAGGGCAAAAGCCTTACATTTGTCTATAACGTGATCTGACTCCAAAGACTGAGCGACCCCTTATTAGATCGTGATCTAAGCCTAGAGGGGGGGGGGGGAGGGGTGAATAGGCTTGTAAGAAATTTTCATGAATATAAAAATTATGGACTACTCAGTCAGATAATCACAGAGAACATATGTGCAGATAAAATAATGCAGAAGTAAACATAAAGTGTACACAGTATTTACCATGGTTCAATCGCCCCAACGACCTACGTCCAACCCCAAAGTAATCACTAGAATAATAATGACAATATACAAACACTCGAAACTTCGTGCCCCAACACTCAGCTCATCAAGTCTATATCTCACTTCCTAAAGTGTTGAACACTACTACTCTAGCAAATACTTTCCATTGACTTGCACCAACAAGTCAAAAGCCCAAAAGTACCCCCAAAAACAAAAATAATAATACAAAGATCTACCAACACTATCACAAATAATAATAAATAAAGAGTTTAGAGTGCTCAGTTTGTGATGTTTGGGTCAGCTTCACATTGATGCTAACGGTGTCTCAATCCAATGTCTGTATTAAAAGATATATCTCTGTAAAGTTAGTTGCACAAATCTGTCTACAAGTGGTCTATATGCACTGTAGAAGATTTTGGCTTGTTGTACCAATGAGTCAAGCTCGTGAGTTTTAATGATTTCGCTCGATCAGAAGTGTCACCGATGCACTGCGTGAATTAACGGTCGGTGTGTAGAGTAATCGGTAGCAGCAGTGGTGGGAATCGAGTTTGGCTCGATGGTTCAGTGCACTAGGCTCATGAAATTGGCACTGCATGCCCAGGCCGTGACTTAGAGGCTTTCCAAGTGATGCGAGCGAGCCATCAATGACTTTGGTACCAGTTTTGCTCGAGTCTGGCTTGTGGATCTGCATGTGCCGTGACTTGGCAGCCCCCAAGCAATGTTGGCACGGGTTAGCAAGAGCTTTGGCTCATGGAATCTATGGTCCAGGCTCGTGCATATGGCACTGTAGAGCACTACCGTGACTTGTGGCTACCCTTGGATTGAGGTCTTGGTCTCTTAGGCTTTAAGGGCTTACTGTGTGTGACTTGGAGGATGAAGCTTGGCCTTGGCTTGAAGATGGTGACTTGATGTTGCTGATGCCCTTAGTCCTAGATGTAGGGGGTGATGCTTGAAATTGAGGGATGCTAGGCGAGACTCACAGTAAGTTGGGTTGGCTTGATGTAGTTCTTGGCCATGAGTTCTTGCTTAGTCGAGAGCTAGGATGATGAAGAGTTTTGTATTGCCTTGTACCTTTAAAGTATATGCACTTTATGCTTGCGGTAAGATGAGGATAGGCTTGGAGGAAAGCTTGCAGCAAGGGCTTCTTTGGAGATGATGAAGACATGGAGCTCGTGAATACATTGATGCTTGATGAAGATTAATGACCTGTGCTTGCGGAAAACAATGGAGCTTCAACTTCTTAACTTTGTAGGAGATGAAACTATGAAGTTTGCATGAAGATCTTGCTCGGCCAAGATGGTGGAGAATAATGCCTAGGGCCGGCTATGAGCTTGCTCTCTTAGGGGTTTTCATATGAGGGCTAGGAAACTTATATATAGCATGGACCCAAGAGTTGTACTTCAACACAAACTCCTCCTTAGTTCTCATCTTAGAGATAATCTTCAATTTAAATTGATTACTCTTGGATTCTCCTAGATCCACTGTGACTCTTTCAAAATTGATGAACAATCAATTTATCTCCTTGGTGCAATGAACTTGATTAATCCATGTACAAATAACTCTTTTCAATTTATTTGAATCTTCAACTTAGCTCATCTTATCTCCTTATCCCTCTATGGAATTTGTGGACTATGTTGACCAAGTCAAATGTCATTAATCATAAGTTTGCCATCCCTCTTCTCTTGCTCTTAATTTACACCATTTCCATTGCTCATGATTTACAAGCTTGCCACTATGTTATCCTTGTTTATTTGATCTTGAAAACACTTAACAAACACATCAAAAATATTCAAGAAGGTTTGTTATCATCAAACAAGAAATCATATATCGTTATATTCAACATCGTTGTATCCAACACCCCTTGCACCTCATCGAAGCATAGAGAATCTTCTGGACAAGAGACCCTAGCAGTGGCAATCTCTGCTGTATCCATCTCTTTCCACACGTTGGCAATTTTGGATGATGAAGTAGAAGTGGATACATGAACCATAGACAGTATCTTTGACCACAACAAGATCCAACGAGGAGAATGAAAAACCAGATCCAACGAGGAGAATGAAAAACCAGAGCAAAGAACAAGGAAGAGTTTTTTCTGAAGGCGCATGCAAGAAAGTTCGCCTCTTTCCTCTTTCTTCTCCTATTATACTAGAAGCTATCTTTCTTCGATCAAGCTCAGCCATTCAAATGAGGGAACGTGTCGACATCCAAGAGCACCAATACCCCGGGCATCGTACCAGTACAACAACCCAATCAAAGGAACGAGAATTTTGGTAGACAAAATTAAACTCCTGCCTCGACTGTCGTGCCCAATTAATAAGACATCACATCACCCGACCTCAACCATTGCCTCACTCAAGCTCGGAAGATGGGGGCAATTGCTACTATATTGGGCCAGATTGCGTGGCAGAGAAGACATTTCACTCAAATAAAAGAAGTCCAAGATGAATACATCGTCTCAGCCCAAAAGCCCAGTGACCAACATAGGAGGTTAGCCGCTTACGCAGTCAAAGGGATAGCTCATACACCTGTTGAGCTCCTGAATACTGAGGAATCTGTTAGTAACTGTGGGAGTAAATGGGCGGCTGTTATGCCCCTTTTCAAGGACGACAATGATGCCGTCATAAAGGAAAGGTCGTTATGGGCCAACGATATTCAGAGGAACCATCACCTATAAGTAGTCTCGACGGTGATAAGACAAGATAGACCCCTCAAGACATACTAAACACTCAGGTACTCTGACACTCAGATATCTGATTCCACTTTATATTTTCTTCATAGCTTGGCGAGACAGTGATTGGACGACCTCCCAATAGGTCGGACCTAACTACCCCGAGCCTCTTCTTACTGATCCACTGCCTTAAGCATCGGAGGGGATTTGGGTCAGAACCCAGATCCGACACGCATGACTATTTTCTTGTGTTGTAGACCTTTGAAGATAGCTCGAAGTTAGGTCGGGCTCTAACAATAGCTCGAACCCAGCTCTCATCGACCAGGGACCATCCTTTCTTGGGTCCCACTCTTCAGCTGTCGGAGCACCACGTCACTGGAGGAGTCCTCGTTAGATTCATATTCACTGTGAATAGATTTATCCATCAGCACTAGCCCACAGTAGAAACAAGCATGCAAAAATGAAACTAATTATGAAAAATTGAGCTACAATTTAATTGATAAAGTTAAATAGCAAATCTTTATAAAGTTAATGAAAATGTAGATTATAAATTTTATCAATTTCCATGTCATAAACTGTAAACTATCACTTAAACAATTTCTAGTTGTAAGTACACAAGTTCAGCTCAAATCTAAATCAGAACAAACCTAAAAATAAAGAAGAGATTGCAACCCAATCCAAATTACAAAATCCGAATTTTTTATCAGGTTGGGTTCGGATCTTTCGTGAATCAGATCCAAGGCTGACCCGTTTACAAAGACCATAGTTTTACCCCGTCCAAGAAATCAAATTCCTTACTCATAATCCATTTCATCGAGCGTGTCGGCTTTTTGCAACGCGTTGCATAGCAAGATCTACGGTCGCCAGGGATCAAGATGGCCAATGGCTAGGCCCGGCCCATGCCCGGCTGGGTTTCGATCGGTCACGGTCCGGCCCGTTTGACTATTTGGTTCACCCGGCCCGAGAAGAGGAGAACCCTGGAAGCCCGGACCGTGGCCCGGCGCCCAACCGGTCCCAGGCCTAGCGGGTCGGGCCCGGGCTTCCCTCAAAATTAAAAAAAACTTAAAAAGTCTTTAAAATTCATTAAAAGTTCTTAAAATTCTTAAAATTCTTTTTAAAATGAAAAAAAATATTTAAACATATTAATTTTTTAAAATAGTTAGTTTTTTAAAACATAGTAATTTATAAAAATTATTACAAATAGATAGTATTTTAAAAAGGTTAAAAATTAAAAATTAAAAATGGAATAGACCAGGGCCGGGCCGGCCGAAATATCAGCGGAAGCCCGGACCTGGTGCCGGGCCGGGCTTCGCCAACAGCTCGGTCAATGGCGCCAAGCTCGGGACCGAGCCGGGCCAGTTCATTAACCGGGCTGGGCAAGCTGGGTAGCGCGCTGCTGGGCCTAATGGCCACCTTGAGCCAATGGTGACACAACATGAGCACATGAATGTCCACATGGCTCGCTTTATTGAAAAAATGGCAAAAATTAAAAAAAATTAAGAAAATCGACATAATTTAAAAATAATTAACAAAATTGACCAACTATGACCATGTCAATTGTAATAACCCTAACGTCATTCTATGTGTAAGAGTGCGTATTTTTGGACGTATGTAGACGCATAAATTTTTTGAATATTTCCATAATTTTCCCTTAATTTTTGTGATGTTAAAATTGTTTTAAAATTTTTTAACATCATTGGATTTAATTAAATGGAGTAAATGGAAGGAAATACTTGTATTTAAGGTGTATATGGTATTAAAGAGTGTATTCTTAATTTCTAAAAATTATAATTCCTAAAAATGTCTAATGAGGCCACCACCTACTTAGAGGTGTCACCACCTCCTAAACACCCACCAAACCCAATGCACATGGCAATCCTAGAGGGTTTTGAGGAGGATGATAAGGATGGTTAAGGGATTTAAAAAGAGAAAAATTAAAGGAAAAAATAAGAGAAAAGAAAAGAAAATAGAGAAAATAATCTCCCTTCTTCTCTTCCTAGCTCATGCACAAGCCCAAGCCATCACCCTTGCTGTTTTGTTCCTCCACCGAAACCCAACTCCCAAAACCATAGCCTTGAATCAACAATTGGAGAAGTAGGAACTAGCTTCAGAGGGTCATCAAGGAATAAGGAGGGCCCCAGATTATTGAAGGACTGACTGATGTAGGAATCTAACTGAATTAGATAAGATTTCGTTTTAGAATCGCTAGGATATATTTTTTAATCGTCGTAGAAATTGACAGCAAGATGAACTCAAACAGCCGTGTCATGGTCATGTCATAGACCACACGGTCGTGTCACGACCGTGTGGTGGTCATTTCGATCGATCGGCACACGTTCGTTCTTCGACTGTGTTGTCGCTTGCGTAAGAATTTGGCCTCACATGGCTGTGTCAACTTGGACACGGTCGTGTCGCCCCTTGAATTTCGTAGTTGCATCGACTTTGATGCTAAAGAGCAAATTGAGTCTTCCTCGAACAACACGGTCGTGTCGATTACGAATCGACCGTGTCAAATGGAAATTTTAGTTACCACCACACGACCGTGTGGCTTAACAAACGGTCGTGTGGGTTCACCTTGGTGTGATCCTCGAATTTGACTGTATTTGGCTCCACACAGTCGTGTGAATTTTCCCAAATGACAGTGTAGATTTATTTTCTGAAGTTTTGGTTGTCTTGCCTCACACGACCGTGTGAATGGATGGAACGGTCATGTGGCCATGTTGTAATTCTCCTAAACCCTTAGCACCAAACGGCCGTGTGGTAATATCAAACGGCCATGTGTTAATATCAAACAGCCATGTGGATGAATGTTGTTGAACCCTGAGTGCTTCACACGACCATGTGAATGGCCCAAACGGCCATGTGGCCCTGTTTTCCGGCCTCTTATTGAATTTTGATTTATTTATTTTGCTGCTTTACATGCTGTACAAATACCATGCTATAGATGTACTTTATGTGGTATTTATGATTCAGTTTATATGTTGATAAATTCATGTTGAGATCATGAATGAGCACTCTATGATGTTGTATCATGTTTATCATGCTTTACATACAAGAAAAAGGATGTTATGCCATTTGTTATATGGAAGTTGACTTTGATGAGAATATGTGAAATGAAATGAAATGAACAATGACCTGAAGAAAGGTCCATGAAATTAAAACGAAAGTGAATGTGGTAATGAGACCGCCAAAATTAAATGCAAGATGAAATAAAGTAACAACTGAGAGTGAGACATATGTAAATGGTCTGGAGTCTTCAGTCCATTCAAAAATGGGTGAAACTCCAGATGTGGGTTTGGGGGGGATACGTCTAAAGAGTAGGCGTTAAAGAGTGGACATGAATTTGTAGTCTCACTCGCACTCCCGACAGCCGACACGGGTAGTGGGCAGGGTTAGAGAGGCCTATGGGTGTACTCGTGATGCATTATAAGGTAGAAAAGTATCATCATCTCACTCCCAAATAGGGGAGTTATGAGAGGCCCCTACTGTGCTCGAGTCGCTATTTGGGGTATGTTTTTCTGCGAGGATGCACCCCCCAAAAAGGTAATGCACACCCTCACCCCAAGTGAAAGGGTGTCAGAGCAATATATTCCCGATGAGTTCGGGGTCGAATCACAGGCAGGCGTTGCTTATACTATCTATCGATTCCTAGGTTGATTGGACTTTGAATTTATTGATTGAGGTGGATTACGAAGGAGATCGTAATGGCGATGGAAGTGTAATGCGAGGGTGTCATGATCAGCAAGGTACGACCAAAGAATCCACATAAAAAGAAAACAAATAAAACAAAGAAAAAAATCGAGAGAAAGATCGCTAGGGTGTCGGGAATCCCCGCTAGGGCTTTCGGGTTTGGATAACGGGTCAAGGATCCCTTTGTCGAACAACGAATGTGGGTTGGAGTGTCACATCCGGAGATGTGAACGAGCACTCGACTTTCGTCGTCACACTCGTCTACTGCCTCCCCATGCGTAGCCATTCTTTCGTAGTTGGCTTTGCATGGGGACGCGTGCATTACGCTCGACACTTGGTTCCCGCACCACAAATCCGTATTCACTCTCATGATCTACGGACTGGAATAGCACTCTATGGTTGGTTCAGGCAGTCGGGCTACTCTCGTAGTCACTGACTAGCGGATTTAGGATTAGTGATCGCCCCCGGCTCTCGAGTCACTCTCGTGAACGTGAGCCCCGAAAACGGCCACTAAGCTCGAATCGAATTCGTGGGGATTTTCCCTAGGATACGGAGTTGCTTTCGTGATCCTCTGATCCTAGGGCTAATCCCCCAAAAACCCTTATCCAAACTACCGTAGGGCAACCCTAGATTCGTCCAACTAAGGTTAACCTATCATCCAAGCCCTAGAATCCTAGGGTTTATCCCTAATCCTAGCAATAGATCTACTCAATCATGGGAGAAATAGATAGGAACAATAGGAATTAACATCACAACCATATAAAAGAGAAGCAATGAAAGATTCAACACCAAAAACAAATAAGAAAAGCTAGAGAAGGAAGATTAATGAAGAATACTTAGCTCATGCAAGATCCGATGCAAAATCAACGAGGAGGTGGCCTAGGGCATGGCCTAGCCTCCGAAGAAAGGTTTTCTAGCCTAAAAAATGAGCACCCTTTCAATAGATGCTCAATACATACATACATACATACATACATATATACATACATACATACATATATATATATATACATATATATATATAGGAAAATTTTCAAATGAGAACATTTCGCACCGTGCGAAAATGTTTTTAGTTTTTTTTTGAAATTTTTTTTTTCAAAAATTCTTTTTCCCACCCTCATTATATGTTGTTATACCCCCCTCAAAAAATAATCATTGAGAAATAATGTCATTTGGCCTTCGATCAAGGCATTTCATCAAATTCGCACGTTTTGAGACCGTTAAATTTGTAACGGGTGGATGGGTGCTCTAATGCCCAACGGGTTCACCCATTATTTTCCCTGGGGTATATATTTGTATGGATTAAACATCAAAAAAAGAATTTTTGAAAAAAAAAATTTCAAAAAAAAAAAAAAAAGTTTTCGCACCGTGCGAAAACCCCTTTTTTCGCAACCGAAGATCACCATATATATATATATATAAGTATATATGTATACATATAAGTATATATGTATATATATACATATATACTTATATATATACATATATACTTATATGTATACATATATACTTATATGTATATATATATGTATATATATATATATATACATATATATATATATATACATATGTATATATATGTATGTATGTATACATATATATACACACACATATACATACATACATACATATATATATACACATATACATACGTACATTTTTTTGAAGAGTAAATGAGTATCTATATTGAATCAGAACTATACAATAGAGCCATTATGGGGTTCAAAGGAAGAGTAAAGAGGGGATAGGGCACAAGCGCCGTCACCCTCTATTACCTACCTCATCCCCCACAATAGCCCCAACAAAATACAGCCAAATGGGCTGGGGAGCCCTCACAGGGGCCCTTCCCCACTACCCGCAAGCCCCCAATTGGCTAAGGGGGATATGTCCGAGTCACCATCACTGTCAATACTGCAAAGCGCAACCCTCACATCAGATGCAATGTCGTAAAAAACTTGAATCCTAGATTTTGCAGATCCATCAAAGATCCTACTATTGCGCTCCCTCCATATGTGCCAAACAATCGCAACAGTGACTGTCTTGGCCAAACAACCCAAGCTATCAGAACTCCTATACCTGTCAATGAATATGTCACACACCCCCTGAAGGGAAGATGGGGCCGGGTCAAGGACACCCATCTTAAGCAAGCTCCTGCTGAGAATATATTTCGAGAAATCACACTCGAAAAATATATGATCAATGCTCTCCTCAGACCCATCACGACATAATTCACAGGCCGAGGAAGTAACCACCCCCAGTGAACAAGGACATCTCTAGTGAGAAGCTTGCGCTGAATCCCTCTAAGAAGAGTAATATCCATCTTGGGGATATGTTTTTTGTGCCAAATAAATCTGTGATACGGAAATCTAGTCTGCCTGGATCTTGTCCCCTCCCAAGCACTCCTAAGAGAATCGGAGTAGCCCTCTCTCCAAGTCTAGCCGTCCTCCCCAGGAGTGATCGAGCACTGTAATAACATATGCCTGACCGCCCTGATGCTCTCACAATCAACCCAATTAGTACCATCCCAGTAATCACAAACCCTCCTTTCTTCATCCCCAGGAGGAACATCATAGGAGTCACAAAGAGGCCCGCAAGGCAGCCAACTATCAACCCAAAAGAGAGTAGAACAACCATTCCTGATGATGCGCCCAATGATAGTCCGGGTATATCTGCGGCAGTGTAAAAGGAACTTCCAAGTCCCAGAATGAGAGGGGGAGCCCGTCTCTCTAAAGAAGCCCACACCAGAGAAGTAGTTATTCCTCATAAAAGTGGCCCATAGTCCATTGTGAGTGAGGAGACGCCAAGTCAATCGGACACCATAAGCCATATTAAGATCAGCAAGGTGACGCAACCCAACCCCACCCTCAGACTTGGGTAAACAGATGTCTTTCCAAGCCCAAAATGAAGATTTCCCCCATATAAACCTTCTGCAAAGGCCATTAATCGTGTTCAACGCAGACCTTGGAATTCGAAAAGCTTGCACCCAGAAAGAGACCATGCCATAGATGACAGATCTGACAAGCTCAATGCGCCCAGATATAGATAGCAGTGAGGAAGCCCACCCCTGTAACCTCTTACTGCATTTGTCAATCAGCCTCGCAAACATGGACGGCTTAGGATAATGGGACGAGAGGGGGAGACCCAAATAGGACGATAAACCATTCATACGACGAACACCCAGAATGTCAGCCAAATGACCAGGATCCTTAGCACCTTTGCTGAACATAACAGCACTCTTACCTCAATTGACATCAAGACCCGTGAAGCGCCTGAATCTGCCCAATAAGTCCCTCAGACCCTCAAATGAAGTAACACTGGCCCGGCAGAATACTAGAAGGTCATCAGCAAACAAAAGATGAGTACTATCCCCAATAGACCTTTTCATAGGTTGCACATCACCACTGCAAACACTTCTGGCCATTAATAGAGAAAAAGCTTCCATGACAATAACAAAGAGGTAGGGGGATAACGGATCCCCTTGTCTTAGCCCCCTGTTGGAGCAGAACATGCCATAAGGCGAGCCATTTATCATAACAGAGAAAGAAGGAGTGGATATGCACTCACTAATCCACCCAATAAATCTTCTTTCAAACCCCATACGATGCAACATAAAGTATATAAACTCCCCGTTTACACTGTCAAATGCCTTGCAGAGATCAAGTTTGAGACAAGCACGCCCTCCCATAGGATTACTAAAATCACGAATGTACTCATGGGCCAAGAGAGCACAATCAGCAAGAAGCCTGCCTTTAATAAACGCAGCCTGACAAGGACATATTAGTTCCAACACAACTGCTTTCAGCCTCCTGCAAAGCACCTTACTGATTATTTTATACAAAACATTGCAGCATTCTGGAGATGTCAAAAAAGTGAAGAACCGCCTTAGTAACCTCACCCCCAATGACACCCCAAGACTTCTGATAAAAACAACCATTAAACCCATCAGGGCCAGGGGCTTTGTCTTCCCCAATAAGAAACACAGCTTTTTTGATCTCCTCAACAGTAATAGGGCGTTCTAGCCACTTAGCAGTCTCAGGAGTTAACTTCCTCTTGGGAATAAGATTGGGGAAAACATTCCAATAGGAATCTTGATTGTACAACTCTTCAAAGAATTTGGGCGCATCAATTTTGAGCTTGTCAATGGTTTCATCCCTAGAGCCATCCGCTCTAATAAGATGATGGAGATTGTTATTATTCTGCCTAGCTTTCATAGCGGTATAAAAGAATTTAGAGTTCTGATCACCCAGATGCAACCAATTCTGTCTGCTCTTCTGTCTCAACATACTCTCTTCAGAATCAATAGCAGCAGCCAACTTGCGAATAATTGCATGCTCACGGCTTTGAAGCAAGATATCAGTAGCAATATTCGGACTGGCTTGAATAATCGCAAGCTCAGATTTTAAACTCTCCACATTGTTCATTCTACCGATATCAGCCCCAAAGCTCCTAAGGATTGGCTTAAGATGCTTGAGTTTAGACACGAGTTTAAACAAAGGATTCCCTATGACCCCAATGTTCCATCTGTTACTCAAGATTTGCAGGTAATTGTGCATGGAAGTCCAAGCATTAAAGAACCTAAACGGCTTGGGATCAGAAGCTTTAATCATATGGAAATGAATAACCATCATTGCATGATCACTGGTGCCAGCTTCGACATATTCACAAAAAGAAAAGGGACGATCCCGGATCCAGGCATTATTACAAAAGGATCAGTCAAGCAGCACCTCAATACGAGTGATACCAATGCCCCTATTATTCCAGCTAATAGGAATGCCAGTGGTCCTTATTTCTAGAAGAGCACTGTCATTGATACAGTTATTGAAATCCCCAACCGTATATACATACATACATACATATATATACATATATACACACACACACATATATATATACACACACACACACATACATATATACATATATATACATACACATATACATACATACATATATACACATATACATATACATATATGGGATTAATGGGTATCATACGTCATATGAGAGGGTGTCTCATATTCCCTCTCACATAAAGGGTGTCAAGTACAACAAGTACAAGCCCATGTGGGTTTGTACTTGCCCCTTTTATGTGAGAGGGCATATGAGACACCCTCTCATATGGCGTATAACACCCATTATTCTCTACAGATATATACAGACACACACACACACACACACACACACACACACACACACACACACACACACACACACACACACACACACACATGAAAAGTAAGTGTGTATGTATAGATATGAACAGGGACTACATTAGGGCAGGGCCAACAAGTAGGACAGGCGAGGGAGAGGCTGGGGAGCAGTCACCTCGCACAAGGCCTACCAGGCGAAGCCAAGAATACAAAAAGAAAAGGCGAAATAACCCATGGTGGGGTGGGAGGCGCACAAAAGATGGCCTACAAGATCACCCAACTCTCAAAAAGTGTGATATCCACAGGATCTAAGTCATCCGAGGTACAACCAGCCAAGGCGTCCGAGATGTCCAACGAGATCCTAGCCAGAAGGGCTGTCGCAGGGGACCTGAGGGATCTGAAGATGCGGCAGTTCCGCTCTCTCCAAATGTGCCAAACCGTCGCACAAAAGACCATCAAGGAGAGCTTGCCTCTGGGGTGGTCTTCCCCCTGGCTCCAAACCGCCGTCTCAGCGCGTGAGCTTCAACGACGATGGATTTAGAGCCAGGAGGGAGGACAAGCCGAAGCCTGCAAGCCGCCCAAACAAAAGCACTGAACTCACATCGGAAGAAGATATGGCGAGTCGACTCAGGGAACAAACCGCAAAGGGCACAAGCAGACTGCTCCCGAATACCACGCCTGACCAGCTGCTGGGTGGTGGGCAGACGATCAGTGAGGGCACGCAGGAGTGTGAGGGAGAACTTGGGCGTGTGCCTAGGGAACCAGACCACCGGGGCAAGTCGGGCAGGGGGAAGCGACGTCGAGTAGAGGACCAAGCGGAGCGAAGGGAGCAACCCCCACCTGCAGTCCACTCCCAGGCGTCAGGGCCATCCGAGACAGAAACCATGTCCAGGAAGGGAGCAATGTGAGCGAGCTCAACAGGGAGGGACCAGGCACCACCATCCCAAAAGTCAGCAACACGGCGATACCGTAAGAGTCGGGGAGGGGAGTGCCGGTCAGCCAAAGGCCCACAGGGATGCCACAGATCAAACCAAAAATAAGTGGAGCGGCCATCACCAATCACCCGGCGAAAGCAACGAGCTGCCGAATCCCGACACCGAAGCATATGCTTCCAAGTCCCTGAGTCCAAGACCGAGGGCATACACTGGAATAGAGGGGTACTCTTCAGATAGGCATCGCACATGTAAGCTGCCCAAGGGGAGGAGGAATGCAAAAGTCTCCAGAGGAGCTTTGCGCCTGCGGCAACACCCACCTCGCGGAGACTACGGAGCCCAATCCCCCCCTCCGTCCTCGAAAGACACATGTCTTCTCACCGCCAAAGATGGAGCTTCGACCCCCAAACAAAGTCCTGTCACAGACGGTCGATCCCGACGAGGACAGAGATAGGAATGCCGTAAGACTGTATCCAGTAGGAAACAAACCCATGAATGACCGTACGCACCAGCTCAATACGCCCCGTCGTGGATAGAAGCCTGGAAGACCAGCAAGAGACTTTGGCCCTACATTTTTCAACGAGTCCCGAGAAGAGCTTGGTAGCAGGATATGTGGAAGAAAGGGGAAGCCCCAGATGCTTGACAGGAGGATCTCCAATAGGGATGCCAATGAGGAGGAAAAGATCACTACCAATGTTACACCCCTTACTGAGCATCAATTTGCTCTTCCCTTTATTCACCTCGAGGCTCGTCATAAGATGGAATGATGACAGGAGATGGCCAAGGCCCACAAAGGAGGACTCCTCTGCTCTACAAAAGATAAGCATGTCGTCGGCAAAGAGTAGGTGAGACAGGATCCCCTACACCACTCTCTTAGGGGGGCGGATGACACCAGAGGTAGAAGCAATGTCCATCAAGATAGTGAAAGCCTCCATAACAATCACAAAGAGGAAGGGGGACATGGGGTCGCCCTGACGAATCCCTCTGTTGCTCCCAAAGAAGCCGACAGGCGAGCCATTGACGAGGACAGAAAAGGAGGGAGAGTCCACACATGTCTTGACCCATTGAATGAAGGTGGGAGGAAACCCAATGCGTCCCATGAAGAAGTAGAGGAACTCACGGTTGACAATATCAAAAGCCTCGCGCAGGTCCAGCTGGATACAGGCCCTGGACCCCAAGGAAGCAGAGTAGTCCCTGATGAGCTCATGAGCAAGAAGAGAGGACTCAGAGATCAGACGGCCCTTGATGAAAGCCAACTGGTTCAAGGAAATGAGACCAGGAATGACCGCAGCCATCTGCCTACTAAGGACCTTTGAGATGATCTTATAGATGACATTGCAGCAAGAAATGGGCCGGTAATCTCCTATTGAGGATGTCGATGGAACCTTGGGGATCAAAGTGAGAAACGTATGATTGATCTGCTTTAGAATACATCCAGATGAAAAGAAGGATCGCACCGTAAGGAGGACATCACTACACACGATCCCCCACATCTCTTGGAAGAAGAGAGGAGGAAAACCATCAGGCCCAGGGGATTTGTCCTTATCCAAGGAGAAGAGAGCATCCTTGATTTCCTGGTCCACAACAGGGCCACCAATCCACTCATAAGCGCCCGGGGATAGAATGTGCTTGGGGATAATCTCAGGGAAAGAGGAGGGATACGAGTCCTGGTGGAAGAAAGAGGTGTAGTAATCAACCGCCTCAGCACGAAGGGAGTCTATCAAGACAACAGGGTCCCCCCCTGGTCCAATCAAGTGCAGAAGACTGTTGCCATCTACGCGTTCCGTTGCCGCCGCATAGAAAAACATGGTATTCCTGTCCCCCTGGGAGAGCCAAGACTGGCGGCTCTTCTGTCTAGCCTGGCTCTCCTCGCACACCAGGCTAGAAACTAGGAGATGTCTGAGAGTATGCTCCTAGCGCAAGAGATCCGGGCAAGAATGGAAGTCAATGTCATCCCGAATAGCAGAAATATCACTCCTGATGGTATCGGAAGGTGGAAAGGGCCTACGGGCAAGGGGCCAGGCACGGATGGCCGCCTTAAGGGCCTTGAGTTTGGTGACAAGTCCGAGCATAGGAGAGCCGGTATAATGTCCTCTCCAGACAGATAATAGAAGAGCGTAGAATCCTGGTACCTGGAGATAGTGACCAAAGAATCTAAAGGGCTTGGGGCCCGAGTTGGGAGGAGGGATTATCTGAATTAGTAATGGAGAATGCTCACTAGTAGCCGGAGATAGATAGGAAGCATAAGCATCAGGGAGGACCTCGAGCCACTCGGGATTCACAAGGGCCCGGTCAAGCCTACAAGAAATCCGAAGGCCTCCAGTTGCGCGGTTGCTCCAACTAAGCTGATCACCAATACAACGAATATCATCCAACCAGCAATCCTCAATGCAGTGGTTGAAGTCCGCCAACATGTCCGAGGTGAGACTCCTCCCCCACCTTCTCCCCAATAAATCTAGTGACATTAAAGTCACCTAGCACCGCCCAAGCCTTGCCAACCACGATTAAGCTGTCAGCGCGAAGAGAATCCCAAAGCCGAAGCCTATCAGAGGCCAAGTTTGATGCATAAACGAAGGATATGGAGACAGAAAAACCACCACTGTTAACACAACCAAGGGTGACATGTTGCGCTGAGGAAGATACGACACTGCAGCCCCAAACCATAGGATCACCCACCACCCAAATACGTCCTTTAGGGACGTGCGCATAGTTATGGAACGATACCCAACCCTTGGGGCAACACGAGGGAACAATATCACCCAGTGGATCGCGAACCTTCGTCTCCAATAAGCCCACAAACGAAGCTTTGTATTTTCCGATATGGTACCGAACGTCCCTTCGGCGAGCATAAGCATTAAGGCCCCGCACGTTCCAGGCAAGGATGGACATAATCAAGGAATTGGGTGTTGGCTCCTTGTCTGCACATGAGAGGGGGGGGGGGGGGGGGCAGCCCTCTTTTATTTGGCTTAGGGGATATGGACAAGGATTGTTTGGAGGGTTGGGCGTAGGCTGGGTTGGGGATAGTGGCGAGCTGCGGGCATGGGTTTGGTGGGAGGGAATTTGGGTTGTGGCGAGGAGCACGGGACATGCTAAGGGCAGGGAAATGGCTGTCGAAGTCTCGGTCGGCCAACTCCTCCAAGGGGAGCGCAGAATTGTGCATCCCAACCGAACGGATAGCGGGGCTGTCAACAACAATGCACAGAGAATCCCCCCTCCCCCACAGCAGGTAAAGGGAGCTCACACACAATGGAGGAAGCCAAATCAGTACGACGGTGGCAGGGAATTTAGTGCTGGCCCCCCAACCTTGGAAGAAGCTGCATCGAAGGAGGGACTAGCCACGGGGAGCGCATCCAGCGACGCAGGGGAACTGCCGCGGTCCAAGACTGGGAGGGCGTGATTTTCAACGGAGGCGGACGGTGGGGACAAGGTCGCCACTGGAGAGGAAGGGGGGTAGCTCTCGAGGGGTGGTGCATAGTAGGGGCCGGAGTCACTAGGGACAGCAGCACCTGGGCTGCTTGTGGGGGGATTCGATCGACAGGAACTGCAACAGGAGGTGGCCCAGCGTCTCCAGGAGTTGACAAACCCCGAGATCTGCAGAAGGGGGAACTGGTGACAGGGGTCTTAGAGGGTGCGGAGATGAGACTGGGGGCATCTGGAGGGTATGTTGCAATTTAGAGGAGCTCGTCATGGAAAAGGAGGCCGACCGGGGGGGGGGGGGGGGGGGGGGGGGGGGGCTCCAGTACTCAGGTTAGCGGGGAGATCCACCTTAGAGTGAGGGAAGACGTGGGCAACATCCGGTTGAGGGGGCTCAACATGTCGCAAAGGCGACTCACACTGGGAGAGCTCGTGTCCAAACAGCGGCAATGGGCGCACATGGGGGATTTTCTCATACTCAACGACAACCGGGATGATGGACCCATCTGCTAGACGCGCTGAAATGGAGAATGGGAAAGACGACACAGGGTCCATCTCGACAAAACACCTAGCGTAGGAGAGCCGGGAGGGGTTGGCAGTAGCAGCGTCGGAGAAAAGAGGCCGGCCCAAGATGCTCGTTAGCTTCCCAAGGATAACGGGAGACCAAAATTGGATCGGGAGTTGCGGGAATCGAATCCAAATTGGCACGGAGGAAAGTAAGTCCCTATCAAGGCTGATGTCGGGGGCCCATCGCCTAAGAACGAGGAGACGGCCATCCAGGAGCCAGGGGCCACCATTGAGTATGTCGTCACAGTCAGCATCGATGGCTAACTTAAAGAAGAAGAATCCGTTTTCACACGAGTGAATATGGACTTCTCCTTTAGTTTTTCACGCCCGTCCAACCCAGGACATGAGCTGACCATAGTAGGGCCGCTGACCCACAAAGTAGTCAACCAACGTGTGTGCCTAGCGATCAGCAGCCTGTGAGATGTCTACGGACAAGATGTCAGCAACAACTCTGCCTTCCACCGTAGTAGAGGCGAGAAAGCCAGCCCACAATTTGGGACTGTACGGGGGGCGCATATAGAACTGAAAGATGTGGACGTCACATACGATGATCGAGGGATATTAGTAGTAGCTCTATGAGGCAAACCATCGAGCGCCTGGTGGGCGATGGTGCTAGAGCTCGCAGAAGAAGTCAACTGGGATGAGCCGCCACCCAGGGACGATGGGGGAACCCAGTTAACACCCCACGAACATGTCGGAGCACGACTACTACCACCGCGACGTTGGTGGGTGCCGGCAACATTGGCTTTAGGGTTCAACTGGGCGTGGTGATTTTGGCGGCGCCGACCAGAGACAGCAATCCACGGGTGAGCAGTATCACCGCCGACAGAAGCTTGCGGAGGGGGGACGCCCGAGGAAGAGGGAGGGATCTGGGAGCTGGGGATCGGGATCGCGCCTGAGGAGGAGGGCAGGACTAGGAGGTTGGGGGAGGTTACCGCGGCTGAGGATGACGAAGCCATAAGGATAGCCGAACGGTGGAGAGAAGCACACAGTGGGTGACTTTCGACGTTGCCCAGAAGGGGCCGGAGCCCCAGTAACGAGGCTAGGCAAGTGCGCCTGGGAAAATCGCCAGTTCGCCGGAGCTATCTCAGTGGTTTTTTTAATGAAAACTGTAATATCTCTTATACAAATCAGGACCTTTGTCCTGCGTGGCGGCAAAAGCATGACTAGAACAAAATCTGTGTCCTACGTTGCGACAAAAATATGACTAGGACAATCTAATTAAGTGCATTTTGAAAAGAAACGGTTATAAAAACTACTTCACAGAGGAGAAGAATTTATAAAAAACGCTCAACGTTCTTGTGCAGACACTGCTCACAGTAAAAAAAATCTCTACTTTGCCTTTTTAGCGCTGCCATAACCAAATTAAATCTCTACTGTGCGCATCTATGAATTTATGTGGCATTATATTGGCCTGGGTTTTTCGCAGGCATTGGTCTTTGCACCCCCTTGGAGAATATCGTGCGCAAACCCGTGGCCAACATAAGAAGCCATGCGACATGCCCACTTCTTTCTTTTGGCAGAGAATTACATCCATTTCCTCAATCCCTATATAAGGCAAAATAGAAGACCACTGAGAGTAGACAAACTGAAGGCTAGAGAGAATTTTAACTAGAAGACACGACCAGATGTCCAAGAATGGCTTCAATCGATGCCACGATCAACTCTGCACGGTGCAAGAAGAACCGTAAGGATGCCGATGGTCTCGGTAGTTATGTAAGGGGAAATGAAGCAACGATGGGAGATGGCGACGACGACGATGACGGGGACTACGACTGCGTGGTGGCCGCATGAACTGCAAGCGTTGAACATGGTGGTTGTTTGTATTCATGCAATCTATTATACAATTTTGTCCTACGTGCGGTAACAGTTAGTTTCGAAGTTGAAAGAATGGAGAACGTGGGGTTAGTTCTTTCAGTTATTAGTGGGACACAACATAGCTGTTTGCATTGTGACCGAATGAATTTTTGTCAAATTTGGATATCAACCTCAAGGTCACAACCTAGAGAGTGGAAATTCCATTGAACGTTCATTGAGTCGCCATCAATTTGGTTCACATTTACTTTTACAATGGATGTTCTGTATGCAATGCAAGATAATCAGTTCTTCTGTCATTATTATCTATAATAATCAGTTCAAATCAATTTGGATACACGGTTTTAAAACACACGTTTTGAAAACACACGGTTAGTTGGAATTATAAACGTTTTTAAAACACACGGTTTTAAAAATGCCTCTCAATTTTGTCCTCCACCGTGTCATATGGGCACGGGTTATGACTAGTGTATATATATATATATATATATATATATATATATATATATATATATATATATATATATATATATATATATATATATATATTACATTTGACAGAGTTTTTTGAATCCTAGGGCTGACTAGGACAAGCTGACTAGGACAAAGGGGTAGATAAAAGACGGTTGAGATTTAATCTTGATGAATCGATGGTTAGGATGAAAGTTTGTGGAAAAAAATAGGGAGAAACTTTTGATTTTGGAGGGAAATACGTTGGAAAACCCCAAAGTCACATCGGATTGATTGTTAAGAAATTGATTGTTGCCGCAATTAATAACATAATTGCCTCATCGGATTAATTGTTGTGCCCAATTTAGTCACTGGGACACAAATTTACCTCACTTTTCTCTCTATACGGGGACCCACAAACTTACACAAATTAATTTTACCCAACTTTCCTCTCCACACAGGGGCCTCCCAACCTGCCTCACTATGGAAGCAAATGCTGCACCCTAAAGGCACCCATACTCAAAATGCACCCAAAGGCACCCACTACCAACATTAATGCAGCAAATTTCATCTATATGACGCAGGGGCCCACCATGTTTTGTTGTGGGGGGAGGAGGCGTGCTATCTCTCCAGATACGGGAGCCTTCAGAGGACAATGATGACACTGGGGCTTTGGGAAATGATCCCTCATCGAGCAGAACACCCACAAATTACATTTTCTGCATGAATTCAATCTAAGCCATCCATTACATTACGCTTTAATCATGTCCGTCCAAACAAATGCCAAGTTGGCAATCCACGTGACCTTTGCCAGCGATCCGTGTCAACCCCTCGCGATCTGTATCAACCTACTGCCCGACGATCCGCGTCCTCATAAATCACACACACATACTCTCTCTCTCAGACCAGCACAATGGAGAAGTTGATCCGCGTCCGCATAAATGCCAAGTTGTGTTTCTCAGGTCGGCAAAAAGGGATGTCGATGGCGATCGGCAAAAAGGGCAGTCAAAGGCTGTTTGTTAGCAAAAAATCCCTACTTCCATTTTTCAAGGGATTGATCTTGAGTTAAGTTAATCTTAATTTAACGTTTCACAAAACAAAAATATCCACCGAGGCCTTTTTTTGATTCAGTCCAAACATCCTGTTTTTGTTTAAAGATTCAAGTCCAAACATCTAAACATCCTTTTTAAGGCATTTCTTCATTTTTTTGAAAGATTCAAGTTCAACAAACTCCAGATTTTTTCCAACATACTTATTTGTGCATTTTCCCCTATTTTTTTTTGTGTGAAACCTCTGTATGCTTACCATATCATTGATATTTGATTTTTTATGATTAATCTCTGCTTTCTTATTTGGGCAGTTGTTTTTTGCAGGATTCATCGATGTTTGGGTATCTGCACTTTTCTTGATCGGGGTCTAAATCAAAATTTGAAGTTGTGAGAGGTCGAATGATGTCGATAAAAAGGGGCGACGGTCAATGGCGATGTCGAAGATGGTGTTGTGGTCGCAGAAGGCGGGCCTCCAGTTTCCGATGGACTGCATCACCTGTTTCCTCAAGGCCGGCTCATACGCTCTGCGCGTATTCTCTAGCACCCCCGTTTAACTCTCTACCTTGCCTAACCCTCCAGTATCCATAATTTCTTATCTGGACATTTTTTGTGGGATCGATCTTAAGTATTTTCAGATGATTCATCACAACAAAAATCAGAACAACTCCATGTAATCACCCGTTTCTCATAACAAAACCACTGAGGCTTTTTTTCCTTTTTTAAGGGATTTGTGTGTATGATTCAGTTCAACTCAAGATCAATGCAACTAAAGATTATCATATGTGTGGGGGTTTTCTCTATTGTGTACAACTCCAAGTTTGCTTCTCCAAATGTGTGCATATCACATTCATGCAGAAACAGATTTGGTGCTTTCTAATTGACTGACATACCACTCTAATAGTTGGGCTAAAAATGATGATGAACCAAGCAGATTTAAGCCCACTCTCTTTTTCCTCATTGAAGTGTGTCATAAGCAAGAAAACAGATTTTTGTTTTTTTTGAGTAGAGCTATTCTATCAAAAATTTATTGTGATGTGATGGGTATTAAATATTTTACATTCACCCTGCCAAATTAATTTGCATGAGTCGAAATGCATCATCATCAGAATAGTTCGGATTTAATTGCTTCTTAACAGTTAGTATCAATCTATAATCTTGCTGTTAACATGTCATTCCTATGAGATCCGATGGGAAGTGCAACAAATGCTATTGTTGCAAAAAAATTGTGACATGCTATTGTTGTAAATATGTGCACCAACTTTTAGGGGAACTAAAATTTGTGGTGGTAAGTAAATAACTTTTAGGGAAACTAAATAACAAGTCTTATAATTTAATTATTGTTCATGTAAAATTAGAGGATCCAAGATTTTGAGGAGGAAAATATTTTAAATGAACCATGCCTTTAGGGCACGAGTTAAGTCTGGATGGAACTATTTTTGGAGGAACTAAAATTTTTAAGCAATCCAAATTCTCTTAGGGGTACCAAATTTTAAGAGAACTAAATTTTTTGGGAGAACTAAATAATAACTATTGCACGTGGAACTTGAAATTTTGTGGGAAAACTTGAAATTTGTGGGGAGGAAACTCAGCCATTAAATAAACCGTGCCCTATGGGCACGGGTAATGACTAGTATATATATATATATATATATATATATATATATATATATATATATATATATATATATATATATATATATATATATATATATATATATATATATATATATATATATATATATATAGGGCAATCTTCCATTGCGAAAAAATGGTGCGAAAGCCCGTGCGAAAACATTTTTTTTATTTTTTTGAAATTTTTTTTTTCAAAAATTCTTTTTTTGATGTTTAATCCATACAATTATATACCCCAGGGAAAATAATGGGTGAACCCGTTGGGGATTAGAGCACCCATCCACCCGTTACAAATTTAACGGTCTCAAAACGTGCGAATTTGATGAAATGCCTTGATCGAAGGCCAAATGACATTATTTCTCAACCATTATTTTTTGAGGGGGGTATAATAACATATAATGAGGGTGGAAAAAAGAATTTTTGAAAAAAAAATTTCAAAAAAAAGATAAAAACATTTTCGCACCGTGCGAAATGTTCTCACATGAAGATTTTCCTATATATATATATATATATATATATATATGGTAAAGGGATCCTAAGGTGCATCCTTAGATTCAATCTAAGGAGGCGCCCCCATTTCCCCGCACCTCACACATGTTTTTTGAAATTTTTTGTCATGGGTTTATTGTTCACCTTATGGATGATCAACATACCAAATTTCAAGGGATTCCAATACTTTTTGAGCCCATATCTGCCCCTTGCAACTTCGTGGATTTTTAGCACGTTTTAGACCGTTGAAGTTGTAAGGGATAGATGGTGGCTCAAAAAGTATTGGAATCCCTTGAAATTTGGTATGTTAATCATTCATGATGTGAACAACAACCCCATGAAAAAAAATTTCCAAAAAAATTGTAGGAGATGGGGGGAAATGTGGGCGCCTCCTTAGATTTTCATCTAAGGAGGCACCTTAGATCCCCTTTTTCCACACACACACACACACACACACACACACACATATCTATATATTAAAACACAAAGGTTTTTGAATTTTAGGGCTGACTGGGACAAGCTGATGTCATGCTGATGTATAAAGAGGTTGATAGAAGAATAGCTAGTATTTAATCTTGGTAAAAGAAGGTGTGAGATGAGTGTTTGAAAACCCCACCACTTTTTTCCTTTTGTTTTCAAACCCCCCCACAATCACTACATTTGCGCAGAATACCACATATTTCCCTTTTTTGCTAAAAAACCATCTCATTTCACTTTTTACCCACACACCATACACACACACTTATGCACTTTCACCTCGCGCGCCTAGGGCGCCCGCTAAATTTTTTACGCTAATTTGTTGTTCCGACTCAAAGGCGCACTCGTTGAATTTATTGTTCTACGCCGAATTTATTGTTCAGCACAAATTTGATTGTGTAAATAATGTTTGGGAACAAAGATTTCGCGGGGAAAATCTTAAATGAACCGTGCCCGCGGGCACGGGTTATGACTAGTATATATATATAGGGTAAAGGGATCCTAAGGTGCATCCTTAGATTCAATCTAAGGAGGCGCCCTCATTTCCCCGCACCTCACACATGTTTTTTGAAATTTTTTGTCATGGGTTTATTGTTCACCTTATGGATGATCAACATACCAAATTTCAAGGGATTCCAATACTTTTTGAGCCCCTATCTGCCCCTTGCAACTTCGTGGATTTTTAGCACGTTTTAGACCGTTGAAGTTGTAAGGGATAGATGGTGGCTCAAAAAGTATTGGAATCCCTTGAAATTTGGTATGTTAATCATTCATGATGTGAACAACAACCCCATGAAAAAAAATTTCCAAAAAAATTGTAGGAGATGGGGGGAAATGGGGGCGCCTCCTTAGATTTTCATCTAAGGAGGCACCTTAGATCCCCTTTTTCCACACACACACACACACACACACACATATCTATATATTAAAACACAAAGGTTTTTGAATTTTAGGGCTGACTGGGACAAGCTGATGTCATGCTGATGTATAAAGAGGTTGATAGAAGAATAGCTAGTATTTAATCTTGGTAAAAGAAGGTGTGAGATGAGTGTTTGAAAACCCCACCACTTTTTTCCTTTTGTTTTCAAACCCCCCCACAATCACTACATTTGCGCAGAATACCACATATTTCCCTTTTTTGCTAAAAAACCATCTCATTTCACTTTTTACCCACACACCATACACACACACTTATGCACTTCCACCTCGCGCGCCTAGGGCGCCCGCTAAATTTTTTACGCTAATTTGTTGTTCCGACTCAAAGGCGCACTCGTCGAATTTATTGTTCTACGCCGAATTTATTGTTCAGCACAAATTTGATTGTGTAAATAATGTTTGGGAACAAAGATTTCGCGGGGAAAATCTTAAATGAACCGTGCCCGCGGGCACGGGTTATGACTAGTATATATATATAGGGTAAAGGGATCCTAAGGTGCATCCTTAGATTCAATCTAAGGAGGCGCCCCCATTTCCCCGCACCTCACACATGTTTTTTGAAATTTTTTGTCATGGGTTTATTGTTCACCTTATGGATGATCAACATACCAAATTTCAAGGGATTCCAATACTTTTTGAGCCCCTATCTGCCCCTTGCAACTTCGTGGATTTTTAGCACGTTTTAGACCGTTGAAGTTGTAAGGGATAGATGGTGGCTCAAAAAGTATTGGAATCCCTTGAAATTTGGTATGTTAATCATTCATGATGTGAACAACAACCCCATGAAAAAAAATTTCCAAAAAAATTGTAGGAGATGGGGGGAAATGGGGGCGCCTCCTTAGATTTTCATCTAAGGAGGCACCTTAGATCCCCTTTTTCCACACACACACACACACACACACATATCTATATATTAAAACACAAAGGTTTTTGAATTTTAGGGCTGACTGGGACAAGCTGATGTCATGCTGATGTATAAAGAGGTTGATAGAAGAATAGCTAGTATTTAATCTTGGTAAAAGAAGGTGTGAGATGAGTGTTTGAAAACCCCACCACTTTTTTCCTTTTGTTTTCAAACCCCCCCACAATCACTACATTTGCGCAGAATACCACATATTTCCCTTTTTTGCTAAAAAACCATCTCATTTCACTTTTTACCCACACACCATACACACACACTTATGCACTTCCACCTCGCACGCCTAGGGCGACCGCTAAATTTTTTTACGCTAATTTGTTGTTCCGATTCAAAGGCGCACTCGTCGAATTTATTGTTCTACGCCGAATTTATTGTTCAGCACAAATTTGATTGTGTAAATAATGTTTGGGAACAAAGATTTCGCGGGCAAAATCTTAAATGAACCGTGCCCGCGGGCACGGGTTATGACTAGTATATATATAGAGCTCTCAAAAAACCCCCAAAATAACCCTAATTTGAGTTGGACCCGTGCATGCTGCCAGGTAGCTCGGGCTAGCTGTGCAGCGCCACTTGGTCGAGCGTATGCACAGTTTGCCCGAGCACAGATTCCGGTACAGATTTGCCAACTTGCAAAAATTCTCTTTGGCTCATCCAACCTCAGATTGGCACGTTCTTGGTGGCGTTGGAATTTTTATGAAGTTTAGTATCTAGGAAAAATATGAGAAAAATACTGTAAAATCTCTGGTGATAGAAGAACTTGAAAGAGTGAAGGGATGTCTTGAAATCTGCGCCATCGTCCATTTCTACTCCGCTCGATCGAGCGACTTGGGTCGCTCGGTCGAGCGAGCCCTAGCACTCGGTTGAGCGCCTCTTGGGGCTTTAGAGCTTTGCTTCAATGGAATTTATGTCACTTGGTCGAGAATTGATGTCGATCGATCGAGCGGTTGGCTGCTTGTAACGACTCGTATTTTTCAATACATTTAATTACGTATTTAACATATTTTCATTTTTAAAAAGTATTTTATAGTGGTTGATCAGGAGTTTTATATCAAAAATGATTACAAAAATTTCTCATAAAAATAGTTTTAAGTATCAAACTAATTATAGTGTATTTTAGTAAGTTTTGGTTTCATCAAATACCTCTAAACTATTTTGATAAAAATTCGTTTTCAATTATTAATGTTTTGGCTTAATGAATTAATTTTCTACACAAACATCATCAAAACGATTTCCAACTTCTACAGTATCATTATATGATCATTTAGGGCTCTCCATTTTAATTTCGTAATTTTCTGGAGTCAAATCAACCTAGAACCCGCAAACCCGCATACTAAATGTTTTGGCCTAAAACTAGTATCTCTGTAGCTCAAACCCTGAAATGGATTTTGTATTCGTGATCCTCGCGACGATACGAACCCGTGGCTATGTTTTCGTAATTTTTCGGACACGTCTAGTCTCAGGGGCAAAATCGTAATTTTGTGATCATTTTAACTATTATGTTTTTTTACTTTTACTTATTACTGATTAACCTTAGTTAACATTACCATAATTACTATCCTAATTACCATAACCCGTCGGCAACCCCATTCCCCATTATCACGTGGTTCTTCCCCCCTAATCCACACTTAGTCAATTATACACCTAACATCATTAATGTTAATGACTAGGTATTAATTACATCATATTAAACTAATTTTAATTAACCTATTTAAACACCCCCCTCAACCCGTAACACGCACACACGGATCTCTCTCTATCTCTCGTTCTTTCCTCATACTCACTGAACACATCTTCCCTGAAACCTACCTCTTGCTCTAAACCCAAGACCCAGGACAAACCCCCCGAGTTCGAACCCACGCTTCCCCTCTCGTAGACTCCGATCACCTCCGCCTTCGACCCAACCCAGGCAAATCCCAGGAGCGCCGACTGCTACTCCTTCTCTCTCCGCATCCAACACCCCCGCTTCACCGCCCCTCTCTCACTCTCTCACTCTCGTTCCCCTCCGCCGTGGCCACCCCCGTCGTCAAAGCCCACGACGCTGCCCAACGCCGCTTTTCGATGCCAAGCAACCTGAAAACCCCCCGCCTCTCTCCCCATACACACTCTCCCAATCCCCTCTGTGACCCTCTCCGAGTGCCGACGAAACCCCCCGACAGCCCGAAGCACACCCCTCCCTCCCTCCCTCCCTCCCCCCTCTCTCTCTTCGGAAGCAGCCCGCTGCTGCTGCAAGCACGCCCACTGCCCGCTCTGACGAAGAACGTCTCCGCACCCGTCTCCGACGACCCCCGTCCCCATGTCGCCACCGCGTCCCGCTGCCCGCTGCCGCTGCCCACGTCGTCGCCGGCGAAGAGCGCGGCCACCGCTCATGCAACGCACGTAAATGAAGGTGAGGTGTTAAAACATATTATTATACATATGAATCCGTATAAATACGCGTATTTTAAAAATTATTAAATGGGATTTACTGGGTTTAAATTCATAGTAAATAATATACAGGTCGAAAAAATGCAAGACTAGCTCCAGAAAATCAGAAATGACGTTCTGGATCCAATGACGCTAGTTTCATCTCAAATCAGACGCTAAGTTTTTCCAGAATAAATTTTTACCCTAAAACTTAAATACGTCTTTTTCACTTAAAAATCTATAACTTGTTATTTTCACGTAAACTGATATGTGAGAAAAATATATGTTGTAGTACTCTTTGAGACGGTCATTTTGACAGCTCATTTGCAACTTTTCGACATGTATTTCACCCAGAATAAATTGTTGAATAAACACGTTACCAAATTAAAATTAGTTTTTAAATTGATTTTAAGCTTTTAAAAATTATGAAAATTACTAGAAGCTTCAGAAAAATAATTCATCCTTCAGTAAAATTATTTTCCTCATATCTAGCATATATAAAAATTTAGAACGTTTTTCGTCACCGTTTCAATCGGTTTTAAAATCAAAACGACCAAGTTAAATAAATAGAAAAGAATGTATTCTTTAACCGATTGTTTCTTGTGTTTACAGGTATCAATTCTCGTGCACCAGCACTAGATCCAGTCCCGACTCACTACCACCACCTCGAGATCAGTAAGTCACGATAAATTCTAGATTTAGAAAATTAGATAGTGTGCTCGTACGAACTTCTAAACCAACAATTTTTGTGTTCCATGTTTGTTGGACTTGTCTTTATCCTCAAATTTCTTAGCATCTATTTTGCTTTACTTTCTGGTTTTCAACAAATAAGTTTCTTTAATCTTTCATCGCATGTAAACTCATATTTACTCTTGTTCACTCTTGTCCACCATGTTCTAACACTTATCATTTGAAAAATTTGCATGGACGATTGCTCATAGACACATCACCGCTGGATGCCATTTATTACTCAGTGAATGCTAATGAATTATCATATGGAATATCACGTGAGGAATATCTTGTGAAATATCTCATGGAATGTCTTATGAAATATCTCGTAGAATATCTTGTGAAATATCTCGTAAGAAACATGTAATCGATACACACGACACTAGGGTTTGGGGTAACTCATTGTAGAGAAAGTATGGGAGCAATGACCGGAGTCACTCTCTCTCGTCTCGTCTCGTTTTTCAAAGTAAGTTGTGGTTGACGCCCGTGATTTTCTTCCCGTGGCATGGAGGTGACACATGGTTGCATATCATACTTTTCTACGTGAGTCACATCACATAGTCTAGTTAATTACTACCAACTTCAAAATAGCTATTGATTGCACGTCTTATTCAGTACTTTGCATGCTTATTATCGTTACAGTTCATACCTGCTAGTCTCACCATTGCTATCACCATGTTCGCTCTTTTACGTTACTGGTTGTACTTGCATGGCCACCTTTTACTTTATGCATTACATGCACTTTACTTACCACAATTGTGCAGACACCAATACTTGTCATACTTATAGCTACAGTGGTAGCACGTTTCACTTGATTAGCCTGCTTTACACTTGCACTACCACAGTACAGTTGTTCTCTCCTTTCAGTTTGGTTTACCTTTACTACTCGTTGTGTACAGTTATTGCTCAGTACTTTACTTTTCTACCTGGTTTCTTATACGTAGTTACCTTTTGTCATACTTGTACACTGCTTCTTTTCCATATTTAGAATTGTTGTGACTTACCTATGGTTCCATCTTCATGGCACCGTAGACGACGTACATGTTGAGGTAGATGTTCCTGAGTTACAGAGCCAGAGTTCGACCATGAGACCGCAGCGTTCGGATTTATTTTCAGTTGTACTTTCTTTCCATTATGTATCTTTATTGGGACATTTTGTACAGTATGGATTGTAATAATTGGACACTATTTGAGTATTTTTGTACATCTCTGCATCGTAGCTATTTTGTCTTCACTGGTTAACTGCAGACCTGCGAATAAATCAAATAAATAACGGGCCCCCGAGAGCGAGTCGTTACAGGTTTAGTGGCCCACACGGGTCCGCGCTAATTACCTCGTGAACAATATAGCAAGATCAGTGTGTACAATATAAAATACTCAAATTGAACTCTCGAATACAGGACGTCTCGAGTGTTCACCTGTATTGGATATACGGGTGAAGTGTCCTTATTTCCCATCTTCTTTGATCCTCATTGCCTTCTTTGAACTCTTAACCCCTATCTTGAGACTCATTCTTTGGATGGATCTTCTCCTAGCACTCCCCTTTGATAACAACTTCCATAGATTGAACCTTTCATTCACTTCATCGCCATCATCCTTCTTTTGATGACTTTCTAATTATCCTATTTATTCTTAGAATCTTTCTATATGACGTTTAGTTCGCCTGAACTCTAGCTACGTCTAAGGAGGGTAGCATTCGAATTTTCGATCACCAAAAGTTCGAGTTCGACAACGGAAGCGAATCGAAGGACGCTCAGAAGTATTTGAAGATGGTGCGAGACAAATTGAGACGAACCAAACCGAGACGTGTAAGCTGATGCCGCTACTTCTTCATCTTTCTGGAACTCGTCCTCTTCTTCTATCTGAGATTATTTTTGACTAGAGACTAGCTATAGAAGCTATGGTGATGTCAATAGTATGTATTCATAAACAACATCTCTTATTTTCTTGATGATGTGATATTGACGTGTGTTTATATTTTATATATTCATGCACGTCTTCTTTGTGTTTTTCCGTTGTTTTCCGTCGTCCCGTTCCCATTTTCTTGGGATTTTTAGTTTTCTTTCATTTCTCCGTGTTTTTGCATGTTTGCAGGAGATTGCCAGCGTAGGAGACATATAACGAAGATAACATGAGTCCCCAGAGCAACAGGAGGAGTCACGCGTGATCCAGGAGGTCAAACGACGAAGATCGCCATTTTTCAGCCCTCAACCGATCGGTTGGACACAGCCAACCGATCGGTTGGTGCACGCGTGTCTGACCCGGACTGAAGCTGAAGCGAAGTGCAGCCCAACCGACCGGTTCGCCGACCGGTTGAACACAACAGATTTCTCGGCTATTTGGAGCTGAATTCCAACCGATCGGGTGACATCTCACCCGATCGGTTCATCTGTAGCTGATTTTCCAAGCGACGACCCGGTGAGCTCAACCGGCGGTTCGCTGACTGTGCCAAATCGACAGACTTCTCTGTATTTTTTGTCGACAATTCCAACCGATCGATTGAATAGTCAACCGATCGGTTGACCTGATGCCGAATCTCTTCAAACGACGACCCGCTTGCTCCACCCGCTCTCCTCAACATCCGGGTGAAGTTCCCGAAGCCGACGGCCGAAGCATCAAGCGACTCACCCGATCGGTTGATACTTCAACCGATCGGGTGACGTCGATTTCTATATATAGTTTCCCTAGGTTTTCAGAAAACGCAGCTTTGTGTTTTTTCTGTTTTTTTTCTATTTGTGACGGCTGGAATTTTATTGTTATCTGTAAGTTTTTTGATCTTTGTCAAACTTTAATATAGTCTTAATAGCATTGCTACTACCGTGTTTCAATTGCCTGATCATGATTTTTACGGTTGATTTTCATTTAGATTGCTTTTTAGCTATAATGTGTGAGTAGTTCCCAAATCTGGGATTTTGGTGGAAACCCCTTCGTGGGTTCTTCCTAATGTATCCATATGACTAGGATTTCGATAGGGATTAGGAATTTAGATGGTTACGCGGGGTGTTTCATTGTCATCGGCGGGAAAAAGACTGCCTTTGACCGTCGGTCCAAGGGGGAATAAACTTGGCGGTTGACTCCCTAACCACAGCTTACGCCCTTAGCGTAGACATCGAATCCTAGCGAGTGGGAACGGCAGGATGAGATGTTGGGAGTTATCATTGCGAGTTTAGTGCTCCAGGAGTTGGTCAGTGTTAATGGACATGGGAATGCCCACTGACCGAACCCGGGTAGTCCGACGTATCATCCTGGACATCGACCGGAATATCGGCCCCATGGGACGCTGGTATCACTCTTAGAGGTAACGTCCCACCACTAAACCCTAATTTCCATCGTATTCCTATCCGTCGGTTGTAATAGTGAGAACACATGATAAGGTGGAAACCGAAGTCCTAGGTTTCCTTTTATATAGTTTATCCTCGTATCTTTATTTTGTGACAAACCATCGATCGATCGGGCTAGCTCACCCATAGGGTGAACCGGTTCCTCTTTGACACAAGCACAACCACGCCTCCCTGTGTTCGACCCCCAAGCCATACTACAACACCGTGCGCTTGCGGTATAAATATTTAAATCTGGTATCCCCAATCATATTGCACCTTGTATGCTCAAAACCGGGGGACGTCAATCACATTATATTTCATGTTGTTTACAACCTGATTTACTAGATTACAATCTTTTCTATCATTTATTTGCTTGAGCTTCTTCATAACATCTATTGTCTAGTTCGAGAAATTCCGAGGACGAAATTATTTTAAGAAGGGTATAATGTAACGACTCGTATTTTTCAATACATTTAATTACGTATTTAACGTATTTTCATTTTTAAAAAGTATTTCATAGTGGTTGATCAGGAGTTTTATATCAAACATAATTACAAAAATTTCTCATAAAAATATTTTGAAGTATCAAACTAATTATAGTGGATTTTAGTAAGTTTGGGTTTCATCAAATACCTCGAAACAATTTTGATAAAAATTAATTTTCAATTATTACTGTTTTGGCTTAATGAATTAATTTTCTATACAAATAATATCAAAACGATTTCGAACTTCTACAGTATTATTCTATGATCATTTAGGGCTACCCATTTTAATTTCGTAATTTTCTGGAGTCAAATCAACCTAGAACCCGCAAACCTGCATTCAAAATGTTTTTACCTAAAACTAGTATCTTCGTAGCTCAAACCTTGAAATAAATTTCGTATTCGCGATCCTCGCGACAATATGAACCCGTGGCCATGTTTTCGTAATTTTTCGGACACGTCTAGTCTCAGGGGCAAAATCGTAATTTTGTGATCATTTTAACTATTATATTTTTTACTTTTACTTATTACTAATTAACCTTAGTTAACATTACCCTAATTACTATCCTAATTACCATCACCTGTCGGCAGCCCCATTCCCCATTATCACGTGGTTCTTCCCCCCTAATCCACACTTAGTCAATTATACACCAAACATCATTACTGTTATTGACTAGGTATTAATTACATCATATTAAACTAATTTTAATTAACCTATTTAAACACCCCCCTCAACCCGTAACACACACACGGATATCTCTCTATCTCCCGTTCTCCCCATCATACTCACTGAACCCATCTTCCCCGAACCCTACCACTCGTTCTAAACCTAAGGCCCAGGCCAAACCCCCGAGTTCGAACCCACGCTTCCCCACTCGTCGACTCCGATCACCTCCGACCCAATCCAGGCAAAGCCCAGGAGCGCCGACTGTCACTCCTCCTCTCTCCACATCCAACACCCCCGCTTCACCGCCCCTCTCTCACTCTCTCACTCTCGTTCTTCTCCCCTACCCCGACCTACGGCCGCTCCCCTCCGCCGTGGCCACCCCCGTCGTCAAAGCCCGCCGCCACTGCCCAGCACCGCTTTCTGATGCCAAGCAACCCGAAAACCCCCCGCCTCTCTCCCCGTACATGCTCTCCCTCTCCCATCCGTGACCTCACTGTTGCAGGTCACGCTGCCGCTTTGCCTTGAAGCTGCCACCGCCTACCTCGGAGCACCGACGAAACGCCCCGACAGCTCGAAGCACACCCCTCCCTCCCCCCTCTCTCGTCGAAAGCTACCCGCTGCTGCTGCAAGCGCGCCTGCTGACCGGTCCGATGAAGAACGTCACCGCACCCGTCTCCGACGACCCCCGTCCCTACGTCGCCGCCGCGTCCCGCTGCCCGCGGCCGCTGTCCGCGGCCGCTGTCCACGTCGTCGTCGGCCAAGAGCGCGGCCCCCGCTCATGCAACGCACGTAAACGAAGGTGAGGTGTTAAAAAATATTATTATATATACGAATCAGTATAAATACGCGTATTTTCGTATTTTAAAAATTATTAAATGGAATTTACTGGTTTTAAATTCATAGTAAATAATATACATGTCGGAAAAATGCAAGACTACCACCAGAAAATCAGAAATGACGTTCTGGATCCAATGTCGCTAGTTTCATCTCAATCAGACGCTTAGTTTTTTCAGAATAAATTTTTATCCTAAAACTTAAATACGTCTTTTTCACTTAAAAATCCATAACTTGTTATTTTCACGTAAACTGATACGTGAGAAAAATATATGTTGTAGTACTCTTTGAGACGGTCATTTTGACATCTCACTTGCAACTTTCTGACATGTATTGCACCCAGAATAAATTGTTGACTAAACACGTTACCAAATTAAAATTAGTTTTTAAATTGATTTTAAGCTTTTAAAAATTATAAAATTACTAGAAGCTTCAGAAAAATATTTCATCCTTCAGTAAAATTATTTTCCTCATATCTAGCATATATAAAAATTTAGGACGTTTTTCGTCACCGTTTCAATCGGTTTTAAAATCAAAACGACCAAGTTAAATAAATAGAAAAGAATGTATTCTTTAACCGATTGTTTCTTGTGTTTACATGTATCAATTCTCATGCACCAGTACTAGATCCAGTCCCGGCTCACTATCACCACCTCGAAATCAGTAAGTCACGATAAATTCTAGATTTAGAAAATTAGATAGTGTGCTCGTACGAAATTTTAAACCAACAATTTTTGTGTTCCATGTTTGTTGGACTTGTCTTTATCCTCAAATTTCTTAGCATCTGTTTTGCTTTACTTTCTGGTTTTCAACAAATAAGTTTCTTTAATCTTTCATTGCATGTAAACTCATATTCACTCTTGTTCACTCTTGTCCACCATGTTCTAACACTTATTGTTTGAAAACTTTGCATGTACGATTGCTCATAGACACATCACCGCTGGATGACATTTATTACTCAGTGAATGCTAATAAATTATCGTATGGAATATCATGTGTGGAATATCTCGTGGAGTATCTCGTGGAATATCTTGTGGAATGTCTTATGAAATATCTCGTAGAATATCTTGTGGAATATCTCGTAAGATACATGTAATCGATACACAGGTCACTGGGGTTTGAGGTAACTCATTGTAGAGAAAGTGTCTGAGCAATGACCGGAGTCACTCTCTCTCGTTTCGTCTCGTATCGTTTTTCAAAGTATGTTGTGGTTGACGCCCGGGATTTGTTCCCCGTGGCATGAAGGTGACCCATGGTTGCATATCATACTTTCCTACGCGAGTCACATCACATAGTCGAGTTAATTACTACCAACATCAAAATAGCTTTTGATTGCACGTCTTATTCAGTACTTTGCATGCTTATTATCATTACAGTTCATACCTGCTAGTCTCACCATTGCTATCACCATGTTCGCTCTTTTACGTTACTCGTTGATCTTGCACGGCCACCTTTTACTTTATGCATTACATGCACTTTACTTACCACACTTGTGTAGACACCAGTACTTTACTTGTCGTACTTATAGCTACAATGATAGCACATTTCACTTGCTTAGTCTGCTTTACACTTGAACTACCACAGTACAGTTGTTCTCTCCTTTCAGTTCGATTTACCTTTACTACTCAGTTGTGTACAGTTGTTGATCAATACTTTACTTTTTACCCTGGTTGCTTGTACGTAGTTACCTTTTGTCATACTGATACACTACTTCTTTTCCTATTTAGAATTGTTGTGACTTACCTACGGTTCCATCTTCATGGCACCGCAGACGACGTACATGTTGAGGTAGATGTTCCTGAGTTGCAGAGCTAGAGTTCGTCCATGAGACTGCAGCTTTCAGATTTATTTTCAGTTGTAATTTCTTTCCTTCATGTATCTTTATTGGAACATTTTGTACAGTATGGATTGTAATAACTGGAGACTATTTGAGTATTTTTGTACATCTCTGCTTCGTGGCTGTTTTGTTTTCACTGGTTAACTGCAGACTTGCGAATAAATCAAATAAATAACGGGCCCCCGAGAGCGGGTCGTTACACCGCTCGACCGAGCGAATTAATGTGAAACTTTCAAGAGAGTTTGATGGCAAAATTTGGAGCTCCATGATGGCTGGCTCGGTCGAGCATTGGGTGCCACTCGGTCGAGTGAGTTGGGTCACTCGGTCGAGTGGTCCCTTGCAGCTTTGCTCCTCCTTCATGGTGTCCTAGCTCGGTCGAGCGTATGGAGCGCTCGATCGAGCGACCTGGAACTCAACTCCAAACTTCTCTTCTCTTCTTTTTTGCGTCTTCTTTCTTGCTCCTCCTTTGCTCCCCGGCAGTTTTGAGTCGTCAAATGCGGTGCCATTGGTGCTCCGGTGTCGGTGTCCGTGCCCTCTTCTCCAATATACTCCGAATCACTCGATATTCCTTGAAATGCAAACAAACGCTCTTAAAGTTAAATAGTTCTAGTTATTAGCATAAAAGCGTATAAATTCAGGATTTAAGCAATCATTTTGACATATAAGCATATATATAAAGTGTGGAATATTATGACACATCAAAATCCCCCAAGCTTACATCTTACTCGTTCTCGAGGATGACTAGTAAGAAGCGAACCCGGGAGAGGATATGATGGAGAGGTGAGGCGATGGCGACATGATGCTCAATCTTAAATTCAGCAAATAAATGAACCCAAGGATAAAAGAATACGTGAACACACACTATTAACGATTAGAGCACAATTTCACGGAAAATACTTAAGTCTCGCTCAAATGAACATATTGTGGATTTCAATAAATATACGAACTTGATAATCAGTGAAATGAGAATAGAGCCACACCATATCATAGTTTATCATAAAATATACTAAATTCACGAAAATGGATCCAATGTTCACAACTCATTCTCTAAGCAATGTATATATGTTATGATCAAAAAGTTTCAAGCATGCATGGTGTTTTGTTAAGCTTCACGGAATGAGTTAGTAGATTCAAGTAAGGTAAGGCGTCACCACACTACGCCCGTTTCATGACTCCTAGAACCCATCAACTTTGCCAAATCTATATTCTATATAGAAAGTGGGGTAAGGATATGGAAATTTTTCTTTTTACAATTGTTTTTGGCTATACAATTTTCTTATATACATATTTTTCTTTCTTTATATACACGAGAAAACTCAATATATACAAGAGGCAGCCTAAGCATCCTAGACCAGACGGTCTTAAGGCATTGGGTTACAAAGAACCCCTAGGGCCTTTTATTTAGGATGTTTGTTTGGTTTTTGTATTATTGGGATTTTTGCAAACTCACGTAAACGCGATGGAATGCAAAACATGATCAAAGATCATTTATTGGCTATTCACAAAAGAAAAAGAAATAGCATAGAATCTAGACATGGCTCAGTTTCAGGAATTCTAATTGTCACTACTTTGGTTATGGTGGAGTTATCCTATCTCTTTTGAATTACTAAACATCCATGAAGCAATAGAATTATCAATCAAATCATGCAAGAGTCAAATAATTTTTAGATTTGATTCATTCATTTTTAGCTTAACTGTTTCGAGAATATGGTTGTGAAACTATGGATGCTACTATGAAAAAGCATATTAACAATGATACTCTAATCAAGGAATCGAACTCTAATCGAACAGATATCAGAGTTCATGAAAAAAATCCATAATATTTCCATAAGAAATGAAGCATTTGAGACATAAATATAGAAGTGAACATGGTTCATATGAAAGTTTAAAATGTGTTTCACGATGAAGCAAAGTGTGTGCACTGTGTACTTCCCCAAGCTTAAACGTCACATTGTCCTCAATGTGTGAATGATATATATAGAGGACAACGACAAAATACAGGGGGCACACATCAAAATAATCTCTCCCCCAAGCTATAACAGACGGTGCCCGTTGTGGACAGATGTGCATAAAAAATGGAGAGAGGCAAAGTAAGCATTATAATGTAAGGGCAGGCAGTTAAATCATTGAATTGGGTGGGGTGCAAAAGATAATTGAGTAACCATCATATGGGGTGAATTTATTAAACTAGAAAAGCATTTAAAATCCTATACGGTCCTCTCGCTATCGAGAGGATTCGAGATTATTTAAAGCATAAAAATCTATACTTTGTCTACACTACTAGATTGATACCACCTGTAGAAAAGGCGAATCCAGTATCTTTGCTGGTGCAGGCAGCTGCTCTAACTGCACCTTCCGTGGATCCGCCAGGTGCGTGTCTCTACAGACTCCATCGGATTCCAGCAATGCGGCTCACAACATCTCTCCAAGGACTCCACATGTACCCTGAAAAAGATAGGCCGCATCAATCTGATGTAGATAATTCTTTCCCAAAATAAAAGTTTTCCAAGGATGGTCATCAAATGAAATATGTAAGATAAAGAACGGTTGACTACACCTCCCTGAAAATGTATCTATGCTCTCGTATACCACGATAGGCAACTACTCGTCGTTCGTTTTGGGTTCTTCAGGTAACCCTGGTGTATGAGTGTGTGTCTCATCAGGCGACTCCTCACTATGCTCTTCGGCAGGTTTTCCAAGCAGTGACACATCCAAGCATACATCTTGTCCATAATCGTATATGTTCTGCAAAAGTTACGACGTGTCAAAAATATCTGAATCAAAATAAATGTCGAATGAAAGCATGATTCAGAAATGGAATGGGTAAAAATATCTCCATGAGTGGGAGCAGTAGGCTTTGATGGGTGGTCCTCTGCCGGATGCTCAGCCATGGTGATGGAAAAGAAAGGTGGTAGAATCTTCTCTGTGGCCTCCTCCTGAACAGCAACCCCTGGCTCTGCAGTGATACTCCCTGAGTGTCTCAATTCAGTTGCCTCATTATAAGTAACTGCAATCGTGCCAGATGCCACTGTCTCGTCAGAGGTGACATCGTCCATCTCCTTGCAACGCACTGCTTCGGCCTCCTCCTCGGGCTCCTCAGGTATAAAAGGCAATGTAAATTTCATCATCTTCTTTTTATGCCTACTTCTTCATTTCTGTCCTGGAGCTTGAGGCACTAGATGGCGTGGCTTGGCCTTCTCAATAGTATGCGCAGGTGGCGCTGTGGGCTCATGTATTTCCTCTACGGTGTAGAAATGGGTCTTGTTACCCTCAACTAGAGCAAATACTTCATCAATGATTCTACCGACAGGAGATAGACAATGAGTAATAAAATCTTGAAATTCAAGATCAAAAGGATCACCTGCCATTATTGTCAATGGGTCGGTGGATCGAACTACGTCCACGATGCTTACCAAAAGGCCCAAAAATGTGTCCTCATTTTGATCAACCTGAGGGAATGCTTCAGGAACAGGAGACGGCCCAGGCACGACACCAGAAAAAATGTCATTGTTGCCTTCACAGCTCTCATCCTCGATGTAATGATGCAAATATCCTCCCCCAAGCTGAATGCCATCATCACTCTCCATAGCCAATACGAGTTCTTCGTGTGCTTGTGATGTCGGGTGCTCACGAGACGTAAGAGTCCTGCAGAGTTTATCGACCTCTTGTTGCAACTTAAAGGTCGCATTCTGCTGAGATCTACTAAATGCCATGCTCTCCTCAAACCGCACGAATGCCAAATTAATGGGATGATCTGAACTCAAGAGGCAGACACGACTTTCATAAGGAACATGTCCCTCTACGTCACAAGACACGCAGTAGGCGTAGAACCCTGCGTAGTGGTCATATCCTTCCATCTGATAGTATGGATCCTGCAGATAATATTCGTATTCTTCCATGGAAACCTCATACTGCGATGAATAATCTTTGCCTGAATAATTCCAAAATTGTTCCATTGTACCTGAATAGTCAAAAACGACAACCTGGAAAAGATATCAGTGGTACAAGAAAAAGAGATAATAATAAAGAGGTGGCGGGAAAAAATATATCTCTTTGTTTCTCTTTATAAATTTTATTTTTATTCGAAGTCTCGCAGCCGAATTGCGATAAATAGATAATATGGCAGAATGCCTCCCCGGTAATGGCGCCATTTTGTTTTTCTACGAGGATGTTCAACCCCAAAAAAGGTAACGCACACCCTCACCCCCAAGTGCAAGGGTGTCAGAGCAATATATTCCCGATGAGTTCGGGGTCAAATCCACAGGGAGGCGTTGCTTATACTACATATCGATTCCTAGGTTGATTGGACTTCGAATTTATTGGTGGAAGTGGATTACGAAGGATATCGTAATGGCGATGGAAGTGGAATGTGAGGGTGTCACGATCAGCAAGGCATGACCAAAGACTCCACACAAAAACAAAACAAACAAAACAAAGAAAACAATCGAGAGAAAGATCGCTAGGGTGTCGAGAATCCCCGGTAGGGCTTTCGGGTTTGGATAACAGGTCAAGGATCCCTTCGTCGACCGACGAATGTGGGTAGGACTGTCATATCCGGAGATGGGAATGAGCACTTGACTTTCGTCATCACACTCGTTTAATGCTTCCTTATGCGTAGCCATGCTTTTGCAGTTGGCTTTGCATGGGGACGCGTGCATTACGCTTGACACTTGTTCATGTACCACAAATCTTTATTCACTCTCATGATCTACAGACTGGAGTACCAATCTACGGTTGGTTTAGGCAGTCGGGCTACTCTCGTAGTCACTGACTAGCGGATTTAGGATTAATGATTGCCCCGGGTCTCGAGTCACTCTCGTGAACGCGAGCCCCGGAAACGACCACTAAGCTCGAATCGGATTCGTGGGGATTTTCCTAGGGTACGGAGTTGCTTTCGCGATCCTCCAATCCTAGGGCTAATCCCCCAAAAACCCTTAGCCAAACTACCGTAGGGAAACCCTAGATTCGTCCAACTAAGGTTAACATATCATCCAAGCCCTAGAATCTTAGGGTTCATCCCTAATCCTAGCAATAGATCTACTCAATCATGGGAGAAATAGATAGGAACAATAGGAATTAACATCACAACCATATAAAAGAGAAGCAATGAAAGATTCAGCACCAAAAACAAATAAGAAAAGCTAGAGAATGAAGATTAATGAATAATACTTAGCTCATGCAAGATCCGATACAAAATCAGCGAGGAGGGGGCCTATGGCATGGCCTAGCATCCGAAGAAATGTTTTCTAACCTAAAAAACGAGCACCCTTTTAGTAGCTGATTAATACATATATATAGCCCTCAAACCCCCCCCAATAACCCTAATTTGATTTGGACCCGTGCTTGCTGCCAGGTAGCTCGGGCTGGCTGTGCAGAGCCGCTTGGTCGAGCGTATGCATAGTTTGCTCGAGCACAGATTCCAGCACAGATTCACCAACTTGCAGAAATTCCCTAGGACTCATCCGACCACTGATTAGCACGTTCTTGGTGGTATTGGAATTTTTATGAAGTCTACTATCTGAGAAAAATATGAGAAAAATATTTTAAAATCTCAGGTGATAGCAGAACTTGAAATATTGAAGGGCTGTCCTGAAATCTGTGCCATCGACCATTTCTACTCCACTTGACCGAGCGGCTTGGGTTGCTCGGTCGAGTGAGCCCTAGTGCTCGGTCGACACCTCTTGGGGCTTCAAATTTTTGTCTCAATGGAATTGTTGTCGCTCAGTCGGGAATTGATGTCGCTCGGTCGAGTGGTTGGCCGCTCGACCGAGCGAATTAACGTGAAACTTTCTAGAGAGTTTGATGGCAAAATTTGGAGCTCCCTGACGGCTGACTCGGTTGAGCGTGGGGTGTCGCTCGATCGAGCGAGTAGGGTAGCTTGGCTGAGCGGCCCCTCGCAGCTTTGCTCCTCCTTCATAGTGTCCTAACTCGGTCGAGCACATGGAGCGCTCAACCGAGAGACCTTGAACTCAACTCCAAGCTTCTCTTATCTTCTTCTTTGCTTCTTATTTCTTGCTCCTCCTTTGCTCCCCAGCAGCTTTAAGTCGTCAAATACGGTTCCACTGGTGCTCTGATGTCGGTGCATGTGCCCTCTTCTTCAATATACTCTGAATTGCTCGATATTCACTAAAATTCAAACAAACGCTCTTAAAGTCAAATAGTTCCAGATATTAGCATAAAATCGTATCAAATCGGGATTTAAGCAATCATTTTGGCCTATAAGCATATATATAAAGTGTGGAATATTATGACACATCAGGGTACCACTATATTCACCCACCCTGGGTGAAGCCCAGCTCCTTAAGTGTCCTACGATTTACTCGGGTTCCCGAATATTTAAATTAACAACTTTAAATTAATTGTTATCGACCCATGTATATTGTTATTTCATGATTCTCAGCTTTACTTTCAGCACTTGCATGATGTGATCTGTTTCTTTTATGCATGTTTTATGAACCTGTTTACTTCAGTAGACCACCCATTTAGATATGTAGTCCGGTTCTAAAACTGGGTCCTACCTAGTTTAGTTAGGTTTTCTACTAGGTCACGCATTGACGTGTTCCATCTATATTTTTCAGAATCAGGAGTAGAGATGACAGAGCAGACTCTTATCCAGCAGACCACTACATCTTCTGAGGTATAGATGGAGACCACCGATGGTGATTTTGTCCAGCTAGTTTTCCCTAGGGTAGACTAGGGAGTGCATTGTACAGTGTATGGACCCCTTTTGTTTCTTTTATGGGTTGGGTCTCCTTTTTGGCTTTTTTCCAGTTTTGTACTTTTGTACCCCGTGTACAGTTCGAAGTATGTACGATGTACTTTTATTTATATGATGTTGTGTAGTATTTTCTTTTCAGTACTTGTGGATTTAAATTTGTTGGAGCACTTTACTTTACCTTTCTGTACTATTCCAGTATGTCATAATGGCCTGCATGTGTAGTTTAACTTTAATCACATTTAATGCCTAGTAGTATTTAGATGTTAGAGGCTCGAAGCCCAGTGTCTGAATACTCAGGCGGTATTGTCAGCTACGTATCTTCGTATTTGGGAGAGCTGTGCGTGACAAGGTTTTATAGTGACCCATGCAGGTCAGCTCACACTGCGATACAAGTAAGAATAGTACAGATGAAGCTCTAACATTATAATCTGTTATATTTGTAATGAACCCTATTTATTCTATTTCTTCCTACTGAATGGATAGCAGGAATGTGATGTCTGGAAACGGGACATCTGCTTCAGATGTAACCTCTTCTGAGTCATCTTTGATGGCAAAGGTTCTAATGGGCATATTGGAGCAATTGAGTTAGCAGCACGAGAAAGTGGCTAGCATCCTGGCTCAAAAGACGGGAGGTTTTAGACAGTTCAGGGCTTTGCATCTTAAATCCTTTTCGGGCAAGGAGAGTCCTATGAAAATCGATGAGTGGATTAGACATACGGAGTATGACTTGACGACACTAAGATACCCACGAGATGGTTGGGTTGATGATTCGAAGAGGCAGTTGACCCATCAGGCTCGAGACTAGTGGGATGCACAAGAGCTACATTTGACTGGACCTATTTCATGGAAGAAGTTCTAGGAACTGTTCGAGGCTCAGTTTCTCTTAGAGACGAAGAAGGATGAGTTGCGTCTGCGGTTCGAGCATTTGACTCAGGGGCATCGGGGTGTGGTTGCATATAACGCAGAGTTTTCATTACTGAACAAGTTCCCCCCCAGAGTTGGTGAATACCAATGATACCAGAGCCAAATGATCCAGTATGGGACTTGACCCGGAGTACATAGCAGCTATGTCCATCTAGACCTACCTACACATGAGGCCGTATTGAAGGCGGCCATGATGCATGAGAAATATCTGTAGAGTGTGGGAATGGCACCTGTAGCAACAGAGAGACGCCCTGCAAGACAGCAGAGGGGCTTTCTGAGGCCAGTACAGACCACTCAGTTCAGGAGACTTGGAGCTCCACCAGCACCACATAGGCGAGTGTTTTGTCAGCATTTCGACAAGCCTGTGCATTGATGTGTCCATATTTTCTATCTTTTCATAGCATCATTCCATTGCATTTCATGCCATATCTGCATCCAAATCCCGCATTTTCCTACGATTCTGCAATTCTAACGCCATATTCGAGTTTCCTAGAGTTTTGTGGATTTTCAGGGATTTTGGAGTGATTCGGGACCACTTTTGGATATGGACACATCCAGTATGCCTGTGAGCCCATTGGCAAAGCTCTACAGGAGTTTGTCGAGGTTTGGAAGCCTATGGGAGGAGTGGAGGAGATTTACAGGAGTAGAGGAGAAGCTGCAAGCTTTTCAGGATTTTTCCTAGGCGACTCGACCGAGCAGTGTGGTGACTCGGTCGAGCCACTTCTACTTTCGAAGCTTCACACATCAACATCCTGCTCGATCGAGCAGGACTTGCTCGACCGAGTCAGATGGCGACTCGACCGAGCAAGACCTACTCGGGCCGAGTAGATAGAACGAAGTTTTTGAAGAAGCTCGATCCACTGACAGACTCGACTGAGCAAGTGGGCTGCTCGACCGAGCAAGCTTCTGTTCGACCGGGTCACTGACTTGGTCGACCACAATGCGGGCCATTTTCGGAATTTCTTTTGTGGACCCAGACGGATGCGCGGAGCTGGGAGTGAAGAGCGGATCAGAGAGACGCAATCCAGGAGCTCATTCTTTTGTATGTTTTGAAAGATTGAGAAAGAATTGTAGATCTAAACCTAGTTTTCTTTGAGAATCGAATTATTTTTGGGAGAAAATTTACATGCTATTATTCCTGTGTCTTGGAATCTGTTGAATCTTTTTGGATTATTATTGGCTATTGTCCTTTCTCGTCTTCGGTACGTAAGTTATTCATTTCTCGCTTGATCTAATTGCTACAATGTTTTCTCTGATAAAAATCATGTTTTTATTTATCAAAATCATCATGTGTGAGTAGTCTCCTCTAGGGTTGATGGGTTAGCCCTAAGACTTTAAGAGGGAGATGTAGATCTAGATCTCTAGGTTGTATTAGAAATAAAGGGGTGTATTTCGGTCGATCCATCTGAATCCCTAGGATAACTCGTACTGAGATCATGCCCACAGTAGGTGGAATTGATGAGCTTAAGGGGTATCCTTGGGATTTAAATAGGGAAATCAGTGGATCCAACAAAGGCTCATGACCATGCCTGGCTCGTGCCTTGAGGGGATCCACCGACGAACTATATCTCTACATTGACGGCTACCGCCATTGCGTCAATGAGAGCCATCGAAATACCTTAAAATTCTAACCCACGAGAGTGGTATGAATTGGGAGACCAATCCCCTAAACCTAATGCGACGTAAAGATCCCATCTTAACATTGATCTCCGATGGTCTTAGCGGTGATCCTTATGACCCTAGTTTTCTTTATTATCAAGTCAACAACACCACCACAACCAATCTTTCCAAACCGACAGCTATCTCACTATGAGACCTGAAAATAATCTGGGATCTCAAATACATTGTCACTGTCCATGTGGGATCCGACATCTTTTATACTATAATTTGACACCGTCCGCTTGCGAATAGAGCCCAGAGCTGACACCTAGGAGCCATACCACGCCTAGCGATTATGACACTGCTAGGTGGAATTTAGGTGTAAATTCGGGGTGCGTCAGGCATAAGAAGACGGATTGTAGATCCCTTACCAGGTAGTGCTACACATATGGATTGACCAAGCACTTCAGCAGATACTGTCATTAGCAGAGTCAGACTTCTGGACCAGTGGCACCAGTGGCAGGCATGCCGATGCAGTAGAGGACTCTTCTGCCTGCACCACAGAGGCTTCCACTTCCAGCACCACCAGCTCCCAGTGCCATAGCTCCTGGAGGACCACCCTTACCTAATCAACAGCAGATCTTCAGGAAGGTGGCACCGAAGCATCAGTCCTTTACCATGACAGCTGTGGAGGTAGAGGATACCAGGTGAGTTATCACTGGTATTCCTCCATCCTTTCTTTAAGTGATGATTGTATTTTCATTTTTGTTTTAGCATGACGTGATGTTTGCTATGATTAGGATGTTAGACCCTTTTTCTAGTTTTGTGTTATCTTCTTAGGCATTGTTAGGGTTGCCTCCTTTCCTGCCCTATCGCTTTTCGATTCGGGAGTACCTCATTGTTTCTTGTCCCAACAATTTGTGGCTAGAAATTATATAGTAGTAGATTCGTTTGCCACCAGTTGGAACATCCACATAGGAAATGGAGTGTTCTGCATTTCTTCAGGATGCCGTCAATGTCCTGTGGAGATCTGTGGGCGAGAACTCTATGCTGATTTCCTAGTAATAGAGATGCCCAGTTTTGAAGCCGTATTTGGGATGGATTGGTTAGGAATGTTCTATGTCACTATAGATTGTAGACTCAGGAGGATAGTATTCCAGATCCCAGATATCTATGGTTTGAGTTCATTAGTGGTAGCAACTCACTTGGACCTGTGAAGTTCAAGGCCAATCCAGCGGAAGAAGTGGTGATGTAAATGGAAGCTGAACCAGCTTTACCAAGAGTTCTTCGAGATTTTCCTGATGTCGTCCCAGATGACATCTATGGGTTACCTCCAGACAGATCCTTGGAGTTCACCATTGACCTTATACCAGGCATTCAAACGATTGTGAAGCATCTGTATCGTATGGCCCCTCCAGAGCTTGTTGAGCTTCGTAATCAGTTGAAGGATTTTTCAGATCGTGTACTGATTCGACCCAACGTATCCCCGTGGGGAGCACCAGTGTTTTTGGTGAACAAGAAGGATGGATCTCGAAAGATGTGCATTGATTACAAGGAGTTGAATAAGGTTACATTGAAGAACAAGGTATCCTCTCCATCGTATTGATGACATCTTTGATCGGCTTGGTGGATCGCGAGTATATTCAAAGTTGGACTTGAGAAGTGGGTATCATCAAGTGAAAGTAAGAGGGTCTGATGTTCCGAAGAAAGCATTTCGAACTCATTACCTCCATTACGAGTTCTTAGTGATGCCTTTTGGCGTTACTAATGCACCATCTACTTTCATGAGGTTGATGAACCAAGTCTTCTATGAATACCTGGATAAGTCGTGGTAGTCTTTATTGATGATATGTTGGTGTATTCGAAGACAGAAGAAGACCATGCTGAGCATTTGAAGACAGACTTGGAAACCTTGAGACAGTACCAGTTATATGCTAAGTATGGCAAGTGCTAGTTTTGGTTATCTAAGGTTGCCTTCCTTAGACATATAGTATTTGGAGAAGGGATAACTGTGGATCCAGAAAAGGTTATTACGGTAGTGAAGTGGCCAGTTCCTTGATCAGTCACATAAATCAGAAGTTTTTTGGGATTGGCTGGGTATTACAAGAAGTTTATCAAGGATTTTTCTAAGATCACTGCACCATTGACACTACTCACCAAAAATAATGTTGATGACAATTGGTCCGAGGAATGTCAGCGAGCATTTGATGAGTTGAAGCAGAGGTTGATCACTGCACATGTTTTGACAATTCCAGATCATTCAGGTGGTTTTGGGATATTTTGTGATGCGTTCGGCAGAGGACTGGGATGTGTTCTCCACCAGCATGGTAGGGTAGTAGCTTATGCCTCCAGGTTATTAAAAGTGCATGAGCAGAACTATCCTACGCATGATCTGGAGTTGGTAGCAGTGATACTTGCATTGAAGTTTTGGAAACATTATCTTTTGGTTGAACTTGTATACCATAAGAGCTTGAATTATGTTTTCACCCAAAAGGAACTTAATATGAGGCAGCGACAATGGCTTGAATTGATGGTTGACTACAAAATTGATCTTCAGTATCATCCTGGAAAGATTAATGTTGTACCTGATGCTCTCAATCGCATGCCAGCGGGGATGATGATGACAACTCAAAGAGAACTTCATGGAGATATACATCTGATGGAGATTGAATTTGTTCTTCCTGGCACATTAGCAACGATGATGAGTTTGCAAATCCAGTCCGACTTGGTTGAGAGGATTACGGCTGCTCAGTCTGAGGATGAGATATTGAAGAAGATTCGAGAGCAGGAAGAGACTGGACTTCGAACTGATTTCTGTATTCATGAGGATGGATCTCTCTGCTTTGGAAGCGGGATTTGTATGCAGCTGGTGATGTGCAGGACGAGCTTTTAAGGGAGGCTCATAGGTCTCTTTACTCTATTCATCTCGAATATTTTTGGTGGCATGGGATGAAACATAACATAGCCAGGAGTTTGGCTTTGTGCTTAGTTTGCCAACAGGTGAAGGCAGAGCATTAGAGTATGGCAGGACTGCTACAACCTCTTCCTATTTCAGAGTGAAAGTGGCAGCATGTGACTATGGATTTCGTGACTGGTTTACCTCATACTTCACGAGGACATGATGCGATTTGGGTAATCGTTGATTGATTAACCAAAACGGCTCATTTCATTCCTTTTCGAGTTGGCCAGTCAACTGACCATCTAGCTAGGAGATACATAAGAGGTAAGATTCCTTCTTTTCCATATCTTCGTTAAGACTTGTACATTAGTGCCGATTCTAATTTGAGTCATGTATACAGAAAATCGTGAGACTCCATGGAATACATGTATGTATAGTCTTCGACCGTGACACCAGGTTTACGTCTCATTTCTGGAGAAGTTTGCAAGCTAGCTTGGGAACTCAACTGAGTTTCATCAATGCATATCATCCTAAGACAGACGGTCAGTTTGAGCGGACTATTCAGATTCTGGAGGACATGCTGAGAGCTTGTATGCTAGACTTCAAGGGTTCCTGGGATGAACACCTATATTTAGTGGAGTTTGCATACAACAATAGTTACCAAGCGAGCATAGACATGGTGCCATTTGTAGCTTTGTACGGATGGAATTGTCGCACTCCTCTCAGTTGGGATAATGTGATGACCGTGAAATTTTGGGACCAAAGATGATTGCTGAGACAATGGATGTAGTGAGAACCGTCAGGGACAATCTTCGCATTGCCCAAGACCGTTATAAGCTTTGGGCAGATACGAAGAGGCGACACTTGGAGTTTTAGCTAGGTGATCAGGTGCTTTTGAAGATCTCACCTACGCGGAGATTAATTTGTTTTGGCAGACATGTGAAGTTGAGTCCGAGGTACATTGGACCATTTGAAGTCGTGGCCCGTGTGGGTGAAGTGGCTTATAAACTCGAACTACCACCATTCCTTAAGGGTGTGCACAATGTGTTTCATATATCCCAGCTCAGGAGATATGTTGGAGACCCTAATCACGTTGTCAATTTCTCAGAGATTGAGGTGCGACCAGATCTGACACATGACCAGCAACAGGTAGCCATTTTGGACAGAAGATAAAAGATGCTAAGGAAGAATGCTATCAACCTTGTGAGGGTCACGTGGCACCGAGAGTCTCCAGGATCTACCTGGAAACTCGAGGATGAGATGAGAGAGAAATACTATCACTTGTTTGTACAGTGATGTTATCCTTTGTTGTATAGACATATGTAAACTGATGTAAAGAATGTAACCTTCCCCTTATTTTAAAATTCCGAGGACGAAATTTATTTTAAGGGGGAAGGATGTAATAACCTTAATGTCATTCTCCGTGTAAGAGTGCGTATTTTTGGACGTATGTGTATGTTTAAAATTTTTGAGTATTTCCATAATTTTCCCTAATGTTTGTGATGTTAAAATTGTTTTAAACATTTTTTAACATCATTGGATTTAATTAAATGGAGTAAATGGTAGGAAATACTTGTATTTAAGGTGTATATGGTATTAAAGAGTGTATTCTTAATTTCTAAAAATTATAAATCCTAAAAATGTCTAATGTCATGCCCCGCTTCCCAAAACGACGGAAGCGAAACGTGACTAAGGTCTGCTTGGGCCTGAGCCGTGAGGCTCGGACCCAATAAGCGTCTGTAGGGTTACCATTTAATATTACATGTTCTTGCATTTATAAAATTCGAAACAACAAAAGTACATAAAGATATGATGTATTCATTTTATAAAAGGGATAATATCCAGCATGTGACAAGTCTAATAAGAGAAGTCTAAGCATGGCAACAAACTGCAGAAAAGGAAACTAATGGTGCGAAGCACCCAACCTAGGCAGAGAGTAAAGTGGTGCTATGCACCCAACCAAAAAGTAGTAAACTCTGAAAGTCCGCAACAGTGAGGGACCTCTAGGTCTGGTTCTCGTCAGGAACGTACTCCAGGTCGACGTCATATGGCTCCAAGTACTCAGGTATGTTCGGCTCGTCCACGTACTCCGGCACAACACCTGACGTACATCATCCAAGAGAAAAGAAATTGTACGTCAGGTAAAGTCTACAAGGAGGGGTTAGACTTTACTGCAAGTGTAATGTAATTAAGAGCAACATTTTATTGGTTGATTAACATGATGGGGTTATGACATGGCAGTTATACTATGTAGAAAGTAAAGCGGTGCAGGAAAAGTAAACGTGACAGGTAGTAGTCGTAGCGTGTGCTACCGACTACGGGACTAAGCTAGACGGGACAAGACAAGACAAGACAAGACAAGACGTGTGTGACTCGAAGGGTTCATACCTTACGGTTTGAGGACGGCCAGATCCTCTTCCCGTGCGACTACTCAACCCTACCCCAACCTAAGTGCTCAAGACAAGACATGACAAGGGATCACCCACTCACTCGGTGAGTGCCCTATTCATCCACTGGCTTATCCATTACTAATAGTGACAATGGTTCACTCTCTCTAGCTTGGAGAGTACCCTATTTGTCCGCAGGCTTATCCATTTCCAATCGTAACAAGGGTTCCCTCTCTCTAGCTTGGAGAGTGCCCTATTCACCTGTAGGCTTATCCATTTCCAATCGTGACAAGGGTTCACTCTCTCTAGCTTGGAGAGTGCCCTATTCGCCCGCAGGCTTATGCAATACATGACATGACATGGCAAGACAAGAATGAATGAGAGTTGTTCATTCTAGGGGGTCCACATGCACGCACACACAGAGGAAATCTATGATAGCAGTTGTTGTTGTTGTTGATTCTAGGGGGTCCACACGCACGCACACACAGGAAAACCCTAAGGTGTCAGTTGTTGTTATCGTTGTGCTTAGACTTCGTCGTCAAGTCTAAGCTATCAAGGGGGTCCCGAGTGCTATCATTTCATGTTCGGTTCTCTTTAAATATTCTTTAACTTTCTAAGAAGTGGAAGGCCTAAACATGGCCATAAGAACACAAGTGTAAACACTTGCCTGCGGTGGTGAGTGCGTCGTCTGTTCGGAGCGTCCCGTCAAAGCGGTGCGTCAGCGAGGGTCCGTCTGAAACGGTCAATGGCGATGTCAGGACATGTTTTTCACCATTCCTATTAGAGTTCACTTCTAGGTTCAACGGGGCTATCCTAGCAGTCCAAGTCACGTTTTTGTTTTGGTTCAGCCTAATCGACGATCTATCCTATGTGCATATATATTCAGTCCTTCATCGATGTCTAATATTTTGCAATGTTTTAAAGGAGTAGAAATGAAATTTAGTTATTATTAACGACTTTTAGATTAGGTTTTCGATTTTCTACAGTGGGGGTTCTTACTACGCGTTAGAGAACTAACCTTTTGACGTTGATCGAAAAGCGGATGTCGGGTCTGAACGGAGATGGATTGGCATCATCTGCAACATCTCAGCCATAGGTAGCACAGTGAGACACTTCCAGACAGCGAGGTGGTGGCACGAACAGCGAGCAAGCGGCGATCTCTCTCCCATTGCGGGTAGCGCAACAGATCTTCACGACGGCGGCAACGTCGGGTAAAAACTCGTGAGTTCGGCAACACGCGTGAACTTCTAGGGTCAAAGGGGGCTGCCATGGATTGAAGGAGATTAGTGGGGGTTGCTCGGCCTGGTGGGTGGCCGACGGCGTTAGCGCATGACGGTGGGCGGCCGTGAGAAGACGACGAGGACAGATTCGCGCAACGGTCGTTGTCGCGCATCACAGCGGAAAAGCAGCAATCAGAGGAGTCAAAGGGACTTGCAATAGTTAAAGGGGTTCGAGGAGGATCTAATGGTGATGGAGTGGTTGCCAAAAATGGTCGGAGATGGCCGGACGTCGGTGTTGAACGACAGAGCACAGATCTGTCAAAAACTGCCGTTAGGGCTCGGTTTCAAGGGGATTTCGAGGAGATATAGATGAGGGAAGAGAGAAAGGAGAATTGCAGATGATAGAGGGGTCAAAGGGGAGTCCAACGGTGGTAGGGTAGTTTCCAGAGGTGGCCGGAGGTGGCCGGGCGCGACGTTTTTCCGGTGATGGACAGATCTGTCCAAACTGCCGTTAGTGTTGTGTTTGAGAGTGTTTTGAGGGCGATAGAGAGTAGAGGAAAGGGGAAGGAGAGTTGCAGGTGATAGGGGAAGTTGAGGGGAGTCCGAGGGAGGTAGAGTTCGTCGGAGGGGGTGGCCAAAGGGCGGCAACCGGCCGTTTTTCCGGCGGGCGCCCAACAGGGCCTGGGCTGTCCTTTTTGTTGCGGTTTAAGACTATTTTGAGGGCTTTGGAGAGGGGGAGAGGGAGGAGAGATGAAGGAGGAGGAGGTGGCCAGATAGGGGGTACTGGTGGTGGCTGCCTGCGGCGAGAGAAATAGCAAGGAGGCGGCCAAGATGGGTTTTGCGTGAAGAGTTGTTAGGGTTGGGCTGTTTTGAAGATGAGTAATTGCTAAAGTGTGTTTTAAAGAGGGTATAATTAAGGGGTGACTAGGAGAGAGGGCGAGTGAGGGGGTGTACAAAGTGGGGAAATATTGGGTGAGGGTAGAGGCAGAATCCCTTTCATGATACGTACAAATCTCATGAAGATTTGGATTAGCGATTTGAATTTTGAATTTGATTAGGTTTAATGGGCTTGATTTTGATTAGTGATTTGGTTGGGCTAGGTGTGTCCAAAAATTACAAAAAAATATCGGGACGATCGTGACGAAGAGAGGCTCAGGGGTGCAGTGGTCAATCGTGTATTTGGTCCATGAAAAACAAACAAAAAAAATAAAAAGATCCGGTGACTAAGTCTAAAGCTACGACTATCCTGCTATCAAACTTGATTTGTGGGAGAACGACACGTGAAATGACATTCAGTAAAAATCCCATAAATAACTACTCTTCTATATGGTCACAACGACATATCACATCGCATAGTCCGAAAGCAAGAAGAGGCAAAAATAAATACGCACACGAAAAGAGTCGTACACGTAGAAAATATGAACGGCCGGAAAGCGGCCGTTACATCTAATGAGGCTACCACCAACTTAGAGGTGTCACCACCTCCTAAACACCTTGTCAAGCACCCGCTTCCCAAGTACAGAAGGCGAGACACGAAGAGGTCTGCTCGGACTGAAGCTGTGAAGCTAAGTCTGATAAGCGTCTGTGTGTTCATCCATTCGCAGATTCTTGCATTGCAAAAGAAACAAAAACAACAATAATAATGAACGCAGGCAATAAATAACCAACATTCAAGAACATCCATTCTTTATTCAAAAACATTCAGAGATATAGTCATAAAAAGAAAGTACAAGAGTCTGAAATGAAATGCCCCAAGCATGGCCGAACTACAACATAAATAAGGTGCTACACACCAAACAACCTAACAATAGCTACTAGGAAGCAAACCGCAACTAGGAAAAACCTCCAGCTGAGACTAGGCTGATCTCCGGTGTCCTCAAACTGGACGTCAGCAAAAGCCTCAACCGTGACGTCAGCAACCTGGTAGTCCTCAGCAGCTACCTCAGACTCAAAGCCTGACATGTGACACCCAAATAGAAAAGTGCATATGTCAGCAAAATCTCCAAAAGGAAGAGGAGACTTTTGTGCAAGGAAACATAAAGTATAGCAGTTATAAGATGAATGCAACTTAGCAGTTTAAATATGATGATATGGAATATTATTTCATGAAGGCAACAATTATAATGAACATGATATTTTACGATGCATGGCACGTCGTAGAAAAAATCTACTAAACAAAATATCATGATTTCACAATTTTCACGAAAAACATATATTCACGATGTGCACAGGGTTTACGCCTTTCAGCTAAGTTGCTGTACGAGCACACTTCTACGCCGAGTAATTGCTTAAACCTATCCCTTCACGTGTGTATGAACTAGCGCTCATCTTCTGGATCACGAGCCAGGAAGTGTTCTGTATTTGGCATAGGGGAGCACCTAGCCTCATTCAAGATGTATGAGTCAAAATCCTACTCGCCGCAGCTTATATTTCATACTTCTGGAAGACGAGCCAGGAATTATTCTTTATTTGGCATAGGGGAGCACCTAGCCTCATTTATGATGTAGGAGTCAAAATCCTACTCGCCGAGCCTACATTTCAATAGTAGCGTGTGATACACATTCATTTCAAGACATTCAATGCATGATATGGCATGTGGTATACAACAGTTATAGAATAAAAACAGTTATTGAATGCGTACAGTTATATCAAAATAACCGTGACATGTGATATGCATGATTCATGGCATGGCAAGGGTGTCGGATCTAGCTTCGTTATCAAGCTAGATCAAGTATGGTGTTGGATCTAGCTTCGTTGTCAAGCTAGAACAAGTATGGCATCTAGTCAACTATCATTTCACCGCCTAGTCTCTTTTACACAAATTCACAGAATGGCCTAAACCTGGCCTAACAATAATCTGAGCAAGTTTCACTTGCCTGAAACAACGTCTGTAATCCTCAGTTCAACGGGTCCAGAACTTCATATGTGCTCAATCACCAATCCTACAATCCCATAGAATTAATCTCAATTAGTGATTTAACCAACACAATAAAATTACGATTTTTATCTTGTTTAAACATGCGGTGTTTGGGTTCCTACGGATCGGGGGTTACCTTAACATGACACGAGAGCTACACTGACGTCGGGCAGCGACGTCAGGGGTTGGATTCTGGTAGCAAGGAAAGTTCAGCGTGCGCTAGCGGCGAAGATGGCTGCAGTACAGCGACAAGGAAGAGATCTCGGCCTCGGAGGGTCTTGCGTGTGGAGGGACAGCCGTGGGGATGGTTGCGCGACTGTGCGGGAGGTGGAGGAGCAGGTAGCTGGCAATGGGGGATGCCGTGGTGGAGCAGGCTAGCCGTAAGGGCAAGGGGGTGCAGCTTGCTCTTGTAGGGCTAGGAGGGGAGGCTGTCGGTTGCCAGCAAGGGGAGGCCGCAGGCTAGGAGGGGCTTGTCAGCGATTTAGGGGGAGATGGCTAGAGGATGCCAAAGGTATGGCCGGTGTGGGTTGTCGGACTGCCGTGCGTGAGGTTGAATGGCAGTCCGATGGCCTGCTGTGCAGTTGTTTGTGGATTTGATCGGTAGTTGCTGAGATAGGAGGGGCCGGTGGTTTATGTGTAGGAGGAGCCACATGGAGGTGATGGCCGGCAGCAATGGAAGAGTGCGTCGGCAAGGAGAAGGTGGCCAGCGACTTGTGAGATGTGAGTTTGCGACGGCTGTGTTTGGAGGGTGAGAAAACCCTAGCTGAGTTTCGTGAGTAATGAGGATGGGTTGCTAAATGGGTTAGAAAATGGGTAGATTTAGGCTTGATTGGAGAGAGTGTGTGTGAGAGGGGGAGGGTATAATTAGTGTGGTCAATAGCTAGGAGAAACTTAACATGATACACATGACTTCCTATAGGTTTGATTAGATTATTTAATTAAGGATTTGAATTAGGGATAAGTCTAGGGCTAATTGGAGATTAAAGATGATTAATGTGAATTATCAGTCTAACGGTGTCCGATAAATACAAGAAAAATATCGGGACGATCGTGTCGACGAGAGAATCGAGACTACGATGATCAGTTACGAGCTAGGTTAACGAAAATGGAACTAAAAATAGAAAGGTCAAACGTCGAAGTCTAAAGTTACGACACCCCTTCAATCAAAGCTGATTTATGGGAGAACAACCGTGAAATGACGTTCACGAAAAATTCCACAAATAAGTACTCTCTCAGATGGTCACAACGACATATAACTTCGCGCCTTTGGGATACAAGAAGAGGTCACAAAAATACACGTACGAACAAGAAAGTACTCGCACGAAAACACATGATCGAAAAGCGACCGTGACATCCTACCCACCTTAGAGCAAAGTCCGTCCTCATACTTTCTAACTAAAATATATCTATCTATTCTAGTAACTACCCCAATCATATCACACTATAATTCAAACCATGTATAGTTACTACAAGTGCTCATATATGCACTAGGTAGTCAAAAATTAATACTACAAACACGTATACATATGCACATTCTATACGTATACCTATCATAGACAGTCAAATTCATACACGTACTTCAATCATCCATATAGTCACGTACATCCCTTATATAACTATCACTCACTTATCACATAACCATGGTACATATACCTACATAAAAATAGTTTCACACTAGCAAATACAATTGTAATACTTCACGTAAGATAACTACCTATGTACAAAACAAACATGGATATACTACTCCCTATATCTCATAGTGTACATTCAACTCAAACATATCAACACATGTAATCACACCATACAATATTAAATCATGTTTGCTATATCTAATATACATTCATCACTACTATAAATACACAAATATATAGTTATTCAAATACTCGCAGATACTTCATCTTATTTACACATCATATACAATCCTATAACTATATTCAAGACACAATGCACATACCATAGTCGCAAATACCTATAGCTAATCACATACTTACCCGTGCATGGTGCACACCTACACACGCTAATACACTATTCATACATGCCACTCACACCACTATATACTTAGCACATTCTACACACCTACTTTAGCTAGCACATATACATTCAAACATGTAAAACCTTAGTAAATAACTGTACTTACAAGACCAACACCTATATCTATATAATGGTATAGCCACCCATAACCATGTGCGTAACGTAACCATGCACAACCAAACCTATCACTATACACACATCATCCATTACTATGTTCATATCACTATACACAAACCACAAACAAAATATAACAATATACTTAGAGTATATCCACTCAAACATGGGTGAGACTCAAAGGCTCATACAAGAATCAGAATACTTATATAACACGATATTCATACCTATACCAACACACCACTCTAATACACACACACACACACACACACACACACACACACACACACACACACACACCAACGTAATCATATTACTCGCCACACTATATAGGTAAAAACACATGCTATCATATACACACAATAATATCAATCACACTTTATATTTAGTCAAGTAACACCCCCATAATGCAAACACTTTACATACTATAATAATATTACAAATATCAGCACACGTATACAATCATAATACACTATCCTATACATGCATATATCGTATAGTCACAAACATATTACTACACACATACTCATTGCATGCATACCATACCTACATTCTTATATGCTTACCACATATCTACATAAAATATAGACATCCATATACTATATACACACCATAGCAACTTACATATAATTAGTACACTACTACATATAACTATCCATAGTTACGACATACAATAATCGTGTATACCTCATGGTATACACGTACACACACAACATCCCGTAAAGGCAAGCCATACTATACAAAATTATAACCCTATTACCATACGTATATCACATATATTCATATAGTATATATATATCTACCTTATGAATAGGCACATACATATCTACGTACCAGCACACGTTCATACGTAATAACATATAGATCATAAAATAGGCATGCAAACTTAACTATAAGTACACCTATTATCATTACACCTAACATGCACATGGCTTTACTACTATATTATTTCAAGCATTTACAAGTACCTTCAAACTACATACACCAATAGTAGATATTCCAACACTAATTCTAATATACACAGACATCCCTAAAGTGGTATAGCTATCCACACATATATTATAAATACTTTCATTCATACAACTTCATATATATCATGAACAACACTGAGTATGCATATATTACACCAGAGACAATCATTAATATACTAAGGGTAGCACACTTATACATGAGTGGTATGCAGGGGTTCACACACATGGGTCAACACACTCTACCTATACACATGCACCACAACGATATCATAAAAATACTAATGGGCCCACCATATTATACTAAGGTTGACATAGGCAATGACAAGTACTAGTAGGATGACTAAGCAATAATAAGGGAACCGAAATCAAATAGCATAACGAAACAAGATCGGGAGTATGTAGTTGCCGAAATCAAATAGTTTTATGGACCTGTTTATTTCGGTAGACCACCTCTTAAGATAGGTAGTCCGGTTCTAAAACCGGGTCCTACCTAGTTTAGTTAGGTTTTCTACTGGTTCATGCGTTGACGTGTCCCATCTACATTTTTCAGGATTAGGAGTAGAGACGACAGATCAGATTCTTATCCAGCAGACCACTACATCTTCTAAGGTACAGATGGAGACCACTGATGGTGATTTTGTCCAGCTAGTTTTCCTTAGGGTAGACTAGGGAGTGCGTTGTACAGTGTGTGGACCCCTTTTCTTTTGTAGGTTGGGGTTTCCTTTTTAGCTTTTTCCCACTTTTGTACTTTTATACCCCTTGTACAGTTCAAAGTATGCATGATGTACTTTTATTTATATGATGTAGTGTAGTATTTCCTTTTTAGTACTTTTGGATTTAAATTTGTTGGAGCACTTTACTTTACCTTTCTGTACTATTCCAGTATGTCGTAGTGGTTTGCATGTGTAGTTTAACTTTAATCACAATTATTGCCTAGTAGTATTTGGATGTTCGGGGTTCGAAGCCCAGTGTCTGAATACTACGACAACCTTACGTATCAATGTATTTTGGAGAGCGGGGTGTGACATCAATGTCCACATGGCTTGCTTTAATTTGGCCAGGGTTGCCAACCCCGACCAAATCGAGTCACGAGCCATATCGCCAGGTTGTCAACCCCGCATTTTTCATGTGTGGGCACATGCTTCGGCTTGCAATCCAAATTAGATTAATTTGGACACTATCTTCGGTTGAGGAATTTGGACTGATTGTACAATTATTGCTTGCTTTGGGTGTTAGGGTCCCCAGGTTCAATTTTTGGAAGCGGTCGCTAATTTTACTTCTACTACTATTACCGAAAAACTGGAAACTGAGGAGATCCCTTTTATTGAGAAACCACACAGATTAAAATCTGTTGATATAGTAACTTACCAGATAAGTAATCTAGCTACTCCCTCAATACGAGAGGTGGCAAACCCTTTTACTGATTAAGTCCTCCCTTCAAAATGTGAGGATTTTGGTCTAGGGATGATAATGGGCATGCCATCTTTCTTACATATTCTCTAATGAAGGGTTTGTAGAGGGCATACCCAAATGGGAGCCCAAACGAGCTTTGGGCATGCCTATTATCATCCATATTCTGGTCCAGATATTGATAAGCGATTTCGAGCACTGAAAAACATAAATTGAATTTGTGAATTTTTTAGTTGAAACTTAAATAAGTTTGGTTTGTTGGGGATAAACTAAATTTTATGACAAAACCTGTAACGACCAGTTTTAGCGATATGTAGTTCGTTTTCCCTCTCGTGTTGTATATCCTTCTTCGTATTCGTAGTTAAGTCGTAACGGACCCCGTACCCGTACCCGTACCCGTATCCATTCTTTTCATACTTATTATTATTATTATCATAAACCCCTTATTATAATTATTTTTTAAAAACATCTTTTCTTATAAATAAATTAAACTTTCAAATTCAAATTCAAATCATTTCCTTATTTGCCAGGGAGACTTTATTCCTCCTAATTAAACATGAAATCCTCCTATTAATGTTTGCATTTCAAAACTTCCCATTTTTACCTAGACTTTAATTTTCCCCCTAATTAACCCCATTAATTCACCCCCCTCACTAATTCAAATTTAAACTCCTCCCTTATTAGCAAGGGATTTTAATAACACCATTAACTACATTTCCCACAAATCTTTCCTATTTTTTAGTAAACCCTAACCTACTATCACACAGCCGAATTTTTCTTAGCCTATCACATGTACTTTCCCAAACCCCACTCCCCCTGCGAATAGAAACCCAAACCCTTGGGTCTCTTTCCCTCTATTCTCAGCCGTACCCAACCTATACAAATGATATCTAATAATAAAAGAAAAAAAGAGGAACCAGCCCTACACTTTTAAACCCAAGAGGAACCCATGCACTCACGTGATGTTACTAGACTCTATACAAGGGGACCTAGGGTTTCACATGGATACCATACTCTCTTTAAAACCCAGCCTCCCTCCCTTTCAACTCCTAGCCGCCAGACCTTCACCCCGAGAACCCTAAGGATTCAGCCGCTCCCTACCCTCTCACGCAGACACCCAGCGCCCCGACTTCTCCTCTTCCCAAGCTCGCGGCTTCTTCATCTCACGCAGCCCACGTCGTGCGGCCTCCCCAACACCCAGACCTCCTCCTGCAGCACTCTTCCTCTCTTCTCCAAACGCCGAACGCCTTCTCCTCGCTCACGCCAACTCGCAGCCATCCTCTGCCAAGCAAACCCACGCCCAGGCAACCGCGGCCTTCTCTCCTCCTTGCGCAGCTCCACGCCTAGCAAGCAGCAACCTCCCCTCATCCAGAAATGCTGGAGGACCTCCTCTCCCCGTGAAACCGCCCGGATCCGACGCCGTCAGGCCGTGCACACGTCGTCCAGCCCCAGATCTGACGCTGTCAGCCCCGGGGACTCGCTGTAACCCTCACACCCACCTGCAGAGCCTCCAGACGCCGCAGTCTGTCGTCTCGCCGCAACGAGTTTCAGACCGTAGACGTCACACGTATCGCTGTCGCTGCCTCTATTTGCTACGTAACGGTTAGTACACCTACCTATAATTTATAACCCACACCCTAATTTAGAGAACATAATAAAACGGATCGGTTAGACGTCGTAGGGATCAATTTAACATTCGTTATGACCAAAAATAGCTTAATCTGAATTTGTGTTTTATCAAAACAGCGAACCATCATCACCGTAGTGTAGTACCCGTTGAGACGTTTCCGAAGACACCAAGAACGCCAAAAATAGGCAAGTATGCAAATTGATATGAATTTTTGAAGTCAGAGGGTTTTTGTGTCACTTTTACTTATTGCTGTATAACTTGAAAACCATACGTGAAATAACGCATGAAAACGATGCCACGACATTCTGTACTAAATTTGTGACCCAACGATAGATCACATGATATACTTCAATTTTAAACAACAACAAAGAAAATTGGTTTCTGTTGCATATTCAACGAAAACTCAAGTTTAACGTTATTTTTGGATTGTTGTAAATGTTGTTTAACCCACTCCTACTTGTGGGAAATGCTGTATAAACGAATTAATATTGATAATATTAAATTTCTGCAAGTCTTGAAATGTTTAACAAGTTGAGACATCGTGAAAATCGTGCGCCTCGAAGGCGGAATCGTGAATTCGTGATGTCGTGTGAGTCGACTAGACTGGCTCGTGTTCTAGCACAAAATTGGGGTGGGGTTAGGGTTGAGCGGCCACTAGGCGTATGAAAGGGTCCTCTCTTCAAGAGCATCACCCGCATGCGGTGGGTTAGCGTCAATCACGGTAAGCCCCCGTGAGAAGAATGGCTCACTCATCACGACCTAAAGGCGAGAACCCTATGATAGATGTGAACTATTGACATGAAACTTGCAATGTTAACGCGATCTCAGTAAATTGACATGCTAACAAACTCAAAGAAAACTTTACCTTATATCTTGACACTACTTAGAACTGCATGTTAGGAATGTCTTGCTTCACTTTATAATAATTGGCATGCGTAAACTTTTGTACTCGTTTCATTTTAATTATTTAATGTCTCTTAAATTCATATCGTTTGTATATCTTGTCTTGGGTTTCTAACCTCTTCTTGCAGACCCCTTGCTGACATACATTCATGTTTTTGGATGTATGTTAGATTCTGAGCTTGAGTACCCCGAGTATTCATTCAAGACGCCTGACTTGGAGAGCCAGGAGTTCGCCCCTGACGTCGAGCCTCTCCCTGCGGAGGACTAGTGGGCTCGTATCGTTACTGCTTGTTTTCGTTGCTTTCAGTTACTTTGTCGTTGTTAGTGTACGTTTAATTCCTATTGCTACTTTAGCCCGGCTGTGGCTTTGTTGTTTAATTTCGTGTACGAATTTTTATCTCTGGATGGGGCATTTATCTTTTGAATGTTTTCTGATTGTTCTGAAATGCAAATGCAAGGACCTCCCCTGTGTTTTTATCACAGACGCTTATTTGACTCGAGCTTCACCGCTCCAGTTCAAGCGGACCGTGTAACGTTCTCGCTTTCGGTGTCTTTTGGGAAGCGGGGCGTTACAGGTTTTAGTGGTGGCCCCATGCAGGTCGTGCATTTGCAAACTTCAGAACAGTAGAAATACTATCATTAGCCAAAACATCCAGAATAGTTCATACGCAAAATTACTCGAATAACTTGTCTCAGCACGATAGGAAACCAATACCAGGATAATAGGAAGAGTTAGTTAGACGCTCGTGCTTGTTAGTTAGACGCCCTTGCCATAACTTAGTGTTATCATCTTGGGAGTCACCCTAGCGATTGATCGTCCAGCTCTGACTATATTATATTTTTAAGTTCGTTAGTCGTTCGCTTAGATTTATCTAATCTAGGGCCCAACCGAACGTGACGATCGTGTATCCATACAGTCGAACCCGAGATGCCTGCAAGGAGTAGACATCGAAGCATAAGATATTCCAGATCTATAGATAAGATCTCGATCTCGATCCTCAACGAACCCTCACCTCGGCTTCCGTATCACAGTCTAGTTCGTTGAAGAACCTTAGTGCTAAACCTTAGTCGACCCAATGATTATTTTTCCCCTGATTTTTATTACTTCTCTAATCATTACACTTCCATATTAATGATTGCAGAAAGCCATCGTGGCGTATTCACGGAGTTACTTCTTAGCCGTACTTACGTTTCAATCGCCGAACCTATTCCTTGTCCTCGCTTCACATGAACTCCTCAGGTCCACCATATTTAACCTTGAACCTCCACATTGCAGACCCAGAGTCTTTTAGAAAAGTGTGTTCGATATTTCTTTTATTGAATTCTTCGCTAAATTTAAAATCCTTTCGAAAACTTTTACTTAGATTTTCTACACTTCAGCCGACTTAAACCCAACCTTGATTATGAGACTCTTCTGACACGATCCTTAGTTACTGTCTTATAGCGATTTTCTAACATAAATCTTCCGCACTTCTACTTCACATAACCTCGTATAGCTACTCGATTTTCCTCATGTGATGAACTTTTTAAAAAATACTCTATTTCTATTTCGCTAGTTCAAAATATCATCTCCTTTTCTTATTAACACATTTCAAAACAGTCATTCATACATACTTTTAAAAAAAAATACTTTCCTAGGTTATATAGAACTTCAATATCTTGTGTATCAGTCTTACAATTATTGTCTTCATATTTATATATAAAATAAAAAAATTTTACAAACCTATTTCTATTTACAAAACAAACACTACATCACTATGCATATATTACTCTTCACTTATTATTTGACAAATCATATTTTACGTGCTAACTTGTGCCGTATGCTCGGTATTTTACGTAAGTTATAATGATGTTATTATTTTTACACATATCCTTATCTTCTTAATTATTTAATTATTCATAAATATTTTTGTCACCCAACCAAACTAACCTCTTATCCACGCCACCTCCGAAACCGTCCATCACAACATTAGTTCGTTGCATCATTCAACTCTGAATCCTACACTATTGCTTAGTTATCACATTAGTGCCTATCATTGCTTATGTCAGTTTTTTTAAGTATAGTAGGACCATTAGCATTGATTGTGGTGTTGTTGTGATGCATGTATATATATAGTGGGTGTGGACCTGTGTGTGTGAATCCCTATATACCACCCACATATGAGTGTGCTTACCCTTAGTATAATAGTATTGTGTGATTGCCTATTGGGTCGTATGTGCATGTACGGTAATATGTGACATATATGTATATAGTCGAGTATAGAGTAGTAAGTGTTACATTTATACTTAGGCGAGCGATTAGCTATATCACTATAGGAATATCTGTGCGTATTAGATTTAGTATTGGCTAGTTACTAGGAGTATATGTACCTTAGTCGTACTTATTAATGGTTGTAATTATATGCTAGTATAGTGATGTGCATGTTAGGTGTAATGGTAATAGGTGTACGTATAGTTGTGTGTGCAGATTTATTATGTGATTTATATGTTAGTATGTATGGCGTGTACTCGTGCGTATATATGTACATGGCTAGTTATAGGTATGTATGTATATATATATTGTATAAATAAGTGTGTTTTATGTATAGTAGGATTATAGTATTACCCCTACGGGATGATGTGTGAGCATGTGTATACCAGGAGGTATGCATAGTCGTGTGGTTGTGACTACATATATATGGTTGTGTGTACTGATGTGTGTATATATATGTCCTATATAGATACGAGATTGGCGTGTAGTAGAGTACGTATGTATATGTATGTAATATGAACGTATGTATAGGTATTTGAAAGTGTGTGATATATAAATAAGTATAGGAATATGGATGTATATGTGTTCATTATAATGTATGTATGACTGGGATATAATGAACTTAGTGGCTAAGTCCCCTCACCCCTATGTCGGCCTATTTAAGGAAGTCTGAAGACAGACTTGACCCTAATGTGGATAGATTAGGATGATCCTAGTACTATGAGTAAGACGTATATAAATCCGTGTATGGTGTAAGGTAATACGTGTATGTATATACGTGTGGTGATATGTATTATAATGTGTATATGGTAATATGCGGTATGTAAAAGTGGTTGTACGATTGAAGTGTTAATTGACTAAGGATGATTGTGTTTATATGTTAGTGGTATGTTTAAGTGACATGTGGTACTATATCATTATATATTGTGAGTGTATAAGATATATGGTAATATATTGTGTATTAGTAATAATGTGAGTGTGCAAGTGATGACACCCTTACAGCCAGTAAATTGTTGTGGTGGCGTAGTAAAGTGTTACTATTCGCCCGAGTATAATATTGGTTGGATTGTACTTGTAGGATGGTATTATATTAAACATGTTAGGTTAATACGTAATTAGTGATGTGTGTATGTACATTGTTACTACTATTAGCATGAACGTTGATTAGTATTATCAGCGGTAATACTATTGGTATGATATGAGTATTAGAAATACTATTTGGATATGGCATGCTGATTATTTATAGTGTGTATACATTAGGAGAGGAGATGCGAGCGTTGCCCTTATGTTTTTCCGATACCTTAGTCGATAAGATTCCGAGGACGGAATCGTTCTTAAGGTGGGTAGGATGTAACGACCGGTTTTAGCGATACGTAGTTTGTTTTCCCTCTCGTGTTGTATATCCGTCTTCGTATCCATAGTTAAGTCGTAACGGACCCCGTACCTGTACCCGTACCTGTATCCATTCTTTTCATACTTATTATTATTATTATCATAAACCCCTTATTATAATTACTTTTTAAAAAACATCTTTTCTTATAAATAAATTAAAATTTCAAATTCAAATTCAAATCATTTCCTTATTTGCTAGGGGGACTTTATTCCTCCTAATTAACCATGAAATCCCCCTATTAATGTTTGCATTTCAAAACTTCCCATTTTTACCTAGACTTTAATTTTCCCCCTAATTAACCCCATTAATTCTCCCCCCTCACTAATTCAAATTTAAACTCCTCCCTTATTAGCAAGGGATTTTAATAACACCATTAACTACATTTCCCATAAATCTTTCCTATTTTTCAGTAAACTCTAACATACTATCACCCAGCCGAATTTTTCTAAGCCTATCACGCGTACTTTCCCAAACCCCACTCACCCTGCGAATAGAAACCCAAACCCCTGGGTCTCTCTCCCTCTATTCTCAGCCGTACCCAACCTATACAAATGATATCTAATAATAAAAGAAAAAAGAGGAACCCAGCCCTACACTTTTAAACCCAAGAGGAACCCAGGCACTCACGTGATGTTACTAGACTCTATACAAGGGGACATAGGGTTTCACATGGATCCCATACTCTATTTAAAACCCAGCCTCCCTCCCTTTCAACTCCTAGCAGCCAGACCTTCACCCCGAGAACCCTAAGGACGCAGCTACTCCTTACCCTTGCACGCAAAACACCCATCGCCCCGACTTCTCATCTTCCCAAGCTCGCGGCTTCTTCATCTCACACAGCCCACATCGTGTGGCCTCCCCAACACCCAGACCTCCTCTCGCAGCACTCTTCCTCTCTTCTCCAAACACCGAACGCCTTCTCCTCGCTCACGCCAACTCGCAGCCATCCTCCGCCAAGCAAACCCACGCCCAGGCAACCACGGCCTTCTCTCCTCCTCGCGCGCAGCTCCACGCCTAGCAAGCAGCACCCTCCCCTTATCCAAAAACGCCGGAGGACCTTCTCTCCCTGCGAAACCGCCCGGATCCGACGCCATCAGGCCGTGCACACGTCATCCAGCCCCAGATCTGACGCCGTCAGCCCCGGGGACTCGCCGTAACCCTCACACCCACCTGCAGAGCCTCCAGACGCTGCAGTATGTCGTCTCTCGCCCTGCCGCAATGAGTTTTAGACCGTAGACGTCGCACGTATCGTTGTCGCTGCCTCCATTCACTGCGTAACAGTTAGTACATCTACCTATAATTTATAACCAACACCCTAATTTAGAGAACCTAATAAAACAGATCGATTAGACGTCGTAGGGATCAATTTAACATTCGTTATGATCAAAAACAGCTTAATATGAATTTGTGTTTTATCAAACCAGCAAACCATCATCACCGTAGCGTAGTACCCGTTGAGACGTTTCCGACGACACCAAGAACGCCAAAAACAGGCAAGTATGCAAATTGATATGAAAATTTGAAGTCTAAGGGTTTTTGTGTCACTTTTACTTATTGCTGTATAACTTGAAAACCATACGTGAAATAACGCATGAAAACGATGCCACGACATTCTGGACTAAATTTGTGACCCAACGGCATATCACATGATATACTTCAATTTTAAACAACAACAAAAAAAATTGGTTTCTGTAGCATATTCAACGAAAACTCAAGTTTAACGTTATTTTTGGATTGTTGTAAATCTTGTTTAACCCACTCCTACTTGTGGAAAATGTTGTATAAACGAATTAATATTGATAACATTAAATTTCTGCAAGTCTTGAAATGTTTAACAAGTTGAGACATCGTGAAAATCGTGCGCCTCGAAGGCGGAATCGTGAATTCGTGATGTCGTGTGAGTCGACTAGACTGGCTCGTGTTCTAGCACAAAATTGGGGTGGGGTTAGGGTTGAGCGGCCACTAGGCGTATGAAAGGGTCCTCTCTTCAAGAGCATCACCCACATGCGGTGGGTTAGCGTCAATCACGGTAAGCCCCCGTGAGAAGAATGGCTCACTCATCACGACCTAAAGGCGAGAACCCTATGATAGATGTGAACTATTGACATGAAACTTGCAATGCTAACGTGATCTCAGCAAATTGACATGCTAACAAACTCAAAGAAAACTTTACCTTATATCTTGACACTACTTAGAACTGCATGTTAGGAATGTCTTGCTTCACTTTATAATAATTGGCATGCGTAAACTTTTGTACTCGTTTCATTTTAATTATTTAATGTCTCTTAAATTCATATCGTTTGTATATCTTGTCTTGGGTTTCTAACCTCTTCTTGCAGACCCCTTGCTGACATACATTCATGTTTTTGGATGTATGTTAGATTCTGAGCTTGAGTACCCCGAGTATTCATTCAAGACGCCTGACTTGGAGAGCCAGGAGTTCGCCCCTGACGTCGAGCCTCTCCCTGCGGAGGACTAGTGGGCTCGTACCGTTACTGCTTGTTTTCGTTGCTTTCAGTTACTTTGTCGTTGTTAGTGTACGTTTAATTCCTATTGCTACTTTAGCCCGGCTGTGGCTTTGTTGTTTAATTTCGTGTACAAACTTTTATCTCTGGATGTGGCATTTATCTTTTGAATGTTTTCTGATTGTTCTGAAATGCAAATGCAAGGACCTCCCCTGTGTTTTTATCACAGACGCTTATTGGACTCGAGCTTCACTGCTCCAGTTCAAGCGGACCGTGTAACGTTCTCGCTTCTGGTGTCTTTTGGGAAGCAGAGCGTTACAAAACCTATCATCAAAGATAAAAAAGATATTAATATTAATTATTGAAAAAACCCTAAAAAATTATGCGGAAGCATAGCTAAATACATGACGATTAAATCCGTAAAATTTGTGTGGTGGACCTTCCAGATCAATACGAATATCCAAGAGAATTCGTTTAGTTTATTCTAGCTCTATAACTATCGATGGGATCGTAGTGTAGAGTAGAAATTTTGTACGTGTGATTTGTGGACCATCACCACTATATATAGACAACAATCATGTTCTCATATGGATTCTCATTTTAGCCCATCATAAAAATAGAGGTACACATTAAGTCTACACATTAAAGACATATACCTTATTAGATATATTAAAGCCCAAATACCTAAAACCTTAACATATCACTTTTAGTTCGGCTTAGCTTAATATGACAGCTTGCAATACATAATTATTTTACATATAAGTCCAACGTTGGATTAATGATCCAACAATCTCCCACTTGGGCTATATGTGAAACCTTATAATTATGCTTTGCAAAAATAACCGATTGAGCTTAACTTTGCTGTCATTACCGAAATGTATATATACACCAATCTGGTCCATCAATCATACCAACACATGATCAAAGCAGCCTTCATTACATTTATCGTAACTCGACCAATCAATGGTCACGTATCATGATGTGGATGTGTAGCATGGAAATTTCATGTAATGTGAACTTAATATGCCTATTTCCAACTGGTCCTCTCTTAAACTTTAGTAATCAGCCATACCAAAATTGGAGTGTAAATAACCAAAACCTTATTTCTGTAGAAAATATCCTTAAACTGTAATAATTGAAAATGTCTATATATATGAGCACCCAGAAAGACAAACTCTCACTAAAACTGAATATCATTAATTGACATGACACTGATACGAGCAATGTGCTCATAAAACCTTTGGGTGGCAATCCTTTAGTGTTGGTTATTACAATACCCCTAAGTTGGTTTTGATGATTAAGCAAATAATTAGTGTGACTAATTATGTTCTGTGAGATTTTTTGTGAGTATATGTATCAAAGTCAACACTAGTCAACTCAAGCTCAAGATATGATGCTATGAATTATCAAGCTTTAAGTTGAAGAATTCAGATTGAAGCTCAACTTGGAGATATGGAGCTCATCCAATGATAGGTGGAGTGCAAGGCTTCTCAAGACAACTCATGTGCCAAGAAGAATGCATCAAGACTCCAAGAAGTATGAGTGATGTGTTTTTTACATTTAATTGAGTTTGTCTAAGAATGTTAAAGCCAAATCTTGAAGCATGCACACACACACACACACGAAAATGAATTTACTTGATTTTAAATTAGTTTGATTTCATCCAAAATTCATTCCTATTCTTAATGATCAAACCTTAATTGATTAAGACTTAGCTTAGGCATATCAAGTAGGTAGTCGATCCCCAATTACATAGTATTCGACTCCAAGAGAATCATATCTCGGGGAACATGAATTTTGCTTAGCTAGTCGACTAGTGCTCTATAGCTATTCGACTAGTAGCTAAGTAGTCAACTGCCATATATACAGTAGTCGACTACTCTGCTCCAGCAAGCCCATAACGGTCGGATTTTCAGTCATTTTTTCTATATGTTAGGAGGGGGTTTTAGTCAATTGTTTGATGCTAGATACTGGGTTTTTTGAAGGGGTTTGATGGGAGAAATTTGCAACATCTTAAGAACATATTAAAAATAATAATTTCATCATTTTAAAGCTTGATTTACAAAGCCCAATTCTTCATGAGCTAAATTTTTTTTGAACCAAGATCACTGCTTTCCAGGCAACTATTTCTAACTTCATTTAAGCTTTTAAGTTCTATATTGCCTTGATATTTTGTGTTAACTTGGTTTACATAAGAAAAAAAATTAGAGAGTGACGTGCGTTTATAATTTATATATTCACGCACGTCTTATTCGAAATTTTCCTTTGTTTTCCGTTGTTTCATATCCACTCTTTTGTGTTTTTTGTATCTTTTCACTTTCTTTGTGTCTTTGTGCCATTGCAGGAGATTGCCAGCGCTGGGGACATATAAAGCAGATATCATGAGTTCCCGAAGCAACGGGAGGTGCCACGCTCGATCCCGAGGGCCAAACATTGAAGAATATCAGATTTCAGCCCTCAACCGATCGGGTGGACAGACCCATCCGATCGGTTCGTGCACGCGTATCCGACCCGGACAGGAGCAGCAGTGAAGAAGAGCTCGCCCGATCGGTTCAGTGATCGGGTGAAAATGACATTTCTCTCTGTCTTTTGGAGCTGAATTCCAACCGATCGGGTGACATCTCACCCGATCAGTTCATCTGTAGCCGAATTCTCCCAGCTAATGACCCGACGACATCACCCGATCGGTTCAGGGACCGGGTGATGTATCTCCAAAGCTGAAGACCAAGTCGACATCCATCTCACCCGATCGGTTGATGCTTCAACCGATCGGATGGATGCTTATCTATATATATTGCCCTAGGTTTTCCCAGAAAACGATCCCCATTTTTTCAGACAGTTTTTTTTTGGATTTTGGCGGCTGCAATTTTATTTTGTTTTGTAAGTTCTCTGATTGTCTTGATACTTTAACATTTCGTTCTTAATACTATTTTCTCCGTATTTCTATTGCTTGATCTTGATTCCAATGGTTAAATTTTGTTGTGTTGCTATTTTTGCGATGAATCGTGAGTAGTTCCCCAATCTAGGGCATTGGTGGAAGCCCCTTCGTGGGTTCTCCCTAGAACGACTATAGGATTAGGATTTCGATAGGATCTAAGGATTTAGACGGTTACGCAGGGCGTTTTATTATCATTGGCGGGAGAAAGACCGCCTCTGACCGTCGGACCAAGGAGAAATAAAATTGGCGTTTGATCCCCTAGCCACAGCTCACACCCCTAGCGTAGACATTGAATCCTAGCGCGTGGGAACGGCATGATGAAATGTTGGGAGTAATCGTTGCGAGCTTAGTGCTCTCGGAGTCGGTCGGTGTTAATGGACATGGGAATGCCCACTGTCCGAACCCGGGTAGACCTAGCGTATCATCATGGGCGTCGACCGGAATATTGGGCTCATGGGACGCTAGGTATCACTCTTAGAGGTAACGTCTCGCTACTAAACCCTAGAATCCGATCGTATTCCTATCCGTCGGTCGTAATAGAGAGGACACATGATAGGGTGGAAACCAAAGTCCTAGGTTCCCCTTTTTGATCTTACATTCTTTGTAGCTTATTTTGTGACAACCAACCGATCGACATGGCTAGCTCACCCATCGGGTGATCCGGTTCCTACTTGTTAACAAGCACAATACACGCCTCCCTGAGTTCGACCCCCAAGCCACACTACAACACCATGAGCTTGCGGTTATAAATATTTAAATCTGGTATCCCCGTTCCTACTGCATATAGTGCCAAATCTAGGTGACATCAGAGAGCTTTGATCTCTTAGTTTCATTCTACATTTACTTGAGATCAAGTTGAGATTTTTCCTTAGCCTAAAATCACACTCATGCTTCATACATTTTGGCAAAGGAAGGTGTATTACAACACTTCAATAATTTCATTTGTGTATCATCATTGGTTGGAACTGAGTGATTGTATTGTGTTGTTGGGTTGTTGAGAAAAAGCCTCAAGTGTTAGAGGTCCTCATTATGAGGTGGAGATTGTTGGTGGAGTAGAAGACCACTTGTGTTGTGGCATTGGAAATTCTAGCAAGAGGATCTAGGTACTTGTTATTATAAATTCATAGTTTGAGAATTAGGTGGTGATTGTTGTATTCGAAAAATTCCTAGCAAAAGAGGCTAGGTGTAATTGTTGGAATCCCTCAATTGAGGTATGGTATGTCTCATTGGTAAGAGTGTTTAGTGTAAAATCCCAACAAGGAGGTTGTGGACTAGATTAGCCCAGAGTGGATGAACTAGGATAAATTATCTTGTGTTTGCGTTTGATTTTCTGTGATTGTCTCTATTTCTATTACTTGCATATTTGTTTCATTTTCGCTACGCATGACTCTTTGTGCAAGTTGATAGATTGTGTTTTTGACTAAGTCCTCGAGTATGTAATTCTTTCAAGAGGCTTAGGTTATTCAAAAGAGGGATTAATTTCATTTGTGCATTGAATTTTTGAAACACTAATCACCCCCATCTAATGTTTTGCTTGCTATCTACAGGATTCCCGGCACGTGGCATAATGCAATCCATAATCCTAACACTTGGTATCAAAGCCACGGTCATTAAAGATGGCATCAAAAATGTTAGCATCAACTCTCCAATAATTTGATGGGATAAATTTTTCGGATTGGAGAAAGAGGATGTTGAGAGACATCGAGTCCCTTAGGCATATGGCTGGGAGTTTCATAGAGTTCCCACACTTAAAGCATACAACTCCCACATCTCATTGGACAAGTTGAGAAGTGGAGCTAGCTATGCTTCATGCAAATGTAACAAATATTTTGTTAAGTGATATTGATGATTCTATTTTTGAGTATGTTTCAGAGGCCACTATGGCATTTCAAATATGGAGCTTACTAAAAGACAAAAAATTGAGAAGAGATAGTTGACGATGAACCAATACTTGAGGAAGTTTGCTATACCACCAACACAAATGAAGAGGAAAGTGCTTTGGAGTCAAGTGAGTCAAGTGAAGAAGAGGAGGAGGAGCACCTAACAAGAGAAATGTGCATGATGGCACATCAAGATGACCAAGAAGAGGTATGTGACTCTAACTCAAATGATGATGATGATAAATTTGATTTAGAAAGTGCATATGAGCAATTATATGGGACTTTTGAAAGATTAAAGAAGAAAAATAAAGAATTAGAAAAATCTCATAAAACTTTGAATGATGACCATGATAAACTCAAAACTAAGCACGATATCTTGCTACATGATCATGATCGTCTCAAAGTTGTAATGATGATTTATTAGTGAATATTTGAAATTAGATAGAAATGCTTCCTCTCATGACCATAATGATGCTCAAGGTTGTAAAAAACGCTAGGCGTTAGGCGTTCGAATTGCTAGCGCCTAGAGCCCAGAGCATTATTCGAGGATTAATTGGGGATTAATCGGCCTAGGCGGATTTGCATTTTTAATTATTTTAATTATTTTTATATAATATATTTATGTTTATATATAAATATATAAATATATATATTATTTAAGATACATCAAATATTTAGTACATATTAAATCAAATCCAGTTTACCTACTTTAGAGTATTTGTGTGCAACAAAATAAAATTTAAAAGATACTCTTGTGCAATTAAGCCATTTACCAAAAACGCCCAGACACCGCCCAGGAACCGACCAGGAACCGCCTAGGAACCGCCCAGAGCGTCCAGACACCGCCCAGAACGCTTAGGCAGCTGATTAATCCCAAAAACGCCCAGATTGACCGCCCAGGCCATACTCGGAGCGTTTACTGGCCGCCTAGCGCCTAGGCACCGCCTAGGCGGCCGCCCAGGCCGATTTTTAGAACACTGATGATGCTTGTACATTATTGAATGATTATGAGTGTTTAAAATTTAAACATTATAGCTTGATGCACAAATATGATTCCTTGCTATGTAATCATAATTTATTGAAAAATGAGCATACCATATGTATCTCTAGTTTTAATGATAAGATTGATATGCTTGCTAGTGACTTGTGCACGAGTAAGCTTAAGCATGCGGAATTAGTTCTTAAGCTTGATATGTTTAAGAAAAATCCAAATGTGATAGCCCCACACACACACACACACATGTTCACACAACACAACATGATGTTAGAAATGATAAACCCCATCGTATACAATTTAAGAAACATCATGTATTTATATAAGGTAGTTATGCAAAATCACACACATACAATGCACCACATGTGACACACACACACGCGCGCGTGCGGACCATAATGTGTATCATACCCCAAACAAACACATTATGAACCATGATAAGAAATTCTCTAGTATTCACAATGCTATGATTTGTGTGCCCACACATTTGAATGTCCATGATAAGAATTTTATATCCATAATATTATTAGAAACATGCATGATTTTCGTGATTATACTTATATGCATAGAAAAGCCAATCCATATCGGATTTGTGTTCCTAAAGGGTGAATATGATTGTATTCATGTTTGTAGGGTATCCATGCATGATATGATACACTAAAAATAGGTTAGTATTTATTTTGAATGATTTTGAGCAAATTGCATGACCGTTTTTGCAAATTGTTTTAAAATGTTTGTTTTATTGTTTTATGTGTGAGATTACCTTAGAATATGATCTATTCTTTGGATTAAGTGTCAGTTTGATATCAGATCACCTATCTTAGGCTTTGTCCAGAGAGTATCGACTACAGTACTAAGAGTAGTTGACTACCCCCTTATTAGTCAACTAGTGCTTTCCTATTAGTCGACTAGCTGCTGTTTTTTTCTTCAGATTTGTTTATGATTTTTACCGATTTATTTGGGAATTTCGGGTCAACCTACTTCACTAACTGGTCTAGTGACTTAAGTGAAGTCATCTTAGCCTTTGATCTTAGATCCCATGACCTAGAATCATGCTATTGTTTGAGGAAGAAGATAAAAACATAGACTTCATCTCCTTCCCAAATCTGGTCGAAATTTCACCCTCGCATTGTCCAGGTGAAAGCTCTCACCATTTATCCCTCTCATAGCAGCAATTGAAGAGGATTTCTTCATCATAGTTTAATCCTTTGTTAGGTATAACATCGCATCTCCTATCTTACTTCAATTTGAGATATAATTTCTTATTGTGTTGATTCAATCTCATCTTAGAACCATGCCTAAGAGATTTAGAAAACCATCTCAAGCATCATCATCTAGTGAGCACCATGATTCTTTTCATCTCTATCTTAAGGATCCATCATATGAAGATGAATATATAAAATATTCTAGGGATAAGATCATGTGTGAAAGGTTGATTAAATTTGATGAACTTATGAGTCATGGTATCCCACAATATTTTATAGATTCTCACTTGTATGAATTATTCTTATAAGAAAATTGCTTACAATGCTATCCGAGATTGTTGATTTTGTTCTACACACATCTAGAACGAATTAGTGATCAAAAAATCAAGAGCTTTGTCAAATGGATTGACATCAAGCTCACTCCCACCAAAATTGGTAAGATTTTTAACATCCCATCAAATGGAATTCCTCTTATGAAATGTCTTTCAATGGTACAAGTATTATTGATAGGATGTTCATCAAACCATAACCCATTACGTCTGGCATAAACCTATAAAAGCTTTTCGTCCCAATGCTACAATCATTGCTCGCACATTATCTTTTAAACTTCTTCAAAATATGGGTAGCAGTTCATATGTATCCATAGATGCGACTAAGTCTGTTTATGCACTTTCGGGTAGAATTAACATCAATTTGGCTTAATAACTCTTTGAAAATCTTTTGAAGACTTCATATAATTCCGTTTATCATGGTTGTCTTCTCACGAAAATATTTACCCTCTTTGATGTTCCTTTTGATTCTGAGACTGATATCATGCCCCTAGAAGTTCCTATAGACAAATCTATCATTTCAATGATGCATCATGTTGAAGGAGACACCAATCCTCGTCCAGTGCTTTTGTAGTCCCGGAACTCTCCTCTGATGAAAAGCTAGATCTATTAATCCAAGAAGTAGCTTATATGAAAGGTGATATATATCAAATACTAGAAAATCCAGGATGATCTGAGACCAAGTTTTTGGGATATTAAGACCAATCCCAGTGGATTTTGATGATGTGCACAAGTTTTATACGGACTAATGATTTCAATTCAAGTGTATTAGATTATTTTATAGATTTGGAGCCATTGTGATGCAAATCGGAGAACTTAAAGCCACGATGAAGAACGCTACAAAATGAAGATTATGATGAGCTTGAATCGTGAATCAAATGAAAAATTGAGAGCAAGAGAAGTTAGCTCAAGATCAAGAATGAAGATGAAGAGCTATAGTTGTGTTTGTGTGAGTAATTGGGTAGAATTGTAAGGTCATAGTATACTACACACACATTTACAAAAATCAAGAAAAAATGTTTTTAAAATACATTACTTAATATATTTCTAAAATATAAGTTTTATAAACTTTTTTGAAGTATTTTTAAGTATATTTATTACAGTGTCCCAAAATAGCCGACTATTTTGGACTGGTAGCCGACTATTTCTGTCAGAGATTTTCTCAAATCTCTCTGTCAAAATAATAGCCGACTAATTGATAAAATAGCCGACTATCTGGAGATGATAGATGACAATCTATGAGAATATCTGACTATCTGGGTCAACTTAAGATAGATTTGGAAATCTGTCTTGATTTTTGCTAGACGTTAGATAACCGTTAGAGTTGACTTTTGGAGATGATTTCAAACAGTTTTGAGCAGATTTTAAGCTTCTATTTGCCTATAAATGCATGGGATTTCAAAAGTTTAACAAACAATATTCTAATTGATAAATATTCTCTCTATTGCTCAAAAGCTCTCAAGGTCAAATTTTTTGTGTTCTATTTCATAAAGGATATTGTTTTAATTCGTGTGCTAATCTTTCTTAATGATCATTCTTAGCAATTTTTGTTTAGTCTTTTTAAACACTTGTTCATTTTGATCTCCAAACTTAAACGCTTTCTTCTTGAGATTCAAAATACAAGTTCTTTTATTTTAGTCTTTGTGCAAGTTTTAAAGTTCATATTTTTTTGTCAAAGATTAAAATACTTGACTACCGATCTCTAAAACCCAAGAGCAAATTTTAGAGAATCAATTTTCAAGACAAACATTTTTGATCAAATCGTATTTTATTCAATATCATTCATTTGATCAAAATGTTAGATTTTCTTAAGCCACGTTTCACACATATACTATTGGCTTATAGGAAACCATTGTACTTCTTTTCACATTTTTTATGAAGTCTTTGGAGAAGACTCATTGATGTAATTCACGTATTTATCAGGGAAGTGTGTTGGAAATCCTAGTTGGTGGAAACTAGGTGTTTGCGTGGAAATCCTAGTTGGTGATAACTAGGTGTTGGAAATTCATAGCGAGGAAAGATATGTGCTTGTATTACGTGTTACAATATAGTGGATAAAATCCCGTAGTGAGTATGGGACTGGACGTAGACCAAGGTTGGGCCGAACCAGGATAAAATTCCTTGTGTTTGCATTGTGATCTCTCTCTCTCTGATCATGTATTTCTTGAATATTTTATTCCACTGCATCTTTTATTCAAGCTTAATATTTTGTTAATTAAGTACAAATTCGAGGCAACTCAATTTGAGACTTAGACAACTCGTAGAAGGATTTTTTAATTGTGCAAAAAAGTGTATTATTTGTGACAACTCTATTCAACCCCCTTCTAATGTTGTCTGTCATCCACAAGATCCCACACATGGTATCAAAGAAAGGTAAAAGGTGATGACATCAACTTCTTGTTGGGACCTAGTAGGGATACATAATACACTAGAGGGGGCGAATAGTGTAAAGGCAAGCAAATTGCTTAATTAAAAGTGATTGAAATTAAGTCATAATAAGCAGCAGAAATTAAAGAGTTTGCTCAACAACAATTGCAAACACAAAGGATTTTACCCTGGTTACCCAAATTTGGGTACATCCAGCCACACCAATATTCACAATAATACTATACAATATAGTGAATTCAATCACTTCACAAGGGATACCCTACACAAGAGATTTGTCCTACACACGGACGCACCAAACCCTACACAAGGGTTAGTCCTACTTAAGGACGAAAACTCCCACAAAGGGAGAAGCTAACTCTCACAAAGAGAGTTGTGGTTTCAAATAAAAAGATGAAACAAAATAACACTTACATATGCCTTGAAATGATCTTACCAATGTGAAGAAGAAGGAATGCAAGTGTGGATGTCCAAGTGCTTGAGATAAGGCTTTGATTGCACTTGATATCTTTCTCTCTTTTTGGAATGGACCATAACACTTCTCAAATGAGTTTAAGAATGAAGAGAAGAAAGATGTTCTCCAAGATAGGAATGAGACTGAAAATACCTTGGAGTAATCCCTTTGAGCTTTGATTTCACTTCATGAAAGAATATGAAGCTTAAAGGAGAGAAAGAGAGAAAATGGTAGGAATGAAGCTCTCCCTTGGGATTTTGACACTCCAAAATGATCTCTATGCATAGGAGTTGGTGTCAAAAAATCATACTCAAACTAGCTTAAATAAACCCTCAAAATAGCCCAAAACAGTCCAAGAAAACGGGCAGAATTCTGAGTCTAACGGCTAGAACATGCGATTGACGGCAAAGAGACATGCGCCTGAAGTAACGGCTAGATTTCCCCAAGGGATATAATCTGAGCCAAGATATGCGAATATATAAGACTACACATGCGCCTATACCACTGTGCAGGTGCCTGTAAAGGCTTTAGTAGTGATGCCACACAAGAAGGATTTGAGCTAAGAAAAGACAACTTACGCACTTGTGCATTTAGGCAAATGATGAACAATGTCTATGCACCTGATGGTTGACAGGTGCCTGATAATTGTACTTCAGTCGGCTGTCACACAAAATGGATCGGAGCTCAAAATACCAAGTTACGCACTTTGGTTAACCAGGCGACTGTTGAACAATGTTCAGGCGCCTGTTTGTTGACATGCACTTGTCAATTGTACTTCAGTCGCCTGTACCAAATGCTCAAGTATAGAGTCAAGAAATAATTACTTGAGTAATCAAGGCAACCTAATACACACAAAGAAGTAAAAGACATAAATGTAAATATTACATGGATTACATTCATTTACTTCTAAGTGCACTACTCTTTAAGCTTGAGTGACCATAATTCTTCCCATCATCTTCCAAGCTTTGGCACCTCTTGATGAGCTTCCTGTCATCAAGCTCCAAGCTATGGAAATGCTCCTCTTGATGTCCATCCTTGCACTCTTGGAGGTCTTTAAGATATCCATTGCATCATCCTCCAAGCTTTATGCTTTGTATCATCAAAATATAATCATTAAGATAAACTGAGAATAAAATATAAGATTGATTAGCATACTAACTTAATGTATTGATCATCATCAAAACAATGTTAGTCTTGAACCCAAGAACTAACGTTCTTCCCCCTTTTGATGATGACAATCCATTATATCAAAATATAATAAACATTAAAATAAACAATATGTGCTAAGAAACTCCCCCAATCAATATGCAAAAGTACACAAAATATAAACATGCAAAGCACAAATCATATTGATGGAGGTTATGCAAAATCAATACCAACACTTAATAAATCATAAAAGCATAAGGTATATTTTTACATAATCCATTTCTCTCTCCCATTGGCACATCAAAAAGATGGGTAATAGCCAAATAGAAAAACCAAGGACAAGAGAAATTACCATCCCATATGCACAAACATAATGTGAATGACATTCAATGTGACATATGAATGGAAAAACTAATGCTAGCAAGCAAAAGTTCCATACTCCCCCATAAACATACAAAACATGCAAAATTAGGAGTAAAGAACACACTCACATAAATATGGGTACAGAATACAAACATACAAGCATGGTACCCAAGAAATTAATAACATGTGAGTGAGCTAGTAAGGTGGAAACCAAACAAAAGTGGAGTTGGTTTTCGTATATAGTCATATGAAAATATAACATTTCAAACATACGAATATATATACGAATTCCTATCAAGCCTAGAAACATTCTTAGGAATCCACAAAGAAAGTGATTTGGGATTCATAAGAAGATGTTTAGTTAAGACATGAGTAGGAAGTGAGGGTGCACGCTTATGAGGTGGAACATAAACATTGGCGTGCCCTGTGTGTGAAACATGAGATCTACATTAGCGGCATTCACACAATTATTTATTACATGCATAGAAATATGTGAAGCATGCATATGATTATCATCAATTCTAGCATGCAAGCAATGATAAGATTTCCTATGAGTAGACACATCATGCATATCATTCAAAGAAGAAGCATTCATAACAATATGTTTTTGAAAAGGCTTCTTAACATAAGCAAGACCTGAATACCAATATGCATGATTTCTCTTTGGCTTAGAAATAGAAGTTGATTTTAGGCCAAAAGAGTTGGATGTGACTTTTCCATTAGAATGCTCCCCGATAAAATTTATTTGGGTGCTTCTAGGAGAAGTGCTTGGTTTGTTCACCATCAATGTAGAGGATCCTCTTGTCCTTACTCAATTTGAAAATGTCAATTTGAGAAGACAATAGCTCACACTTCTTCAAAAGTGAAGAAATGTTGGCATCCCTTTTGGATAGACATGAGCTAAGCTCGCAACATTTTGACTTGAGAGCCAATGTCTCATCTCTCAAAATGTTGTAATCACAATCCGAGTGCATATTCTCCAATTGGAGTTTGAGAGAAGCATTCTCATCTCTCAAAGCATTCAACTGAGAAAGAAGGCCATCTTTCTCGGTATGCAAAGATTGAAGTTCAACATGATGTGTGGCATACACACTCTCTTTCACAGATATGTGAAAATCACGATCATACTCAATTTGAGCTTTAAGAGAGTTATTCTCCATACTCAACATGCACACACGTGAATCAAGAGCAATCTTTTCTTGATTCAATGCAATGATTTGCGTATCATCATGAGGTTTAGATGATAATGAAGTGTATGTGCGTGCATCTCTCTCAAGCTTGTTGTTATTCGTTTTGAGAGAGTTATTTTCAACTAACAACGCTTTATAACTATCAATTAAATTATTGCATTGGAAAATGAGAGATTCACGAGATACCTCATTACCAACGATGCTCTCATCATTGCAAGATTCCTCTACACCATACTTGCCATCAAGATAATCACATATCTCATGTGTCGTCTCGAAATTCATTACATTCTTTGCAATATTTGGAGAGAGGGCATTGAGCAAAGCATTCCAAGCTTGAGCATTCGAAGTAAAAATCTTTGACTCATCTTGCTCATTAAGCCATCGACACATGTTCTTCCTCCATTTTGAGAAGTGTTTTCCTTTGAAGACTGGAGGAATGGAGAGTGGTTGTTGAGACAATGACATCTTGCTTTCAAAAGCCACCAAACCAAGGCTCTGTACCAATTGTTGGGACCTAGCGGGGCTACACAATACACTAGAGGGGGGTGAATAGTGTAAAGGCAAGCAAAGTGCTTAATTCAAAGTAACTGAAATTAAGGCACAATAAGGAGAAGAAATTAAAGAGTATACTCAACAACAACAATCGCAAACACAAAGGATTTTACACTGCTTCCCCAAATTTGGGTACATCTAGCCACATCAATATTCACTATAATCCAACACAAGTTTGTGAGTACAATCCCTATACAAGGGATACCCTACACAAGGACACACCAAACCCTACACAAGGGTTAGTCCTACACAAGGACGAAAACTCCCACAAAGGGAGAAGTTAACTCTCTCAAAGAGAGTTAGTGTTTCAAATAAAAAGATGAAACAAAATAACACTTACCTATGCCTTGAAATGATCTTACCCATGTGAAGAAGAAGGCATGCAAATGTGGATGTCCAAGTGCTTGAGATGAGGCTTTGATTGCACTTGATGATCTTTCTCTCTTCTAGGAATGAACCATAACACTTCTCAAATGAGTGTAAGAATGAAGAGAAGAAAGATGTTCTCCAAGATAGGAATGAGATTGAAAATACCTTGGAGAAATCTCATTGAGCTTTGATTTCACTTCATGAAAGAGTAGGAAGCTCAAGGGAGAGAAAGAGAGAAAATGATAGGAATGAAGATCTCCCTTGGGATTTTTGACACTCCAAAATGATATTTATGAGTAGGAGTTGGTGTCAAAAATTCAAACTCAAACTTGCTTAAGTAAGCCCTTAAAACAGCCAAAACAGTCCAAGAAAACGGGCAGAATTCTTAGTCTAACGGCTAGAACAGACGACTGATAGCAAAGGGACATGCGTCTGAAGAAACGGCTCGATTTACCCAACGACATATAATCTGAGCCAGGACAGGTGATTTTAGAAGACTACACATGTGCATGTACTACTGTGTAGGTTCCTGTAAAGGCTTCAGCAGACGACTGCCACACGAGATGATTTGAGCTAAGAAAAGACAACTTACACACATGTGCATTCAGGCGACTAATGAATAATGTCCATGCTGATGGTTGACAGGCACCTAATAATTGCATTTTAGTCGGTTGTCACACAAGATAGATAGGAGCTCAAAATACCAAGTTACCTACTTTGGTTAACCAGTCGACTGTTGAACAATATTCAGGTGCCTGTTGGTTGACATGCACCTGTCAATTGTACTTCAGTCGCATGTACTAAATGCTCAAGTAAAGAGTCAAGAATTATTGACTTAAGCTTGTGCAAAACTACCATCTGTTGAAGGATGGTCATGCGCCTGGTGATTACCAGTCGCATGTGATGCCTTCAACCGACGCCTGTTGGAAGTCCAATAACTCCATTTGAGTTATTATCATGTGGAACCTATTGGATTAGTTGCTATAATGATTCTAAGGTTCACTAATATGGTAAATGCATATGCATGAATAATTATGACCCTCTAATCAATGCAACCTAACACACACAATGAAGTAAAAGACATAAATGTAAATATTACATGGATTACATTCATTTACTTCTAAGTGCACTACTCTTCAAGCTTGAGTAGCCTTGATTCTCCCCATCATCTTCGAAGCTTTAGCACCTCTTGATGATCTTCCTTTCATCAAGCTCCAAGCTATGGCAATGCTCCTCTTGATGTCCATCCTTTCACTCTTGGAGGTCTTTAAGGTATCCATTGCATCATCCTCCAAGCTTTATGCTTTGTCTCATCAACATATAAGCATTAAGATAAACTGAGACTAAAACATAAAATTGATTAGCACACTAACATAATGTATTGATCATCATCAAAACAACGTTAGTCTTGAACCCAAGAACTTACACTTCTCACCACTATGAAGAACTTGACACTCAACATCCACCTTTGTTTGACAGAGCAAACTAAGCGAATTGGAAGATTCAAATGATGATCCACCTACAATCCGTAGGACCATCACTAAAAACAAGTACACGCAACCTGAGGCAGAAATGGAGAAATGGACTGCAGACGAAAAAAGAGAGGTAATTTAAATGCAAAAGCAATGAATTCCTAATTCTGTGCACTAACAGGTACCGAATTCAACCGAGTGTTACAATGCACAACGGCACATCAAATATGGCATACTTTAGAGGTAAGCCACGAAGGTACAGAGAAGGTAAAGGAATCTAGGATAAACATTCTATATTCTAAATTTGAAAGTTTCAAAATGGAAGAAGGAGAGAGTATTAGCAATATTAATACTCGTTTTACTAACATTACAAATGAGCTTGCAAGACTAGGTAAGAAAATTCCCAAGTATGATCAGGTAATAAAGATTGTCCTATCGCTTTGACCCGAATGGAAAGGAAAGACTACCGACCTTCGAGAAGCTAACAACATGAAGACAATCACCCTAGAGGAGTTGATGGGAAATCTCATGGCTTATGAGATTGAGTTAGAAGAGGACAAACAAATTAAGAAGAAGTCAAAGAAAAAGAACTTGGTGTTTAGTGCTACTGAAGAGAGCTCAGATTCAGACCCTTCCGAAAGAAATGAAGATGAGATTGCCTTCATTACAAGGAAATTTAGAAAATTCATTCGAGGTAAATTCGACAAATGTAAATCTCGTTTCACTAACGATGTTATTTATTTTGGATGCAATAAACCAGGACACGTTCAAAGAGATTGCTCCTTGGAGAAAAATCACGACCAAGGAAAAGGCAAGGAGAAAGAAAGAGATAGAAGACGGAGCCGAAGAGATAAAAATCTTCTAAAGACAAAGAAAAGGGCATTGGCAGCTTTTGACCAAAATGATGTATCGAGCTCAGACGAATCATCATCATCTGATGACGAAGTTAAACCCAGATGAGAGTATGCACACATGTGCTTCATGGCGTTGACATCATCGGAAGTAATTAATTCCAACCCATCTTCGCATAATTATAGCGATGACAACCTAATTAGTGATATTGATGATGATAGTTGACATCCCGCCGCTTGCACAATATACTCGGAACGGGGATATCAGGATTAAATATTTGTAAACCGCAAGCGCACGGTGTCGAAGTGTGGCTTGGGGGTCGAACACGGGGAGGCGTGTGATGTGCTTGTGATCAAACATGAACCGGATCACCCGGTGGGTGAGCTAGCCCTATCGCTTGGTGGTTGTCACGATATGAAACTAATGTTAAGGTGTAAGATATAAAAAAGGGCAACCTAGGACCTTGGCTTCCGCCCTATCATGAGTTCTCACTGTTACAACCGACGGGTAGGAATGTGATTGGATTCTAGGGTTTAGCGGTGAGACGTTGCCTCTAAAGTGGTACCAAGCGTCCCATGGGCCCGATATTCCATTCGATGCTCAGGATGATACGCTAGGTCTACCCGGGTTCGGACGGTGGGCATTCCCATGTCCAGCACCGACCGACTCCGGGAGCACTAAGCTCGCAACGATTGCTCCCGACATTTCATCCAAGCCGTTCCCACGCACGAGGAATCAATGTCTACGTTATGGGTGTGAGCTGTGACTAGGGGATCAAACTCCTGTTTTATTTCCCCTTGGCCCGACGGTCAAAGGCGGACTTTCTCCCGCCAGAGACAATAAAACACCCTGCGTAACCATCTAAATCCCTATATCCAATCGAATCCCTAATCCTATGGTCGTTCTAGGGAGAACCTACGAAGGAGCTTCCACCAATGTCCCAGATTTGGAAACTACTCACTAATCACGGCAATAGATGCTACAAAACAAATTTTAGCCATTGAAATGAAGATCAAGCAATAGAATACTAGAGAAAACGGTAATGTAAACGCAATATCAAAGTATTAGAAAGATCAAAGAACTTACAAAATGAGTTTAATTGAAAGCAGCTAAAACCCCTAAAAACAGTTAAGGAAATGTGGATTACGTTTTCTGGGAAACCTAGGGCTATTTATACATTTGGGCAAGATGCCAGGGAATATTCCCACAAGAAGACAAAAATAAACGTCCAACCGATTGGTTGAAATATCAACCGATCGGGTGAGACGATCGTTGAGCTGGGTCTTCAGCTTCTGAAATACTTCACCCGATCGCTGAACCGATCGGGTGAAGTCCTTAAACTCTCGAGCTGGGATTCTGCTGCTACAGGTGACATGATCGGTTGACAAGTCAACCGATCGGGTGGAATTCGGCACTCAAAAACAGAGAACACTGTCATGACCACCCGATCGCTAAACCGATCGGGTGGGGTCTGCTCTTCCTTGCTTCTTGCTTGGATCTGACATGGGCACACGAACCGATCGGGTGGGTCTATCCACCCGATCGGTTGAGGGCTGATACATGCTCTAACTTGACGATTGACCCTCAGGATCTCATGCTACACCTCCCGTTGCTCCGGAGACTCATGATGTGGGCTATGTATGTCCCCTGCACTGGCAATCTTCTGCAATAGCACACAAACACAAAGAAAGTGAAAAGGAACTAAAAATCACAAAAGAATAGATACGAAACAATGGAAAACGACGAGAAATCACAGAGAAGACGTGCGTGAATATATAAAATATAAACGCATGTCAAAATCCCCCAAGCTAAACCATTCCTCGTCCTCAAGGAAGACGAGTGAGAATAGGAGCTCGGAGGGAAAAATAGAAAGGAAGAAACAGAAGAAGAAAGCGAAATCCTAGATCACCCGTCAGAGCCAACGAAAACCAACACGCCACACTAAGCAAGTGCCATAAGCATATCACTAAACCCAGGAATATGCGTCCATACAAGTGTCGTGGGTACACGCGGTGAAGCGCGAGTAAGTGAGGTTGTGAGCTAGCAGACAATGTAACTATCTAAATTGTGCAATAAAGCTCCATATACTCATACCCATAGTATGACCCAAGTATCGAATCAATTCGAATTAGCAGTGAATAATAGTTCAAGCATGCATGAGAATAGAGTAAGAATAGAAAACATATCATATGTCGGAGACTCTACTGCTAGGACCTAGGGAATCACCACACGACTGCCTATATGATCGCTAGAAAGCTCCTATGCCAAGTGTGTTCGAAAACGAAGGGGGTTGAGTAGGTATGGAGGAGAACATTTGGTGTAAATTCTCGCCTTCCTTTTATTCATGGCGGTAGGAGTAATATTCACAACGGAAGATTTTTTTGGGTTTTGGATATTTGTATATTTTTGGATTTTTGCTATACATATTTTTTTCTTTTCTCCCCATTTTTTCTTTTTGAATTTTTCTTCTCCCTTTTTTTGAAGTGGGATAATGAAAAGTGTGCACTCCTCCAAATGGGAGAACGATGCACGACGAGGGGATCTGCACCTAGTAAAACAAAAAAGAATTCGAATTCTAAACACTTGGCAAAAGAAAAAAATTTCGCAGATCAGAACATAGGCAAAATGGGTTATCCCAGTCCTATTGGTAGAGTCCCGACACATGCGATTTGAAGCGTAATATATATATATTATTCATGCATAAAGAAGCAGACAGTGGAGGCAATATACCGCATATTCGAAATTAAAGCATGATAGTCTAGGGGTCATCCAAGGACAGGCATAAAAAACAAAATCACAACGTAGAAGCACACCAACTAGCTAGTCATAACACACAACTCACACAAAAGCAAAGTGAACCCACAGAGCATAAAATACAATAGGACTCGGCTTCCTAGGGTTAGTGAGAATGATTATCGTAGCTAAGCTTAGTGTGTGTGGTTCCGTGGTAGTTCATCATGTGGGGTCATCTCTACGAGAGGGAGAATAAAAAAGAAAGAAAAAGAAAAACACGATGAAAATGACTCAAAAATAACGGGAAAAAAGACACGACTGACGCACATGGTGCGACTCCCCCAAGCTGAACATTGCATTGCCCTCAATGCAATAGGAGTAAAAGAGGGAGGGCAACGATAGATGGGGTTTTGAAGTACGCACCGATAACGAAAACGGGAAAACATGAAACAACACAAAATGAGACAAGAAAATAAAGAAAATAGATAACGAAACGAATGATACAAAAGACATACACACAGACACACAAAACAAACACGCATCAAATAAGAGACACGACAACAATCACAGAAAATAGATTTCCCCCAAGCTGATCTCAATAATGCTAGAAAAAAGATATGATCAAGATGATGCAGAACGAATGGCTAAGGGAAAATCAGGAAAAAGGAAAGTCAAGGTGCAGGAGAGGCAGTCTCCTCATCCTCCTCGGAAGAGGCTGGATGGGTGTGGGAGGGAGAGGTTATGGGCTTGCGAAGAAGTGGAGAAAGGGGTGGAGATGGTGGACGGATGGGTGCGGTGGTGGTGTGAATGATGGGTGGAGTTTCAGTGGTAATGGGAGGTGGGAGGGATACGGCGAGTGATGAGAATGGTGTGGGTAGTGATCTCGCGTGCATAGCGATCGGCATCCTGCGACGCGAGTAGGCGGTGGTGATGGATGTGAAGGGTGGTGGGAGTGGGGGATCAACGGTAGTGGTGGTGGGAGGGGAGGAAGTGGCGGGAAGAGAAACAGTGGTGGTGGGAGGGGATGATCATCCAGGGGGTGATGAAGGAAGTGATGGGGGTGGAGTAGGTGGTGGGGGACCGTGGACATGTGTAAGAAGGCGGAGAATGGCGGCGATGTTTCGCTCGAGTGCGAGGAAACATGGATGTGAAAGGAAAGAAGTGGATGGATCCGAGGAGGTAGAGGAGGATGCGCCAAGGTGCAAGGCAGCCATCTCGGCCTCAAGAGTGAGGCGAGCAGAAGTAGAGCAGTGCATCACAGAGTGCGTGCCTAAAGGAATGGGTGTGTCGACGTGAGAGGCCAGGCCGTGCAGGGCCGTGATCAGGGCCTCGAAAGAAACAGTAGTAACAGCTGGGGTGGTGACACTAGGTCCAGCCCTGGGGTCTCCTCTGAACACTGGGATATCCTGCTCACCCAAGTGGACAGCAGGGGAAGGTGGTCTAGGATTGTAAGGGAGAGGAAACAGCAGGTGTAACTGTTGGATATGGAAGACGTCTGTACACCCTTGTGGGGGATGTACGAGGGATTACGGACCTCGAACGTCGCGTACACGAAGTCGTGTGCAAAGGGAATCTGTTCCCTTGCGGAGAGGATCTCTGGATGAGCGGGAAAGTCGCATTATATATGCATAAGTGCATGCGACATATGGCTAATAAAGGGGGAATATCTTAAGCTTATGTTGTACCATGCATATGGTACAACTTAAGCTTATAATGTGCCATGTATCATGGTACACCTTAATTAAGTTGTTCCAAAGGAACAACTTACCCTAAAATAACTACCTTGGGGGCTATAAATAAGACCCAAGGGTAGCCATTTTCCTTACACTTTTTGCATGAAATTCATGCATGCATCTTCTTCATAGCGAAGCTCTGCAGAAATATTTCCTCTCCCTCCATCCAAGTTCTTAATCTAAAATAGAGATTTAGATTGTGGATTTAGTAGCCTTACTTCGTTCGTGAGTAGACTCGATCCGTCGTGGCGAATCCGAAGGCGAAGTTCGTAGACTACCATGCAGCGTACGCAAGCGTAAGTCTACACTTCATATTATCGATCCTAACTCTGTTTTGGACAGGATCCTACATTGGTATCGGAGCCATATGGGTTCGCCCCGGTCAAACCACTGCCCCGTCGAAACTATGAACGAGTCGTTGTCTTTTTCACGAATGGGTCTCCTACTATTACGGATATAGTAGGAACGCTTCGTGACGAAGAGAACGCAGCGGTTGTTCTTTTCACGTTAGGGTCTCCTATCATTACGGATATGGTAGGAACTCTCTGTGACGGGAAGAACCGACCGTTCACGTAGTGTGTTATTTTTCATTTTTTGGCACACGGCCATTAGGAAATAACTAATTTCTCGACGAACGGGTGCTTCATCGACGAACGGGTGCTTCATCGAGGAAGATGATGGTAGTTACTTCCATCGGGTAAGAGGAAATTTGGTGCATGTGCACCATGGCCAAATGGGCTATGAAGGCCATGCACCCCCTCTCCTCAAGCGGAGGGGGTTGGCTACGGCCAATAACCACCGGCGACCACCCCATCAAGGGGGAGGACTAAGTGCGGCAACCCCATTCAAAGGGGGTGGCCGGCCATGGCCAAAAGGGTCATGACCGGCCAACGCCGAATGGCCTTGGCCATGACCGGCCATGGCCAAGCCATGGACGGCCATGGCCAGGCCGGCAATGGCCGGCCTTGGCCAAGGCCTGCCGGCCTGCCGGCCCTGGCAGAGGCCAGGGCCGGCGCCCTGGCCACTGCCATGGCCAGGCAGGCCCTGGCAGTGGCCAGGGCCGGCGCCCTGGCCTCAGGCCAGGGCCTGGCCGAGGCCAGGGCAGGAGCCCTGGCCCCGGCCAGCGGCCAGGCCGCCCTGGCAGAGGCCAAGGCGGCGCCCTGGCCTCAGGCCAGGGCCTGGCCGAGGCCAGGGCAGGAGCCCTGGCCCCGGCCAGCGGCCAGGCCGCCCTGGCAGAGGCCAGGGCGGCGCCCTGGCCTCAGGCCAGGGCCTGGCCGAGGCCAGGGCAGGAGCCCTGGCCCCGGCCAGTGGCCTGGCCGGCCGGCCCTGGCAGAGGCTAGGGCCTGGCCGGCCCTGGCCGAGGGGGCCAGGGCCCCTGGCCGGCCAGGGCAGAGGCCCTGGCCGGCCCTTGGCCAAGCACCGGCCAGGGCAGAGGCCCTGGCCGGGAAGAAGTTGCAGTCCGGAAAATTGGTCGACCAATTTTGTGTTTTTGGTCGACCAATCTGGCAGAAGGTCTGGGTCGACTGCAAATTTGTCAACTGACCCATACGGGGTGACAAAAGGCATTGGTGAAACTCGAATGTGTCGATTAGCCCATACGGGGCTAACCACAGTGCCAACTAGTTCATACGGGACTAACGTTTTTATGAAGTTTTTCATTGGGCTCTACTCCTTGAAGACTAGCCATAGTGCTCTACTTCATGCGAGATTAGCCAAGTCATTGTGCTCTACTCTACGGAGATTAGCCAATGTACTTATGTAATTGTGCTCTACTCCTTGAAGATTAGCCGTAATGCTCTACTTCATGCGAGATTAGCCATGTCATTGTGCTCTACTCCACGGAGATTAGCCAATGAACTTATGACGTTGTGCTCTACTCTACGGAGATTAGCCAATGTATTTTAAATTCGTTTTGAAAAATACGTTTTCAAAAACGCTTTTCCGCTGCAAAGTACTATAAGAGTACTAACATTTGATAAAGTGAGGGAGAAATATTGAAAGTTACTCTAGATGGTGATTGGAAACATAGTGACCTTTCCAATTCTAGAGTAACATCTTCAATATTTTTCGAAAGTAACTTATCAAATGCTCATTTTCCGCTGCTAGTACTATAAGAGTACTATTGTTTGATAAGTGATGGGGGAATATTGAAAGTTGTTCTAGATGGTGATTGGAATCATAGAGACTTTTTCGATTCTAGAACAACATCTTCAATATTTTTCGAAAGTAACTTATCAAATATAATATAATTCCAAGTGGGTTTTGAATTTTAGAACTATCCAAATGGGATATTCTATTATCATTTCAAGTGGGAGTTATATTTTAAGAATTTTTTATGCAATGTTTTTGATCGAACCTTCGGTTTTGTGTCTTTTGCAGCATTTTAAAAGTAAAATGTCTTCCGCTTCAAAGAATATCATCGCTGAGTTAAACAAAGGTGAAAAACTCAACGGCGATAATTACAAACTTTGGTCCATTAAGATACAATACGTTTTAGAGGAGCAAGAAGTGCTCGAAACTCTAAAGAACGTAATGATTGAACCCGAGTTGGGCACTACGGCCCAACACCGAAGAAGCAAGGAAGCTTTTGATGCTTGGTCTCAGAAGAATAAGATAGCGCGCATTACGTTATTAAGCAGTATGGCTGATGACATAATGCGCATCTTCCGAGAACATGACCTAGCCATGAACATATGGTCCAAGCTAGAGGAGAAGTTCGGTGGCACATCGGTGTCCACACTTCGCGCCTTAACTATAAAGTTCGATACATATAAGAAACGTCCAGATCATTCCATGGGGAAACATCTGCGACATATGGCGAACCTTATATCAGAGTTAAAGGACGCAGGTCATGTGCTCACGGATGAGCAACAAATCCAAGCAGTCATACGTTCACTACCAAATGGGTGGGATCAGATGAAAATGCATCTCACTCATAATGAGAGCATCAAGACCTTCAACGATGTTTCCAAGCACCTCGAATTAGAGGAAGAGCGGCTTGCGGCTGCCAAGCCAAGTGCAGAAGTGCACATGGTTGCTAGTTCCTCACACGGGGGAAAGAAACGTAAAGGTCGTTCGAAGTCTTCTAATGAACGTAATAAGCAACCTGAGTCTACCAAGGAACCCAAACATAAGGGTGGGCACAAGAAATGGCACAAGAAGAAAGACTTGAAAAGGATCAAGTGCTTCAAGTGCAACAAGCTCGGCCACTATGCTCGTTCGTGTACGAGTGGAAGTGACGAGGTAACTTGTAATACTAGTTACATATGTGTTTCTAGTTCACTATTTCTTGTGGAATCTAATCCATTTTGGGATAATTGATTCAGGTGCCACCGACCACATAGCAAAGGACAGACGGTCCTTCATGGAGTATCACCGGATACCCCAAGGAATGAAATGGATCAATGTAGGAAACAACTCACGTGTTGTAGAGAAAGGCGTTGGGAATTGCAAGCTAGACTTGGACAACGGCCACACTCTCCTACTTTATGATGTTCTCTTCATTCCATATATTCAAAGGAATATTAATAATGTGGTCAATTTTATGGGTCTTGGTTATAGTTGGTTCTTCATGATTGTAATATGGACCTATTTTGTAATAATTCCTTTATTGGTACTGGGTTATGTATTTCAAAGGATTTATTGTAATAAGTACAATATATGATTCCTCATGTAATGAAAATTTCCTTGTGACAAATTCTTTGACTAATGAGTCTAATATAATTTGTTGGCACACAAGGCTTGGTCATATTGGACCAACGCATATGGATAGATTTGCCAAACATGGCCTTCTATCAAATGTTTCAAAGGTTGAAAAGTCGACCTTCGAACATTGCCTTGTGGGGAAATCTTGTCGCAAGTCGTTTTGGAACCGGCACAAGGGCCAAGGTTCCATTACAGCTTATCCATTCGGACATATGTGGTCCGATGAATGTCAAGACAAGACGCGGGAAGTCCTATTTCATCACTTTTAATTGATGATTTCACCCGATTCGGTCATATCTATTTGATATCCCACAAAAGTGAAAGCACTAAACCTGCTTTAAAAACTATATGAGTTTAGTGGAGAATCAATTAGATCGCAAGATTAAGGTTGTGCGAACCGATAGGGGCGGTGAATATCAATCAACAAGTTTAAAGGAACTTTGTGATGAAAAAGGCATAGTACATCAGGTAACTATGCCTTATACTCCTCAACAAATTGGTGTTGCAGGTATAGGACTTTGATGAAAAATGGTCCGTTCAATGATGGCGCAAGCTAACTTGCCAATCACTTTTTGGGGTGATGCATTATTGACAACCATTTTCATCTTAAACCGCGTACCCTCGAAATCAGTTAGCTCCACTCCTTATGAGTTGTGGAACCAAAGGTCTCCTGACTTAAGCATTTTTACCTTGAGTTTGTGCATTCAACGCACATATTTCCTCCCATAAGTATGGCAAACTTGGGCCAAGGAGAAGGAAATGTATCTTTAAACGATACGCATAAAACTCCAAAGGTTATGTTTTTGTTAGTCAGGAAGACAATGGTGTGCTAATTGAGTTTGAGTCGAGGGATGTCACTTTCTTGGAAAACGAGTTTCCAAGACAGGGCGAGATAAGTCAGGACTTATCTCTATTTTGAGATTTATGATCAAAAAGGATTACCTCATTCGAGTGGGAGAAATTCTTGGTGAAAACGAAAATTCTTTTCAACCTTCACCAATGGATTATACGAATGACGATTATCCTATTCCATACGGGAATAATGATCCAAATGGGAGCAATTCTAACAACATTTCAAGTGGGAGTGATATTAGAATTGATCTAAATTCGAGTCAACAAGGACTTGAAGAATCTCAAATATGCCACATCATGCCCTGCAAAAGACAAATGGATGGAAGCGATGAAGGAGGAATTGAAATCCATAAAAGTTAACCAAGTCTGAGACTTAGTTAACTCACCCAGAGGACATAGAGCAATTGGGAACAAATGGGTTCTCAAGATCAAGCATAAGGCTGATGGCTCTATAGATAGATATAAAGCTCGCCTTGTCGCGAAAGGTTTTACGCAACAGGAAGAGATAGACTACGAAGAAAACTTCTCACCTGTTGTGCGTTTTACCTTGATTCGCATGATTCTGGCAATGGTAGCTTGCTTATACCTCGAATTACATCAGATGGATGTAAAGACTGCCTTTCTCAATGGAGAATTGGACGAGGAGATCTATATGGAACAACCACCAGGGTTTGTAAAAGAAGGAAACGAACATAAGGTTTGTAAACTTCGTAAGTCCATATATAGTCTTAAATAATCCTCGAGGCAATGGTATATACGATTTCAAGAAATTGTCTTATCAAATGGATTTTCCATACTTGATGAAGATAACTACGTATATATCAAGAGGATTAAAAGCAAGCATGTTATTATGTCTCTATATGTAGATGACATTTTAATAGCCAGAAATGACAAGGGCTTTGTGATGAGTATCAAGGCTTGGCTTTCAACAGTATTTTAGATGAAAGAAAGGCATAGGAAAAGCCGCATATATCCTTGGAGTTAAGATTTCAAGGAATCGTTCGAAGAAACTTCTTTCTCTTTCACAGGAGACTTATATAAAGAAGGTTCTAGAACGATTTAATATGCAGGACTGCAAGTCCATTGATATTCATATAAGCATATGCGATAATTTATATCTGGAATCGTGTCCAAAGAACCAAAATGAAAAGGAAATTATGGAAAAAGTTCCATATTCCAGTGCAGTTGATAGTCTTATGTACATTATGGTGTGTACGAGACCGGACATCTGTTTTGCCGTTGGAAATGGTAAGCTGTTACCAATCCAACCCAGGGCAAGAACACTGGAAAGCAGTTAAGAGGATAATGCAGTATCTTAAAGGAACTGCAGATTTGCAAAAGACTATGATAAAACCAAGAAGGTAGACATAAGGTACATATCTACGCATGAGATGATAGAGGATCAGCTTACGAAAGCGATCCCCAGAAATGTGTTTTATAAACACTTATCATCTCAAGGATTGCGTATGGGCTGAGTTGTACCAATATATATTCCCATGTCTAAGAAATGATCAAAATTAATAAAAGAATAAGTTCTTTTTCCAACATTGCATATGAATTTCTTAAGAAATGTTTGTGTACATTTTTTGAAATCTCAGCTGAATTGTGTGTATGTCGGACAAATAAAGGTTGGCTCTCTCACATGAGCAACCGCCTTATCTTATCAGATGGATAAGATAGAGATGAGACTAGTTTAAAGTCAAAATCATTAGACGAATGATTTAGAGTCATGACTTTAACAAGATAGTCGAATGAAAGATCTGCATCATATGGATGCTTACAAAAGATCTGAGATCTGTATCACAAGGATATAAAGATCTCATTGGATTTTTTAATCCTATCTGTCTTATGCAGGATGAGAGTCCGGGAATATTTCCTGAGTAGTAAGGGGACTCAAAAGATAGGCACTGTGGTGTCTGATCTTTTCATCCGTACAACATCATTAAGACATACTCTCCCTGGGAAAGGAGTGATGTTGTAATACGTGTTCATACCACGTATGCATTTCGACCACTGAGTTAGTAGCAATAGTGTTTGCTATTATGTGAGACTCAAAGGCCATACGGGTCTTAACTCTTACCCTCAAGGACTCCAATTGGTTCCTTTAGATTTGACGAGATGATCGCTATCTTAGCGTGTTACTAATGGGCTATGGTAATTCGGCTCGACGGGGCACGTTAGAAAAGCGAATCAAGTCAAGATCAGAAGGTTCACAAGAAGAGGAAGATTGATTTCATATTTGCATTTAGACTTTAATGATTCAAAGCTGGCCAGCCAATTGTAATCCAGATGGGATTCAATTGTTGAATATAAAGTATAAGAAATGCGAAGAAATAATCTAGGGTAAAGCATGCGTTGAACTACTCAACTTTGCACCTTCGAGGTCGTTGTGTATCTCTAACAAGTGCACAACAACAGACTCTACGCGCATGACGGTCGCACGGTCTATTTCTCGGTATGATAGATGAAAGAACTAAGGGAAAGACGTTCTCTTACAATCCCCTCAAGTGTGAGTGGGAGATGTTGGATATGGAAGACGTTTGTACACCCTTGTGGGGGATGTACGAGGGATTACGGACCTCGAACGTCGCGTACACGAAGTCGTGTGCAAAGGGAATCTGTTCCCTTGCGGAGAGGATCTCTGGATGAGCGGGAAAGTCGCATTATATATGCATAAGTGCATGCGACATATGGCTAATAAAGGGGGAATATCTTAAGCTTATGTTGTACCATGCATATGGTACAACTTAAGCTTATAATGTGCCATGTATCATGGTACACCTTAATTAAGTTGTTCCAAAGGAACAACTTACCCTAAAATAACTACCTTGGGGGCTATAAATAAGACCCAAGGGTAGCCATTTTCCTTACACTTTTTGCATGAAATTCATGCATGCATCTTCTTCATAGCGAAGCTCTGCAGAAATATTTCCTCTCCCTCCATCCAAGTTCTTAATCTAAAATAGAGATTTAGATTGTGGATTTAGTAGCCTTACTCCGTTCGTGAGTAGACTCGATCCGTCGTGGCGAATCCGAAGGCGAAGTTCGTAGACTACCGTGCAGCGTACGCAAGCGTAAGTCTACACTTCATATTATCGATCCTAACTCTGTTTTGGACAGGATCCTACAGTAACCCCCCCCCACAAACTCGGGATCTGGTGGGAACGACCCATCTGCCTCGAGATGAATAGACATGCGGCCGGGATTTGGCAGAATGGTATATGTTGCAGGGGGTGGCCGTAGTAAAAAAGCAAACCGACCATTGCCTCGTGGTCGGATCATATGGGTGTGCCTCAGGACATCAAGATCGAGATATGTAGATCCTGGGACACGCGACAAATCGGGGGGGGGGGATCACGATGTTGAAGGGAGGATGTAAGGCAATGAGAGTAATGAGGCCGCAGCAGCAATATTTACCCTTGTTTGCACGGCTAATATCAATAAGCTTTTGAATTAGCCACGCAGCGACGTTTATGCGTACGCGCGGGGCCTCGAAGGTAATCCCATTAACACTGGGAATGAACAGAAATTCATCGCCCAGAGGATGAAAAGATCGGGGATGGTCACGGTACCGAACTCATCCCGTGAAAAGAAAGTGCTAGAGATAATACAATGGGTGAGACAGAAGACTGGGTGGATGATAGAAGAGGCCTTGGCCTTTCCTCTAGGAAAATGATCGTGGAGAGTGAGGCGTCCCCAAAAGTGGCCGACATCGAAGTCGTCATGCAATTCATAGGGGAGGAGGCTGCCTTCTAGATTTGGGAAACCGAAAATATTGTTGATGGTGGTCAAGGGGGCACGGAAGTTTCGGGTTCGAAGGCGAAAATCGATAATTGACCCAGCCTCAATTTTGATTGTGGAGAGAAATTCTAGTGTGAGGGCGGGGTAGGATGGGGCATGGGAGTGGAAGAAACTAAGCCAACCTAAATTTGCAAATAGGGACTCGACTTCGAAGAAAACTCCGAGATCGAGTAGGGTTCGATCGTCTGCAAACTTGGTGGCTAAGTGAGATCGTTGGCTGAGTCGAGAGTAGAAGTCTTTGTGTGCCTGACTTATGAAACAAACTCCCTGCGGTCCCATCAGTGGGTCCACCACAGGTATGATAGGTTGGGGTGGTGGTTGGGTAGGCAGTGGGGGAGGAGCGCGTCCACACGTAGAACGTGTGGATCGTTGTCTCTTGCAAGACGGCTCCTCTTCCACCATGATTCGCTTACCCTTGTATTTATCTTTTGCCATGATGTTGTGGCGATATGGTGTGATATGTAGGATGATATCAGTGCACACAACAAATGACAAAGGAGCAAAATAATAATACTTGGGTAATATAAAAAATCAAGCTAAGGAGCGAGTTTACCCAGCGATGAAGCAAGTCCTAGCTCCCAAAAGATCCCACGCTGTATGATGGAGTGATTTGGGGAGCCGCCGCTCGCTAATCCAACAAGAACTGAAATTTCGAAAATTGGGGGCTAGGGCTAGGGTTTTGGGCGACTGCGGTTAGAATGTGGTCGATGGGAGGGGATTGATGGTGGGAGAGTATGGAAGTGGGGGAGTGATTTTAGGAGTAGTGGAAGTAATGGAGGAGATCTGTGGGAGAAATTCGAAATGACCGTTCGAATGAAAGTGCTGGAGGTCGGATGAATAAAGTCGGGTGGCGGGGCAATATATAGGGTTAGGCGAACCGATCGGGTGAAAGTTCACCCGATCGATTGGGTCATTTTTTGAAAATCTCTTGCGGATCAGCAGCTACAGGTGAACCGATCGGGTGTGATTTCACCTGATCGGTTGACCGCTCCCCAAAAACTCCTGAGGCTTCTGTCATCTCCACCTGATCAGCGACCCGATCGCCGCATGTGTCACCTGATCGGTTCACTCATATGTTGAAGTCGACCACTTACTGATACTGATCACCCAATCGGTTGATGCATGAGCCGATCGGGTGGGGGCAATTCCTGTACAAATACAAAAAATCATCTAAGTATCCCAATGAAAATCCCCATAATAGTATTTATTCACAAAAATTAGTAAACTAATCCTATAAAAACCGACAGAATTTCAGAACATGGGTTGCCTCCCATGAAGCGCTGTTGTTTATAGTCGTTTGCTCGACTCCCGATATATGATATTCATGGGGGTTTGTACGGGTGATGCCCAACGATCGGTGTCTTCTCAGCTGTTGGGGGGAGGGGTTCTTGTTGTTGACAGAGACGACAGGTGGATGGTCTCAACGACTCTCCCACTAGTGATGTTCGGGGGCTTTTCCCTTGTGTTGGCATCAATCGCCACTCTTCTCAGAACTCGGACTTCATCAGCTGTGAGCTCCAAAGGCTCTTTTCCTTTGCTCTTTATCAGAGCAACCTTTCCAAATTCGGGGGGAGTCGACCGGGAGACACATACTTCTTCAGCGACTTCTTCTCTTCCCAGCCCATTGTGCTCCTCAAGTCCATCCAAGCCTTCGGGGGGGTTCCTTGAAAGAACTTCCCAAGCTCCTGCATCAATGACCCTCTCTTCCTCGATCTCCAGTAGATTGCATCTGTGTTCCTCCGGTGGCAACTTCATCGACAACGCCAAGTCAAACTCTACTTTTTGATCTCCGACATTCAGGGACAGGTTCCCCTTCTTGATGTCGATGAGTACATCTGCTGTTGCCATAAAGGGTCTCCCGAGGATAATCGGAGTGTGATTATCCTCAGGCATGTCCATAACTACGAAATCGACTGGCACATGCACACCGCGGACATTGACCGGTAAGTCGTCGACTACACCCACCGGGTACTTAACCGATTTATCTGTTAGCTGTAGAGTCATCCCCGTGGGTTCCAGGTCACCCATATTTATCCTCTTGTACAGAGATAGGGGCATCAAACTTATGCTTGCCCCCAAGTCGACAAGAACTCTATTAATTGAAACCTCCCTATTGAGCACGGGATAGAAAAACTCCCGGGGTCCTTCAGCTTTGGCGGATTTGCTCGTTGGATTAGGGCGCTACACTCCGCCGTGAGGACAACTTTCTCTTTTCTCGTCCCCTTCGTAACTAGGTCCTTCAGAAATTTTGCGTACGAGGGGATGGTCTTGATTGCTTCCAGAAAGGGAATCTGCAGACTGAGGTCCTTCACCACTTCGAAGAACTTGCCATACTTTTCATCGATTTTTTCTTTGGCAAGCCTCTGTGGGAATGGCATTGTTGGCTTGAAGACCCTTGAGTTGTTGCCCTCATTTTTCTTCTTCTCTTCAAAAACTCCCTTCGGAGTCATGGGGTTCGACGTCGAAGCTCCATTGTCATTTACTTCCAGATTTGGTCTCTCATTGACCAATGGTGCTTCAGGTTCTTTCACGGCCTCCCGCGCCAGAATCTGTGTCCCATTCCTCAGAACTATTGCAGAGACATTTGCTTGACCGTGCATCAAGGCTAGAGTTTGGTTTGGTCCCCTTGGGTTCACCTCCGGTTGACCCAGAAGCTGCCCTTGTGCCTTCTGGAGGTTGGCCACTTGTAACCCTAGCTGTGTCACTTGGTCGGCCAAAGACTTCTGCCCAATCTGTAGTTGTAGGTTGATCTTCTCCTGATTTGCTATATACTGAGTCAGTAGGTTCTCGATCGGAGAGACCACCCGTTGTTGATTGTATTGTTGCTGCTGGGGCGAGGTTGCTGATTTCGACGAGGTAACTGTTGTATCTGTTGCTGAGGTGGAGGGGGCTGATATAGCTGCTGCTGCTGCTGAGGTTGCTAATACGGTGCCTTGTAGCTGAAGTTGGGATGGTTTCTGTTGTTGGGAGAATATGCGGGATTGGAACTCGTCCTCGATGGGTAGGATGCATTTCCCGTGGGATTATAAAAGAGGGCACTTGCTTGATCCACCGGTGCCGAGATATCTCCACCATCAAATTCTCCCATTACTTTAGTTTCTACCGCTGCCACATGCTGAGTGTTAGCGCCACCGGCTCCGACCATGAATGCCAAAATCTGAGTCGAAAGCAAATCAAATTTGCTCGACAGCTTATCTACTTCCTCAACTCGATGAATTCCTCCAGCTTTCAGTGTAGCTCATTCATCGCTCCACCTCTCATTGTTCGATGCCATGTTTTCCAGAATATTTTCAGAATCTACTTCATTTCTTGCCATGAAGGATCCTCCCGCTACGGCATCCATGGACGACTTCAAGTCGTCCATTAGTCCATTGTAAAACAAGTTGATTATCTGCCAGCGGGGGAGCTCGTGGTGAGGGCATTTTCTCTGCATCTCCTTGTATCTCACCCACGTTCATGCAGGGATTCATGGCTGGCCTAGGAGAAGGAGGAGATCTCGCTCCTTAGCTTCATCGTCTTCCCCGGAGGAAAGAACTTGTTCAGGAATGCAGTTGATATCCGATCCTATGTTGTAAATGTGTTGGGGTCCTTCCCCCTCAGCCATTGCTTTGCCTTGTCCCGGAGAGAGAATGAGAACAATCTCAACCGAATAGCCTCGGTTGACACGCCATTGATTTTGAACGTCTCGCACTTCTCCAGAAAAGAATCTAAGTGCTCGATCGGGTTCTCCATAGGAGCTCCAGAAAACTGGTCCTGCTGGATCCAAGCCACAAGCGATGGCTTTAGCTCAAAGTTACCGGCCGTAATGGCCAGAGGTTGAATGCTAGATATGGATCCGATGGACGACATAGAATACTCGAGCAGAGACTTCTGGGGAATGATATTTCCTGCCATGGCAAATTATTCTCTTCTTCTTCTTTCAGCGTTGATACGCCTCAGAGTGGCATTGATCTCAGGATCTAAAGGAACTAAGTCGTCAAGACTTCTCGAGTTCCTGCGAATCAAAAATCAAAATACACCGTGAAGCACGTATGGTATGATGCGAAATAAAAACAAAGAATAATAAGAAAATGAAAAATAAAAATAAAAATAAAAGTGTAGAATGTGAAAATTATCATGTGGTAATGATGTGAACTAGTCTCAGGGGTTAACAGTGTCCTATATGAAACAAGCACGTTGCCTCCCCGGTAACGGCGCCATAAAGCTTGACGTCCCGTCGATTGCACAATATAATCGGAACGGGGATACCATGATTAAAATATTTGTAAACTGCAAGCGCACGGTGTCGAAGTGTGGCTTGGGGTCGAACACGGGGAGGCGTGTGATGTGCTTGTGATCAAACAGGAACCGGATCACCCGGTGGGTGAGCTAGCCCTATCGCTTGGTGGTTGTCACGATATGAAACTAATGGTAAGGTGTACGATATAAAAAAGGGCAACCTAAGACCTTGGCTTCCGCCCTATCATGAGTTCTCACTATTACAACCGACGGGCAAGAATGTGATCATATTCTAGGGTTTAGCGGTGAGACATTGCCTCTAAAAGTGGTACCAATCGTCGCATGGGCCCGATATTCCGCTCGATGCCCAAGATGATACGCTAGGTCTACCCAGGTTCGGACGGTGGGCATTCCCATGTCCAGAACCGACTGACTCCGGGAGCACTAATCTTGCAATGATTGCTCCCGACACTTCATCCAAGCCGTTCCCACGCGCAAGGAATCAATGTCTACGCTATGGGTGTGAGCTGTGGATAGGGGATCAAACTCCCGTTTTATTTCCCCCGATGGTCAAAGGCGGTCTTTCTCCGCCAGAGACAATATAACACCCCGCCTAACCATCTAAATCCCTATATCCTATCGAATCCCTAATCCTATGGTCTTTCTAGGGAGAACCCACGAAGGGGCTTCCACCAATGTCCAGATTTGGAAACTACTCACTAATCATGGCAATAGATGCAACAAAACAAATTTTAGCCGCTGAAATGAAGATCAAGCAATAGAATACTAGAGAAAACGGTAATATAAACGCAATATTAAAGTATTAGGAAGATCAAAGAACTTACAAAATGAGTTTAATTGAAAGCAGCCAAAAACCCCAAAAAATAGTTAAGAAATGGGGATTGCGTTTTCTGGGAAACCTAGGGCTATTTATACATTTTGGCAAGATGCCATGTAATATTCCCACAAGAAGACAAAAATAAACGTCCAACCGATTGGTTGAAACATCAACCGATCGGGTGAGACGATCGTTGAGCTGGGTCTTCAGCTTCTGAAATACTTCACCCGATCGCTGAACTGATCGGGTGAAGTCCTTGAACTCTCGAGCTGGGATGCTGCTGCTACAGGTGACTCGATCGGTTGACAAGTCAACCGATCGGTTGGAATTCGGCACTCAAAAATAGAGAACACTGTCATGACCACCCGATCACTGAATCGATCGGGTGGGGTCTGCTCTTCCTTGCTTCTTGCTCGGGTCTGACATGGGTGCACAAACCGATCGGTTTGGTCTATCCACCTGATCGGTTGAGGGCTGATACATGCTCTAACTTGACGATTGGCCCTCAGGATCTCGTGCGACACCTCCTGTTGCTCCGGGGACTCATGATGTGGGCTATGTATGTCCCCTGCACTGGCAATCTCCTGCAATAGCACACAAACACAAAGAAAGTGAAAAGGAACTAAAAATCACAAAAGAATAGATACGAAACAACGGAAAACGACGGGAAATAATGGAGAAGACGTGCGTGAATATATAAAATATAAACGCACGTCAATAGTGGTAGTGATTCTGATTTTGATATTAAAGGTGCATATGAGGAATTATGCAATGTTCATGAAAATCTCATTAGAGAAAATCATAAATTGAATAAAAAATATAAGAGTTGCGCCATGAAAAAGGAAGAACTTGAGAAAGAGAATGAAGAACTAGTTAATAAAAATAAATTTCTTTTGGAAGAGGTCGATGGTATGAAAAATAAGATAAATGACCTAGACAACATAGTGACCACCATAAAGATAAAATTTGATAATCTATCCAAGATTGTTGAGAAATTCTATAATGGAAAGGGAAAACTTGATGATTTAATTGATGAACAAAAAGCTTCAGGGAATAGGACCGGCTTAGGATATCAAAAACCCAACCCTAAGTATATAGAGAAGCATAGTAGGAATTCTCACTTGAAAAGCAGATACATCAAGATGTGGATTCCCAGAAACGACAGAAATGAAGTGAAGCAAAGGTACGTGAATGAATTTTTTCATAAAGTTCATTTAAACATGAATTATACATATATTTGTAATGGAAATACTAAACCGCATTAAGTTTGGCTTCTATTAAAATGAGATTTACTCTCATCTAACATCCCTGGACCCAAGAGAAAAGGGTACCAAAATTGTATTTGTTTTCAGGTATCAACGGATATGGGGAATAGCAAAAATGTCTCTCTCAAAATTCGCTCGCATATGAAGGTGAAGAGATGGCAAAAAGAACCAATAGTAAGAAAATTGAGTTAAATTATTCTTAAATAAGGTAAAAATTCTGTAAATTACTTTTCAATTGTAGAATTGTATTCTAAATGATTATATGTTAATATAAACCAATTTGGCATGATTTTAAATAAGAAATAAAGTAATCTTTGACCAAGCTGACAAATAGCCACCTGCCTTGCCAGATAGCTGACTATCTAGCCAGATAGCCGACTAGCAGGGTGAATATTATTATCTAATAACAGCCGACTATTGGGTTTGATTATTTCGGACTTTGGGCCTTCTTGTTGGGTTTTTACCATGTCTATTCACTTAAACCCATTAAGGATGAGAGAGCTAATCCTAAGGCTATGATTCACTAGAGCTAGAGTAGAACCCTAGTTTTACCCCCTTTCTCATTTGTTATCCTCATAGCCAACTATATCCCTATCTTCCTCTCCATAACTGAAATTTCTCAGATATCTCAAGGATCTCAAGGGTTTTGGTGGAGAAATTTCAGAGAAGATTCATCTATACTCTAGGTATATCTTCATCTCTTCATCTTTTTAGCACCACACTTCATATCACAAATCTTAGAGCCATGGTTAGAGGAACCTCAATTAAGAAGAAGAGGATTGAAGAATCTTCATCTCAAGCGCTTTTAGAGAAGGAACGCATCCTTCCTAATCTCATCAAACCGGATCTCATCTCTATTTTTATCATAAACTCATATATGACTATCCTTCATGAAAGATTTGTCAAAATTAGTGATCTTGAAAATTATAGGATTCATATGATCTTCAAATACCAAGGCCTAACCGATCTATTTTCTCACCGCAACAAATGTAAGTGTTTACCGAGGTTAATCAACCTATTTTATACCAATATGACCATAAACACATACAACACCACCGGAGAAACTAGAATCACAACCAAAATTTTTGACCCCACTATCAATCTCCATGTTGAAAACCTAGGATTGAGGCTTGTAATACCTATCACGGGGGCACTTCTCCGTGAAATTGAGATGACAGACAAAGATGTCCTTAAACTCATGTACAAGAAAGGAAAATTCTACAATACCCACTAGCTACCTCACCTCCATAGCGAGAATCCTCGTTAACATTCTCTCATATAACATCAATCAAAAGGGAGGTAGTAGATCCGTACTTTCTCTTAACCAAGCTAGGTGCGTCTATGCCATCCTAGCCAAGATTGGAGTTAATTGGTCTTAGATTATCTTTTGCAACATTGATCATAGCTCAATTTCTGCGAACCCCACTTTCCCTCTCCATCACAGATATTATCTCACCTATATCTTTGTCTCTGTCGAGATCAATATTGAGAGTGAAACCCATTTCATCGAACCAATGATCTTATTTGATTCGGAAGCTCTTAATAGAGTGGGCCTTAGAATGGGCACGGGCCTTGGAGAAGAGGGTGATGAAGAAGAAGAAAGTGATGAGGGAGAAGGTGAGGGTGAAGGTGAAGGTGAAGAAGAAGAAGCAGAGGAAGTAGAGGAAGAAGAGGAAGAAGAAGCAGATTAAAGGCTACCTATGAAAGAAGGCGAAGCTTCGTTCCAGGAGGACATCCCACTATGCTTTCATTCCAAAATGCCATCTTTGCTAGGCTTGAGAAAATGGATGCTCAAGCAAATGATCGCTTGAATAGCTTGAGGGATGATGTGTTCCAAAAGATTGGAAGCCTCAAAGAGACATTGAAGAATTAGCATGACATCACAGATGTCTTCATTGAAGAGGTCAAAGACGAGCTCGAGAAGCTGAAGAAGGAGATTCGAGGAGGATAGCTTCAAGTCATTTGGGATGCTTTCTTGTTTGCTTATGTTATTTTGAACTATTATGGTTTGTATTAATATGCTATAATCATAAATTTCTCACAAATTTTGTGCTCTTATGTGAGAAAGTAATGTAATATTTTGGAACATATGTGATGGTGTGTAATGCAAAATGAATATGTGTTTTTCTTATTATGATTGTGTTGCACTATACGCTATCTTGCCAATTGGATATATATTTTGATGATGTGCTTGCACAACATGCTTGTTAAGTATATTTTTTTTCCAATTAGATATCACTCTTATGCAAATCTTGAATACATTTTTTGAATATTGAGACATCCAATATAATGCTACCTCACCTATGTCACTCTTTATTTCACTTGGTATCACATACCACACTTGGTACCAATTTTAACTTGGTATATTTTTTGACGTGACAAAGAGGGAGAAGAGAATAAGCTCACAATGCATATAAACTAATATACTTGAGTTGAAAATAATATAGAAATCATGCATATGTAAAACTTATTGCTAACAAGCTTTGATGCAGGGGGGTAACCTCTCTAGAGCGATCATGCTCATGCATCTTTGCAGGGGGAGCGTACGTAACCTTATTATTTCATATTATTTTTATTTTTATATCATTTGTTGTCATCATCAAAAAGGGGAAGAGTGTTGGGATATTGAGACCCACCCTAGTGGATTTTGATGATGTGCACAAGTGATATATGGACTAATGATATCATTTCAAGTGTTTGTAGATTATTTTATAGATTTAGATCCATTGTGACGCAAATCAGAGAACGTAAAGCCACGATCAAGAATACTACAAATTGAAGCATATGATGATCTTGAATCATGAATCAAATGAAGAATTGAGAGCAAGAAAAGTTAACTCAAGATCAAGAATGAAGATGAAGAGCTAAAGTTGTGTTTGTGTGAGTAAGTGCGTAGAACTGTAAAGCCTTAGTTTACTACACACACACATTTGCAAAAAATTACTGAAAAATGTTTTTAAAATACATTACTTAATATATTTCTATAATATAATTTTTATAAATTTATTTTGAAGTATTTTGAAGTATATATATTAAGGTGTCCCAAAATAGCCGACTATTTTGGACTGATAGGCGATTATTTCTCTTAGCGATTTTCTCAAATCTCTCTGTCAAAATAATAGCAGACTATTTGATAAAATAGCTGACTCTCTGGAGATGATAGCCGACTATCTGGGTTAACTTGAGACAGATTTGAAAATCTGCCTTGATTCTTGCTAGCCGTTAGCTAGCCGTTTGAGTTGACTTTTGGAGCTGATTTCAATCTGTATTTGAGGATATTTTAAGCTTTTATTTGCCTATAAGTACATGGGATTCAGAAGTTTAACATACAATATTCTAATTGATAAATATTCTCTCAATTGCTCAAAAGCTCTCAAGATCAAATTTTCTATGTTCTATTTCAAAAAGGCTACTGTTTTAATTCGTGTGCTAATCTTTCTTAAAGATCATTCTCAGTAATTTTTGTTTAGGCTTTTTAAACACTTGTTCATTTTGATCTCCAAGCTTAAACGCTTTCTTCTTGATATTCAAAATATAAGTTCTTTTATTTTAATCTTTGTGCAAGTTTTAAAGTTCATATTTTTTTTGTCAAAGATTAAAATACTTGACTATTGATCTCTAAAGCCCAAGAGCAAATTTTAGAGAATCAAATTTCAAGACAAATGTTTTTGATCAAATCGTATGTTATTTAATATCATTCATTTGATCAAGATCTTAGATTTTATTATGCCACGTTTCACACATATACTATTGGCTTATATCATTCATTTGATCAAAATCTTAGATTTTCTTATGCCACGTTTCACACATATATTATTGGCTTAACTGAATTCATTGTACTTCTTTTCATATCTTTTTGTGATGTCTTTGGAGAAGACTCGTTGTTGTAATTCCCGTAATTATAAGGGAAAGTGTATTGGAAATCCTAGTTGGTGGAAACTATGTGTTTGTGTGGAAATCCTAGTTGGTGATAACTAGGTGTTGGAAATTCCTAGCTAGGGAAGCTGGGTGCTTGTATTGCGTGTTGCAATATAGTGGATAAAATCCCGAAGTGAGTAGGGGACTGGACGTAGGCCAAGGTGGGCCGAACCAATATAAAATTCCTTGTGTTTGCATTGTGATCTCTCTCTCTCTCTCACTTATCATTTATTGCTTGAATATTTTTATTCAGGTGCATCTTTTATTCAAGCTTAATATTTTGTTGATTAAGTACAAATCCGAGGCAACTCAATTTGAGACTTAAGCAACTCGTAGAAGGATTTTTTTAATTAAGCGAAAAAGTTTATTATTTGTGACAACCCTATTTAACCCCCTTCTAGTATTGTGTGCCATCCACAAGATCCCACACAAGCAAGAGGAAATGTTTTTAGAGATGCAACATTGGTTTCACGGATTTCCTCCTCCGTGATGGACTTTTGCTTGGGTCATTGGAAAGTTAGTGATATTTTCATGTATCTTAATGTATTGTGGGGCTTTGGGTTTTGTTTTTCATGTTTGGAGTATGTATCTTATGTTTCAAGGAAAGTATCATGTTTTGTATGACAAAACTTTATGTATGGAGAATTTTAATTGTATTTGAAAATTTTCATGAATTTGAATTATGTTTTGGATGGATTGTATGTGATGTGTATTATATATGAATGTTCATGATGGATATGTATTGTCATGATATATCACGTATCACATTTTGAGATATTGAATATAGATCTGTGTTCATTGAAGTTTTATGATTATATGAATCATTGGACCTTATTGTGCTTATTATGGTTATTTGGAAATATTTTAATTGATATGACATTCTGTAGCAATATTGGTTATTTTGAACATTTTGGACATTGGCATGTTATATTAGTTATATTGAATTACTTTTTGATATTGCCTTGAAAATGTTGTTCCTATGAATTATTTGCATTGGAATGCTTCATAATGTTGGATTATGCAATATGAGTATATGAGACTGAATACACAATGATTTAATACTTTGTCACATCTCTTATACATTACACCTTCCTTATTTTTGTGCTTATGGAAGAATATTTATCACACTGTTGGACATTACTTTTGTTGAAACTTATAAGCACATCTTGGATATGTAAACTTATGATATCCATAATTTCTCTTTTATGACATCGAAATGTTCATAACTTCATCGTTTATGCAATGTGAATATATAAGGTTCATAACGAATATCTTGACATTATGTCTTGAATTATATGAGCATATTATAAATTTTTGGATATGTGGTTATGGATATCAAATTTGTCATATTCTTGGGACTTATGTGCAAAATCTGATGAATCTAAGATTTATATGCACATATTGAATGAAGCAAAGTGATCCTCATGTTACCCATTGATATATGTCTCATATGGGATTATGTCACATATATGCGTCATGATAAATATGTTTTGAGATCATGATTCACATTAGTTATATTTCATCTTAAATTATGTTTCACCTTGACATATGCATTATGCTTCATATTATGTGTCATGCTATGATATATGTGTCATGTTCATTTCTTTGAAAAAATGACATATGATATGCCTTATGTTTGGAGAGAAAAGAAAAGTGATGCATACAAAATATCTTATCTCAATATCTCCAATACATGGTATGGAAATATGTTTCATATTGAATATGTTTGATGTTATACATGGAAACATGCTTCATCTTAAATTTTATATTCAATTCCATATTTGGAGGCTAGATAAAATCATGTTGCAGTGGTAACATATTTTTTTAATTAGATATGTATAGTGAGAACTATGTTTGAGGATATGTATCACCTGGATATGCATGTAGAAAAATTTTTACTTCTTGAATTTATTGGTTCAAGAATGCATAATTGGTATCACAATCCATGTTATGTGTGTGTCACATCGTAACTTGATTATTTAATGACACATTCCTACGACATAAACATTGATATGCTTGAACACATTGATGCATAATTTATCTCTTATACTAGCGCATCTTGATAAATTATCACTCAATATTTTTTCATGACACAATCAATGTTGGTTATGTAACTTCAAATTTGCTTTTTGATATGTTAAAGGGTGAGAGGATGGTAAGTGAGTGTTATAATGGTGATTTGATTAAAAGAATGTTAGTATGTTAGTATCACCACATATACACAATTGTTGACTTTACATTCACATTGGTACCTTGATTAAAATTATGATACATATGCTTCATAAGTTGCTTATCTCTAACTAGACTAATGCAATGGGAGTAACTTCTCCAAAGCAATCATGCATTTGTGTAGGAGGAGTAAGTATCTAATTTTGGTAATTTCATAATTTTTATCAAATTGTTTGCCATCATCAAAATGAGAGAGAATGTTGGTTATTGTAATGCCCCTACGTTGGTTTTGATGTTTAAGCAAACAATTAGTGTGACTAATTATGTTTCGTGAGATTTGTTGTGAGAATATGTATCAACCTCAATAATGGTCAACTCAAGCTCAAAACATGATGATATGAATTATCAAGCTTGAAGTTGGAGAATTCATGGAATGGAGCTCAACTTGGCAATATGGAGCTCATCTAATGATGGGTGGAGTGCAAGGCTTCTCAAGACACCTCATGTGCCAAGAAGAATGCATCAAGACGCCAAGAAGTGTGAGTAGTGTATTTTTACATTTAATTCAGTTCGTCTATGAATGTTAAAGCCAAATCTTGAAGTTACACATACAGGTAGGAAAATGAATTTACTTGATTTTAAATTAGTTAGATTTCATCCAAAATTCATTTTATAATTTTAAAGATCAAACCCTTAGTTGATTAAGACTTAGCTTAGGCATATCACATAAGTAGTTGACCCCCAATCACATATTAGTCGACTACTGGAGAAGCATATCTCCAAGAAATTGAATTTTGCCTAGCTAGTCGACTAGTGCTCTATAGCTAGTCGACTACCAGCTAAGTAGTCAACTACAATATAAGCAGCAGTTGAATACTTTGCTACAACAAGCCCATAACGGTCAGATTTTCAGTCATTTTTTCTTTCCATTAGGAGGGCTTTTTAGTCATTTGTTTGATACCGGATGCTGGGTTATTTAAATGGATTTGATGGGGGAAATTTGCAACATCTTAAGAACATATTAAAAATAAGAATTTCATCATTCTAAAGCTTGATTTTCAATGCCCAATTCTTCACGAGCTAAAAATTTTCTGAACCAAGATCCCCGCTTTCAAGCAAATATTTCTAACTTTCATTTAAGTGTTTAAGTTCTGTATTGCCTTGCTATTTTGTGTTAACTTGATTTACATAAGAAGAAAAAATAGATAGCTTTGATCTCTTTGTTTCGTTCTACATTTCTTTGAGATCAAGTTGAGATTTTTCCTTAGCCTAAAATCACATACTCATGCTTCATTAATTTTGGCTATAGGAAGTTGTATTACAACACTTCAAGAATTTCATTTGTGTATCCTCACTTGGTTGGAAGTGAGTGATTGTATTGTGTTGTTAGGTTGTTAAGAAAAAGCCTCAAGTGTTAGAGGTCCTCATTATGAGATGGAGATTGTTGGTGGAGTAGAAAGCCACTTGTGTTGTGGCATTGGAAACCTTAGCAAGAGGAGCTAGGTACTTCTTACTGGAAACCCTAGCAAGAGGAGCTAGGTGGTGATTGTTGCATTCGGGAAATTTCTCGCAAGAGAGGCTAGGTGTAATTGTTGGAAGCCCTCAATTGAGGCATGACAGCTCTCATTGGTGAGAGTGTTTAGTGGAAAATCCCAACAAGGAGGTTGGACAATGGAGTAGCCCAGGGTGGGTGAATCATGATAAATTTATATTGTGTTTGCGTTTGGATTTTTGTGATTATCTCTTTTTCTATTACTTGCATATTTGTTTCATTTCCGCTACACATTAGTCGTTGTGCAAATTGATAGTTTGTGTTGTGGACTATGTACTTGAGTAGGTAATTCTTTTAAGAGACTTAGGCTATTAAAAGATGGATCAATTTCATTTATGCATTGAATTTTTGAAACATTAATCACCCCCTTTAGTGTTTAGTTTGCTATCTACAGGATTCTAGACACGTGGCATAAGGCAATCCATTATCCTAACACTTAGTAAGTGGATCCACAATCATGTAATTTGTTCAGATGTACTCTATAAGCAATTGTTCACTCTGAACTCTTTCTTTAATAACCAGGACTTTAATGTCAATATACCTTGACTTCATCAATCTCTTGTTGTTATTGGAATATAATTCTTGTATAATGAGTAGCTTATGTTAGTTTTGAAGATGAGCAACATATGTGGCATTAATATCATTTTAAGTATATATGTGTAGATATTGAGCTTTCATGATCAATCAATGCAAATCAAAGAATTAGAGTCAACAAAGACCATGGAGATCAATGGAACCAATACAAGACAATGAAGAGCAAATTGCATCAAGATGCTTATGTAATAATTCATTTTTGATGTAATTTTATTTTATGTCTTGGTTGTATGATAAAGTTTTTGTTGAAGCTCACAACACTTCGAAACACACATAAAATGTTTTTAAAATGTTTTAAAATATTTTTAAATACATTGCCAAAGCTTTTAAAATACTTTTTTCATGTATTTGTTAGATAGTCAACTACTCCTTGAATAGGAGTCAACTACTTTTCATTAGGTACTCACTGTCCCATGAAGTAGTCGACTAAGTTGTTTTGGGAGTAGAATATAGTTGTTTGAGTATTTGAGTACCGTTTGTAATGTAGTCAACTACCATCAGCCCAATGGATAGAAAACACAATTTCGTGATTTACGAAAAACTGTTTTAACCATTCGTTGGAAGGGTGTTTTTGGAAATGATTTTCAAAGATTTTTTACTCCTCTATAAGCTGAGTTTAATGATGATTTTTGCCAACATTAATGATCAATTTTTCATGAGAAAAAGTGTTTTAAAGTCCAAAAGCTTTTGAACAAAAATTCTTTTTTTGGTCAAAAAGTCTTTCAATATTTCAAATCTTTCTTGGCCTAGGTTTTGATCTCAAAGAGCTTCATTCTCTTATCAATTAGAGATCCACCATAGCCACACAACATCACACAAGAGCTTCGACATTTGGCTATAGGTAAAAGAAGGTTGCAAGTATTTCTTTGTCACGTGTGTGAGGTGTAGTCTCTTTGGAGACCAGTTGTCCATCTTGGGCATGTTTTGTTCTGATTGAAATATGTTGTCTCATTGAGACATGTTGTCCATTATTAGACATGTTTGTTCCATTTGGAACATGTTGTAAATTCAAATGATTAGTGAATTTATGTCCTAGAAAGGACGTGTTACTCGACATATGGTAAGTCCCCGAACCAGGAGATCTTTGGGTGTTTGCGATTGTGTGTCTCTTGTGCTCTTTGTGAACTTGCATTTGCTTCTGCTACTTATTCTTATGATTACAAGTTAAAATTGTTGATTAAGTATTATTTGGGTAACTTCGTTTAATAACTTAGGTAGAATTACTAGATGATTTTTATAATTTTCAAGAACACTATTCACCTCGCTCTAGTGTTCTATTTGGCATACATGGAGGTCCACCAATAATAATGCAGACTTATTGTCATAAAATAATTTCAGTGGTCTTTTAATAGCATCCACTAATTGCAGCCCCATGACAAAATTTCGCAATCATATTACATGATTGGTTGCCTCATAACATGCTATGAACTCTGCAACCATGGTAGAATAGGCTATATAAGAGACTGTTTAACCCTCTTTAAGGAGATGGCACCTCTAGGTAGAAGATAAATATAGCCTGACATAGATTTCATACTATCTTGGCATCCAGTAAAAATTGGAGTAAGTATAACCAATGATCACACACTTTTCAGACATTTGATATGTGAGCATGAAGACTTTTGTTCTTTATAACTACTGTAAGACTAGTTTGGCTAATATCCATTAATTATGTACTCCTAGTTGCTTAAATACATCCCTAACATCCTAATAAAGTATGCAATAACCGGATGCGTACAAACTAAGCATGCATTAGACTTCATACTACTGAGGCAAAAAGAATATTTTGCATTTTCTGTTTCTCAACGTCATTTTTAGGACATTGGTTGAGAGTAAACTTGTCTCACTTAGCCACATGGGTATCACTAAAAATTCTTACTCCGATAAAACTTATGGTATATACATTTATCAAACCAAATTCATCTCAAAACCAAATGAGATGATCACTTGATGAAATTTGAAATATTGTTATTGAAATAGAAATGCACCAACAATGCCATTATTGTTGGACCTCATGCATTGATGCAAATTAAACACTAGAGGGGGGTGAATTGTGTTCTTGAAATAATAAAAATCCTCTAATAATTCTACCTAAGTTATCAAGTAAAGTTACCTAATTATAACTTAATCAACAATATAAGCTTACAATAATAAGAGTAATGCGGAAGTTAAAAACACTTTGCAATTATACAATGAGCAGAAACAAAATGACAATCGCAAACACAAGTGTTTATCCAGGTTCAGGGCACTTTCCCTACATCCAGCAATATGTCCACACTCGGGACAAAGGATTCACTAACACGTCTCAAAAGAGACAATACATACCAAGCGTACAACACGTTCAAACTGGAACAAACACGTCTAAAATGGACAACACGTCTCCTAAGAGACTACACCTAACGCAAGTGAGAAAATAAATACTTATAACCTTCTTCTACATATAGCCAAATATTGATGCTCTTGTGTGATGTTGTGTGGCTATAGTGGATCTCCAAATGACAAGAGAATGAGACTCTTAGAGATCTAGAATTTGGCCTTGAATGATTTTGGAAACTCTTTAAAACATTGGCTAATGAATGATGATTTTGCTTAAAAGCTTTTGAACTTGAAAACTCTTTTTCCCTAGAAAAATTGATAAATTTTTGTTCGCAAAAACCATCAGCAATCCCAACTTATAAAGTGGTGAAAACTGTTAAAAATCATTTCCAAAACACCCATCCAACGGATTAAAACACAATTTTTGGTAAATCACGGAGCTATGTCTTTTTTGTCCGTTGGGCAGATTATAGTCGACTACTGTACAAATTGTAACGACCCGCTCTCGGGGGTCCGTTACTTATTTAATATTTGTGCAGGTCCTGCAGTTAACCAGTAAAAGAAAAATAGCCATGATGCAGGGATGTAAAAATACCCAAATAGTGTCCAATTATTACAATCCATACTGTACAATATACTCCAATAAATATACATGAAAGAAGAAAGTACATCAAAATATATCTGAAAGCTGCGGTCTCAGGGTCGAACTCTGGCACTATTAACTTTAGAGCATCTACCTCCATATGTACAGCATCTGTGGTGCAACGAAGATGGAACCGTATGTAAGTCACAACAATTCTAGCAATAGAAAAGAAGCAGTGCAAAATATGGAACAAGTTATAATAAACGAAAGATGGTCATGCAGATGCAAAAAAGTAAAGTATGAGTAGGCATATGTGTAAGAGCGATAAGTAAAGTACTGGTGGCTGCTCAAGTGTGGTGAGTAAAGTGCATGTAATGCATAAAGTAAAGGTGACTGTGCAAATGCAAAAATAACGTACAAGAGCAACAACTATGGCATGACACATGATAGCAATAATATTTTAACAAACAAGCAGTGTGATAACAATAGTAAGACAACCAGGTAGAAGTAGTAACACTAAAAAACAATAATAAAGCTAGAAACTACGTGACTTATATAGGAAAGTAATGAGCAAGCAAGAGGAAACATACGCCGCTTGACTATCTAATAGTGTAGGCTGGCCTAATAATAAGAAGTCTAGCTTAACCCCCAAACCAACCAGCTAGTCAGTCATGGCTTGAAGGCACATGTCACTTCTATGACCGCAGGACGAGTCCTTTGGTTGACCAACCCACTTCCCATTCCTTTCTAGACACTGATCTAGTAGTACTTTAAGACTGCTTATTATTATACCACTCTGCCATGTTCGAGTAGTCTCGAGTTAGTCAGTAGTCGTGCCAGAACAATGATATCTAGTCATTAGTCGGGACAGAACAATGGTATTAATCAAACTAGTGCAATAGTCTTAGATCGAGTGCACGATATGCAACCAGAAGTGCACCCATCCCACGGAGCAACCCGTGGAATATCTAACTACCATCCCCTGTAGGGTAATGGTACAGCTTACCAAATAAGGGTGGACCCGGTCACTCCCACACACTTCGTAGCCCAAGACTACCCCATAACCTGTTTTGTATCATATTATAATCGTATCTGTATCTGTATCCCTACGTATCAATCAAACTAGTGCAACAGTGTTAGCTCGAGTGCACGATATGCAACCATAAGTGCACCCATTCCATGGAGCAACCCGTGGAATATCTACCTACCATCCCCTATAGGGTGATGGTACGGCTTACCAAATAAGGATGGACCCGGTCACTCCCACACACTTCGTAGCTCAAGACTACCCCGTATCCCGTGTATTACGTTCATACTAGTATTCGTATCAATATGGCCTCATGGGCCCATCACATCATCAACAGATAAGCATTCAATTTCAATAGGACGTTCCACGATATACCATTCAATCATTACTTTTCAATATGGTACGTCAATCCGTTGTTTCAAAGGAAAAGATACTAATGACGGTTGTGATAGATCGACTTACCTACCAATAGAGTTATGCACAATAGTCTCACGCCAAAGATGTTCAAAGGCATCAACAACACTTGATTCGGGATATAAATTGGTTATTTTCCCCCATTTTCGGGCATTTTATGTGTATATTGTGTTTATTTTGGCGTTGATACGTGTGTTTTCGTGATATCGTGGATTATTAATGCCTAATCTCTTTTTATACATAAAATGTAATTTCTATTAGCTAATTTTACTCCTCTTATTTTTCAGGTACTTCTGGAATTTTTCTGGAATTTCTGGAATTTTTCCAGATTTTTTTGGAGATTGGAGCTATTTTTCGTGCATTTTGGAAGCAAGAGGGGGGTTTTTGGAATTTCAGAAAAAAGAAAATTAAAAAATTAATAAAACCAATCCATTGGGCCGGCTCGCTAGCCGGCCCGCTGGCCGGCCCAACCCAACGGCCCGCTCTCCTGAGTAGGCCGCAGCTTTGTATTATTAAAAAAAATCGAAAGCCCAGGCGCCCAGCGGGGGCGAGCACGTGCGCTGCGCGTGCCCGCTTCCCCCCTTTTTGTCCATTTGATGCGGGGCGGGTCGGGCGCCCGTGCGCCCGACCTGCAGGCCCGCTTTTGGGTTAATTTCGCCTGTGTTGTGAAATTGGGAGGGGTTCTTCGGCCAGTTTGGATTTTTTGGGGCTGTCTTACTGTTTTTTGATTTTTAGGGCTTGGGGGAAATCATAGAGGCCATGGAGATGATGGGAAAGCTTGGAGGAGGAGCAAATGGGTGGAAGCAAGGGTTCATTTGGAAGAGTTCTTGGGTGAAATCCTTCCTCCCACATTTGTAATTTTGCATCTCTCTTTTGTATTGAATTTGGGGATAATTTTGTATAAAATTCCATCTTTTTCATGATGATTGAGTAGTGTAGAATGGCTTGTGTTGTGATTCATTGATGTTGGGTGTTAATTTTAGTTCCAATTTCATCTTGCCTATTATCTTGCTAATCTTGGATGAATTGTTAGGGCACACTTTAATTGGTTAATGTAATGCCCTGATAGCTACTGCACAAGTACTAGAGGGGGGTGAATAGTACTTTAAAATAATTAAGAAGATAATTCCTGATTATCTTGCAAACTTAATCAACAATGCAGAAATAAAAATATTGACAACAAAGCAATACAATCGCATACAAATGATATAACGGGTTCGGGTCCACCCAAGTCTCCCCGACTTGTTCCCGATGATCCTACGTCCCAAACACCCGGATCCCCTCCGGATACTTGAGTTAGAAACTTCTAACTCAAATTTGCACTATGAAATACTTGTAGAAAAACTCTACAAGATCAAATCATACACAAATGAAAATGTGACTCCCATAAACCGGGATCACACACAACTCTCACAACCGGGAGTAAAACTTGCAATATTCAAAGTAAATGAAATACGAAATGCTTACCAACAAAATCCTATGCCTTGAGTAAACTTACGATTTTAGGGCAAGGAGGATTTTGGAGGAGAAGAAGTCACCAAACCCTAGCTCCAAGACGATGAACAGCAATAGAAGCCTAGGGTGGAGTTGATGACCTAGAATCAAGCTCTTGGCTTGAATGGCTCACAATCAATGAATCTCTCTTTAGGAATAAGAGTGAGGGAGATATTCTTGTGAGAAATGAAAGCATGGAAATGAGAAATAAATGCTTCTCTTTGATTCTTTAAAATGCAATTAATATCAGCCTTGAATGCTTAGCAAGAAGCCCTTCAAGTATATATAGGATAGAGGAAAGAGAGCAAAAATCGTGGCATTTAATGCTCCAACGGCTCTATTCTGAAGCAGTCTAGTCGGTCAAAGAAGGATCACTGACCGACTAGTTTCTCAACTAGTCGGTCGGTGATTCAACATGAACCGACTAACTGGAGAACAGCCAAAAGAAATAGTTCAGGGAATAAAGAACTAGTCGGTCCAAGAAGACTTGCCAACCGACTAGTTTCACAACTAGTCGGTCGGTGAGTGTTCTTTGACCGACTAAGAGATGAAATCCAAATAGGCTGAATACAAGAAGCACTGGTCGGTCTGAGAACAAGTTCCAAACGACTAGTTTCTCAACTAGTCGGTCGACAGTTGTACTTAGACCGACTAACGATAAACAATAGCTCAGGCTGAGAAACTAAGTACACAACTAGTCGGTCTAAGAAGGATTCCAAACCGACTAGTTTGACAACTAGTCGGTCAGTGAACCTTCTTGGACCGACTAACTATAAACAGTGAATGACCTGAAAATGAACAAGGCATTCTAGTCGGGTCAAGAAGGATTGCCGACTGACTAGATTGCCATCTAGTCGGTTGGTTCTTCTTCTTGAACCAACTAAGATGCACAAGAAGCCACGATATGAAGCGTGAAGCTTCGGAAAAGTTTCTATGGGCTTCTAAGATAATCCTAGCTCAAAGATATGAGCGTTATGAAGATTAAAACGTAAGACCTACTCAAGGCTTAACATTCTATGAAAAGAAGCTAGAAGACTATAAATAAAACGTGACGAACCGTCTTCAAAAGCTTCAATCGAATATTCTTGACTTCAATAAAGGTCCTTAAGCTTCAACGAAGCTTCAGGCATACTATCACGCGCTTTGAGAAGTCTTGAGACGTCGCTTTTGATGTTCATAGAATTTTGGCGACGATCTCCATAACTGCGCTCACAAAGAGTTAGTTCACGATATTTATGTTTGTTCATCATCAAAACCAAATCCGAGGAATCAATACTCAACATTCTCCCCCTTTTTGGTGATGACAAACCAACATAAATAATAATCAATAATAATGATTCAAAAGAAATTTACTTACTCCCCCTGCATTGATGACACGTTAATTCCATATTAAATAATAAACATACGCATCAAGCAGACGAGGAAAGTATAAAATGTGAATCCAATTATTGAAATTTAGGATCTAAATCCATTTTTATATCTTAACTCCCACTGAATCTAACATATCAAATTAGATTCACGGTAAATTGCTTTAAATTATCATTAGCACATCGTCATTATTATTAATTCTCTTCCCCTTTGGCATAAGCAAAAAGAGCGGGAGGGAGGAGATCAACGACAACAACAATGGCTACAATAAAAGCACGGGAGTCGTAGAATACGACCACGATCCAAATGACACCAAAGTAAAAGACGAAGTAAATCAAAGCATGCCAACAAGACCATAGGCGATAATCGAAAAATAAAATCATCAAAACTCAAATCAATTTCATGTATTGAGTTATGGAACATACTTTCCAATATCAACATTCTTGATGAATTAAGTGCATGGAAAACAATTCTATGTTTTCATAGAAATAATTTCTATTAAATCAAAAGTAATCGTCGAGCGACGAAGTCAACATCAGAGACAAAAAGAATATAATGCGCACAATGAAGTAAATGTCAACACGATGTATATATATATAAGAACATGGATACATCAAAAGTATACATCTGCCAACAATAATATAAACGATCCTCAGATCGGGGCACATCATACAACATATCTCACAGCATACATCGAAGTATCACAAAACATGTATACATCAAAATACATCATAAAAAACATCCAAAAATATCAAAAATCCATAACCACCAACTATCTAACCCCACTCTCTCACGACAAAGTATATCATCCAAAGTGCACATGGGAGAGTCCTCCAACGCAAGCTCAGGAGGTGGAGGCAGGGTCAGCAGCAGCAGCAGGCTCTGCAGGAGGGGTGGTGGTCTCGGGAACAGCTGGAGTGGAGATCTCAGGGTCGACAGGAGTGGTCTCGGGAGCAACAGCAGAAGTATCCACCGAAGGAATGGTGGCAACAGGTGTGCTCTCGGGAGCACCAGCAGACGTACCCTCAGGGGCACGGACAGGAGATCCAACAAGCTCCTGGAGCTCAGCCTCGTCCATCTCCTCCTCGTCAGAAACGGAAGGAGGAATCTCAATGCCCAAGTGAGAGCAGATGCAAGCTAGCATCTCCTCAGAACGAGAAACACGAGACTCCACACGTCTCAAGGAAATGGCAAACTCAGCGAGAGTAGAAGCAGGAGGTGGAGGAGCAGCTGAAGAGGTACCCTCGGTGGCAGAAGGGGCAGTCCTCTGAACGTGACGAAGCGCCGCAAGAGACTTCTTGACGGCCGTCGTATTCAGATGAGGACCCAACGGACGCCGAAGTGACGGAAGACGAGGGTCAAAAGACAGGGATAAGGGAAGTGAGCTGATTTTGTGGACTTTCGGATACATTCGAAAGAGTCCATCTTATCAAGGATAATCCTAGCCCAATTGATCTCGCTCCCCATGAAAAGAGCGTAGATCAGCTTAAGGAATGGCTGGGATGGCAAGCTAGAGGAGCCGTACTTCGGAAGGAGGCACGACTTCAAGATAAGATTGAGGACCCAAGCATTCGGCTTAAATGATTTGGAGGGAATGCCAATCATGGCGGGAGGGATCACATGAAACATCTCAGAAAGCATAGCCTGATCAAGATCATGGATATTATCCACCGAGATATCTGAAGGAAGCAGGCCACAGGATGAGACACCTATCAACTCCCCTAAAATCTCTGCAGTGAGGACAATACGTGTCCCCAAGACAGTGGACTCAATGGAGTGGGTGTCGTCATACTGACCCCGGACACGATTCGCATAGAATAATTTGACGAGACGGGGGTACGGAGGAGGATTCGCCTTGGGGTCATGGCGAAGATAGTCTATAAGGCCACTATACGAAAGAAGATCAGCGAGATGTGGAAAATCTGAGAACTGAACGAAGTGCTCCAATATCAATGGAAAGTGCTCTATACGGTTGTAAGCCGCGAGACACAACGGGTCATCGCGACACAACGATATATCGACACCGCCCAAAGGCATGGGAGCCTTCCCCTTAGACGGACGAGTGCTAGAACGAGGAGGAGGAGTAGGAGCCCTATCGGTAGGCTCAGACTCAGGGATATACTCGGTGTCGGAGTCATCGGGAGGAGAGGGTGCACGAAATGAGGCTGGAGACACAGTCTGCTTCCTAGGCTTGGGTTTGGGCTGAGATTGGGCTCTAGGCTTAGCAGTCGCCGTCCTCTTCTTCTTAAGAGGAGGCGAAGAGGAAGATAGATGGGTCGATTTGGCGCGGCGTTTGGGTTGAGGGGGGTCCATAGGAGGAGACTCGATGGTCATGGGAGATAGACTAGATGGACGGATAGGTATACGTGTCTTCGCCATAATCGAGACGAGACAACACACAAACGACGCACGAGATCGAACTAGAAAGAGAAACCCTAACACAAATCCTAATTCGAACGAAAATCAAAGATGAGCTGAAAACTAGAGGAAAAAAACCCTAAAACAGAGAGGAGAGTGAGAGCTTTATCCTAGGAGGAGGATGGAGGGAGATCGACGGCCGGAGATGGTCGGAAAACGACGGTAAACGGCGGAGGAGAGTGAGGGAGACGAAGGGGTTTTGGGCTGAGGGACCTTTTCGCACCGATTAGAATGGATTCTAATCGGTGCGGGGGTGATTAAATCGACTTGGGAGTGGAAAAGACGCAACAGCCCCTGTGCATTTAGTCGGTCACAGTTCAAGCGCTGACCGACTAGATTGCAATCTAGTCGGTCGGCCAATGAACATGGACCGACTAAGTGCAAACAGTAACTGAAGCCAAAATTAGGGCTTGAGTTAGTCGGTCTGAGTTCATTCACTGACCGACTAGAACTGAATCTAGTCGGTCGGCCAATGAACTTGGACCGACTAAGAGAGTCCAAAAAATTTGAAATTTAGAAATTTTGAGTTCTCTCCTAATCGCACTTGGACGAAACATCGAAATACTCTCATACAACATTATACTACCCCATAAAACATCGAAAGATATAAAAACGACGTTCATGAATATTTCGAGCATAAATTCCGAAATGTCAACCAAAAATCCAGAAAATCTCAACACATCTAGCATGAGCAAATATAACGAAAATATTATCATGCAAGATTATTGAACATATGAATCCTAAATCTCGGATTCACCCATAATCCCCAATTCTCGACGTAACCGCACAAAGGAGTCTTCCGTGAGTGGTTTCGTGAAAATATCAGTGATTTGCTTCTTGGTTTCAACGTACACTAAAATGATGTCCTTTTTAGCAACATGATCATCTAAGAAATGGTGACGGACATCTATGTGTTTAGAACGGGAATGGTGTACCGGATTCTTAGAGAGACAAATTGCACTTTGGTTGTCCACCATGATAGGGCAAGTATCATAGTTTATACCAAAGTCTTTAAGAATGTGTCTCATCCAAAGAACCTGAGCACACGCAGCACCGGCGGCAATATATTCCGCCTCGGTGGTTGAAAGTGATACGGAATTCTGCTTTTTGGAAAACCAAGAGACAAGAGAATTTCCTATAAAATGGCAAGTGCCACTAGTACTTTTCCTGTCAGATTTGCATTCTGCATAATCTGCGTCACTATATGAGATTAACTCATATGTGCTAGACTTTGGATAAAGTAATCCGAAGTCGATTGTGTAACTTAAATAACGGAAAATATGTTTTACCGCTACTAAGTGAGATTCCTTAGGTTGAGACTGATAACGAGCACATACACATACATCAAACATAATATCGGGCCTACTTGCGGTAAGATAAAGTAAACTACCTATCATACCTCGATATAGACGAATGTCTACATCTTTTCTACCCGCATCTTTATCAAGATGTGTAGTGGTGCTCATCAGAGTCTTCTTCCCGGAGGCATTCTCCATTCCAAATCGCTTTAGCAACTCCACCGTGTACTTCGTTTGGTGGATGAAGATTACATCGTTCATTTGGCGAATTTGGAGACCTAAGAAATATTTGAGCTCACCCATGTGGCTCATCTCAAATTGATCCTTCATCACATTAGAAAACTCTTCGCAAAGAGCAAAGTTAGTAGCACCGAAAATGATATCATCAACATAAATTTGAACTAAAATTATATCATTGTTCGAATACTTAACAAATAATGTGGAATCAACTTCACCCATTTTAAAACCCAAATCCAAAAGAAAGTTCTTTAGACGGTCATACCAAGCTCGAGGAGCTTGTCTCAAACCGTAAAGTGCTTTCTTAAGTTTGAAAACATGATTTGGAAATTTTTCATTTATAAAACCCGGAGGTTGAGAAACATAAACTTCCTCAACGACATCTCCGTTTAAAAACGCACTTTTTACATCCATTTGAAAGAGTTTAAAATCTTTATGGCATGCAAAAGATAACAATAACCTAATAGATTCTAATCTAGCTACCGGAGCAAAGGATTCTTCGAAATCTATACCTTCCTCTTGCCGGTAGCCTTGAGCTACTAACCGAGCTTTGTTCCGGACGAAGATTTGGTTTTCGTCGGTCTTGTTCTTGAAAATCCACTTCGTTCCTATAACTGTGTGGTTCTTCGAAGGCAATGGAACAAGCTTCCAAACCTCATTCCTCTCAAATTGAATGAGTTCCTCCTCCATGGCTAAGATCCAAGCCTATCTTCGCATGCTTCGTTAATATTCTTTGGCTCTATTGAGGAGGCAAAAGCACAATGAGCGAAGTAGTTGACTTGAGATCTCGTCTTGACACTATCAAGTATGTTGCCAATGACTTGCTCATGGGGATGGTCACGAACTGTATGAAGCCGTTTGGGACTTTCCTGATCACTAGAAACATTCTCAAAAGTATCATCAGTAGCGTTAGTATCAATAGAGTCAATAGAATTAGAATTACCAATAGAATCACATAAAATATCCATGGAGTCATCATCATTAGTAATTCTAGCAGGGACAAAATTTTCATTGAATGAAACATGAAGTGATTCCTCGATCGTTGAGGTTCGTTTGTTGTATATCCGGTAGGCTTTGCTATGGGAGGAATATCCAACAAATATCCCCTCATCAGATCTTGGATCAAATTTGTCCAAACTACCATACGTGTTTTTAATAAAACATTTTGCGCCGAAAACTCGAAAATGTTTAACTTGAGGCAATCAACCAAACAACAATTCATAACAAGTTTGTTTAGTGCCGTGCCTCAAAAGTATTCTATTAAACACATAGCAAGCGGTATGTACCGCTTCCGCCCAAAATTGATGGCCAAGTTGGCTATCATCAAGCATAGTGCGAGCACATTCCACTAGCGTTCTACTCTTCCTCTCAACAACACCATTTTGAGGGGGTGCGCGAGGAAAGAAAAGGTGTGAGTAATACCAACTTCATCACAAAAATTTGAGAAAGACTCATTCTCAAATTCCCCTCCATGATCACTACGAATAGTGGCAATGGTGGTTCCAATGAGATTTTGTACTTTCTTAACAAATATTGTGAAGTTTTCAAAAGCATCATTTTTATTACTTAAGGAAAATACCCAAGTAAATCTAGAAAAGTCATCAACGATGACAAGTCCATATCGTGCATTTCCTAATGAAGCAACTCTAGTTGGCCCAAAAAGATCTATATATAATAGCTCTAGAGGCCGCTTAGATGAAATACTTTTCTTAGGTTTAAATGACGATTTAGGAAGCTTGCCTCGTTGACACGAGTCACAAAAGATTTTCTTTTGGAAGACAAGCTTAGGAAATCCTTTAATAGAATTTAACTTGGAAAGATTAAAAAGTGTTTCAAAGTTCACATGACCAAAACGTCGATGCCATAAGTGTTGTTCACTTGTGTTGGCAATGAGACATTGTTCATGTGACTTGGGGATATCTCGGATATATATATATCCTTATGGCGTGTGCCAGAAAATAACAAATCATTATTATCTTTTCTTAAAATATGACACATTCCTTTCCCAAAGCTAACTTTGTAACCTTTGTCACAAAGTTGGCTTATTGAATGAGATTGTGGTTTAATCCTTTAACAAGGTAAACATCACTTATTAGTGGTTTAGAAGGATTACCAACTTTTCCAACACCAATGATGGTTCCGCTCTCGTTGCCTCCAAAGACGACTCGGTTCCCATTAGCAATGGGCACCACTCCGGAGAGCAATTGAGCATCACCCAAGAATAATTCGATTTATTGCTGCGTTTCTTTTTCTTGAGTACCTAAAGATAAACATATCATTCCATGGTACCCAAGGTCATTGGGTCCTAAAAGATTAGACCTTTGGAAGCCAAGTCCAATTGGACTTAGACTTCCCAATGTAATCATCATTATGCACTACATCCATAAAATAAGAATTCATGTATGCTTGTTTTTCATGCATATTAGTGTTCTTCGGGCCCCAAATAGTGAATATTTTGGGAGCCCTATTCCTATTGGGAGCATGCATACGTTGTTGATTTCTACGTGATGCATGTCGTGGATATGCATATGGCACATGATGAAATGGTGGTGGCGACATATGATATGATGCATGATGGTAATCATTCATATGATAATGTGGATGAACATATGCATATGGAGGAACACGTGCGTGAGGGTGTCTTACTTGGTGTGCACGTGCCCGTGGACGTGTAGCATAAAAATCATCATAATTGTGAACCGGTGGAGTAGGATGTGTGTTCCTACGTGGCATGGTATTGGTGTACATAAAAGCATGACCCTTCTTTGGAGGTCCACCCAAAGTGGGTTTCTTTCCAAATGGGGATGTGTACGAAGTGGAAGCACCATTGGTAGATGAACTACCAATGGGGTGTTTGCTCCTACTCGTTGAGGCATCGGAAGTTGGCCTAACACAGGTAATGGCCGATTTGGATGAATTTCCCATCTTATACCCCAAGCCAATGCGATGATTGGCCGGAAGTAAGTCATTTAAGATATTGTCACGACCCGCTTCCCTAAAATGGAGGCGAGACGTGAAAAGGTCCGCACGAGAGTGGAGCTGTGAAGCCCCAAACCCGATAAGCGTCCACAATACATAAACAGGTCCCTGTAACCACAACAGAATAACAATAATAACACAAGGAGAGACTGAAATAAAATTCCTCATCTCACAAATTGTCCAACATCAAAATAAGTCCAACATCCAGAAAAGCCACCAGGCTAAAAGAAAGAGTCCAAGGCCCAGAACAAGGCCAACAAAAGAAACGACATAACAAAGATATAGGTGCCACGCACCGAATACAAAACAACTGTCTAACAAAAGTAAAACACACGAAGACACTAGGATTGGTCCCCAGTGTCCACGTACTCCCCGTCAAACACAAGCTCGGGCTCGGCGTCAGCAAACACCTCGTCCTCAACAAGGTACTCAGGCTCAGGATCTAACATGTGTCACCCAAAAGAGTAAAGGGGCACATGTCAGCAAGTCTAAAAGACTTGGGCAAGGAAACTGAAAGTAAGGCAACTAGCAATCTAGCAGTTTAGTATGATGCATGGCATGGCAGTTATAACATGAGTGCACAATTTAAAACATGGCAAGACAATTTGTACAAGAGAACAATCATCGGACAAGGCAAGACAAGACAAGAGTAGCCACGCTACTATCAATCTCAATCAATTCACTAGTCACGTTGTTTTGTAGATTGTTTACGCCTTACAGATGAATGGTTCCACATTCGCTGATTGGCCGCTTAACAACTACCCCACCCCAAAGAGTTTACGCCTTACAACTGCAGTTGTTGATCAAACAGACTCCCAGTTGAATGGCCGCTTAACCCTCACCCCTTATACCCACACGTAATGGAGCCTAGGGTCCCCGCACAATGAACTCAGCTAGTGAGCCTGGGGTTGCCCCGCACATTGAGCTCGCATTCTTAAACATTTGGCGTAGGGGTGCACCTAGCCGGAAACACGCAATTCGGGCATTGGCTATCAACCAACACATGGCCCGCTTCTGGAACACGAGCCAGGAACACAAGCATTCGTAGCAAAGCTACGCAATCACAGAAACACTTAAAGAATGCAATGACATGACAATTAATTTGCGTACCGTTAATGGAAAGTAAACATGACATGGTAATTGTGCAACATGCTATATGTCGGAATTAGCTTCGTTGTCAAGCTAGTCCCTCAATTTGCGCCTAGGCGAGTATCATTTCGTCGCCTAGCCTATTTTACGCCTACTATAAGAAAATGGCCTAAAACATGGCCCAAACCCTAAGTGGCAAGTTTCACTTGCCTAGCACCGGGGATGACGACTACTTCGTCACACGGACGCCAATCTACGAGGAAATCGCTGTTTTGGGGGAACAATCATCAAACAACATGAAATTATATTAGGGTTTCGTAAAATTATAAATAAGTTATGAAAACAACGGTAGAACGCTTTCTTACCGAGAGAAGGCGGAAGAAACACTCCGGAGAACCCTAGGTTCAGATCTGGAAGCAAATGGAGAAGTTTGGGAAAACTAGGGTTTTGGGGGATTTGGGGATTTGATGGATTTTGGTGAGATTTTGGGGAAGATGAGAGGTAGATAGAGTAGATGGATGGTTTGGATGATGGATTTAGGGCTTGGAATGAAGGAATGGAGCTTGGAGGAAGATGTGGGCTCAAGGGGGAAGTTTTTAGGGTTTTGGGTCGTGTTGGGGGAGATGAAGTCGTTTGGGTTGGGTTTAAATAGGATGGGCTGGCGGCTGCCCAGAAATTAGGGTTTCAACACTAGTTAGTCGGTCAAAGAGCAACCACTGACCGACTAGTTTGGCAACTAGTCGGTCGGTCGACCAACGCAGACCGACTAAGTGCAAACAATAACTCCTGAACGAAAATAGGATTCTAGAGTTAGTTGGTCCATAAACAAGTACTGGCCGACTAGTTTAGCATCTAGTCGGTCGATGAACGTTCTTAGACCGACTAAGAGTAAACAGTAGCTGATACAAAAATAAGATGATAAGTTAGTCGGTTCAAGAAGCATTGCTGACCGACTAGTTTGCAACCTAGTCGGTCAACCAACGTTCTTAGACCGACTAACGATAAACAGTAACTCCTGAGAAATTTAGAAAGCTAACTAGTCGGTCCAAGAAGGATTGCCGACCGACTGGATCGTCATCTAGTCGGTCGGTGGCCCTTCTTACACCGGCTAATGAGCACCAAAAGTACCGATACGGAGCGCGTAACTCCGGGATCGATTCCTAAGACTCCTAGGCTTGATCTAACAGTTTGATACGACCGTTATGAAGTCCGTCACGAGTGACATACTTCGAAATCGACGATCCTAAGGAAGAAGCGAGAAAATACGACGAATCGATCGAAAATTAAATCTACGGAGACGAAAACCACACAAGAGGAGAAAATCCACCAAAACATGTATTATATTATATTAAATCCAGATTCATGAAAAGCAGTCGTTACATCCTCCCCAACTTAAGAAAAATTCCGTCCTCGGAATTCCCAAATACTCACGAGTCCGGAAACAAAAGTGGGAAACGCTCTCGCATCTCATCCTCATTCTCCCAAGTAGACTCTCCAGGTGAACCGTGTCGCCACATCACCCTCACAAGATTGACAATCTTGTTTCGAAGAGATTTCTGACGCCTGTCCAGAATCTGCACTGGATGCTGGTCATACGTCATATCGGGGTGAACGGTAATCTCCGAAAAATCCACCGCATGAGACGGATCGCTAATGTATCGACGAAGCTGCGACACATGGAAAACATCGTGAACTCCTTCCAAAGACGGCGGCAAGGCCAAGCGATAAGCTACCTCGCCAACCCTCTCCAAAACGTCAAACGGTCCAATGTATCGCGGGCTTAACTTCCCACGCTTCCCGAAACGAATCACACCACGATTCGGGGAAATCTTCAAGAACACATGGTCACCCGGCTGAAACTCCAAAGGACGACGTTTAGCATCCGCCCAATGCTTAAAACGGTCCTGAGCAATTCTCAACCTCTCCCGAATATTCCTGACGATATCCACGGTCTCCACGATCATCTCAGGTCCCAACAACTCCCGATCACCAACGTCATCCCAACTCAATGGCGATCGACATTTCCTCCCATAAAGAGCGGCGAAAGGCGCCATGCCAATACTCGCCTGGAAGCTGTTGTTGTAAGAGAACTCCACCAAATGTAGATGGTCCTACCACGAACCCTTGAAATCCAACATGCACGCCCTCAGCATGTCTTCCAAAATCTGAATCGTCCTCTCGGACTGGCCATCCGTCTGCGGATGGTACGCCGTGCTGAAACTCAGACGCGTACCCAAGCTCTTCTGCAAACTCTGCCAGAACTGAGATGTGAACCTCGTGTCTCTGTCAGACACGATACTCACGGGGACTCCATGAAGTCGCACAATCTCCTGCACGATTCACGTTACATCACTATCCAAACTAGGAAAAGGACATAAAACGGAGAGTAAAAGGATTTTACCTCCATATATCTCCTCGCTAGCGCCTCAGTGGACTGTCCCACTCGGAATGGAATAAAGTGCGCAGATTTGGTCAATCGATCCACGATCACCCAAATCGCGTCATTCTGCTTCGGACTCCGAGGTAGTCCAGTCACGAAATCCATAGTGATGTGTTGCCATTTCCACTCCGGAATCGGAAGCGGTTGTAGCAACCCGGCCGAACGCTGATGCTCCGCCTTCACTTGCTGGCAAACCAAGCACTTGGCTACACTCCGAGCCACGCTCCTCTTCATATCATGCCACCAATAATTCAGACGAAGATCCTGGTACATCTTGGTGCCACCAGGATGCACAGAATACGGCGAACTGTGTGCCTCCACTATCAACTCCTCTCTGATATCCCCAGCTGGCACACACAACCTGGCTCCGAACCTCAGCGAGCCATCCTCATTAATCAAAAAGTCAGTCCGCAGACCGGCTTCCACCTGCTCCCAAATCCTCACCAGCTTCGGATCCTCAGCCTGGCCAGCCTTAATCCGATCCACGATCGTCGACTGTACCTGCATGTACATCAACGAAGAAGCCTCCCCAGGAAGAAAAATCTCCACGCCAGACTCACAAAAATCCTGCTGCAATCTCCACTGCGAGGTCAAAATCATCACCGCTGGAAGCCTACTCAAAGCATCTGGAACCACATTCACCTTGCCAGGGTGAAACTGCAAATCAATCTCATAATCCGCCATAAGCTCCAACCATCGACGCTGTCGCATGTTAAGCTCCTTCTGAGTGAAAATGTACTTCAAGCTTTTGTGATCGGTGAAAATCTTCACTTTCTCACATAGCAGGAAGTGCCTCCATATCTTAAGAGCAAACACAACGGCAGCCAACTCCAAATCATGCGTCGGATAATTCTTCTCATGAACCTTAAGCTGACGTGACACATACGCCACAACATGCCTGTGCTGATGCAACACACAACCGAGACCCTTGCCAGAAGCATCGCAAAAGATCTCAAATCCACCGCTGCGATCAGGCACAACAAGAATAGGGGCAGTCGTCAACCTCTCCTTCAGAACACCAAAAGCACTCTCACATTCACCCGACCAAACAAAAGCAACATCCTTCCGCGTCAACCTGGTCATCGGCTCAGCAATACGAGAAAAGTCCTTAATGAATCGCCGATAATAACCAGCAAGTCCAAGAAAACTCCGAATCTCAGACGCAGACGACGGAACAGGCCACTCCCTGATGGCCCGAATCTTCTCGGGATCCACTGAGATACCATCTCCAGTCACCACATGCCCGAGAAAAGCAACTCTATCCAGCCAAAACTCGCACTTCGAAAACTTAGCATCCAACCGATGCTTCCTCAAAATCTCCAATACCGTCCTCAAGTGCGAGGCATGCTCTTCCTTCGACTTCGAATAGATCAGAATGTCGTCGATGAAGATAACGACAAACTTATCCAAAAAGTCGTAGAAAATCAGGTTCATCAGATTCATGAAAACTGCGGGCGCTTTAGTTACACCGAAGGGCATAACCACAAACTCATAGTGTCCATACTTCGTCCTAAACGCTGTCTTCGGAACATCTCCCTTCTTCACCTTCAACTGATGGTAACCACTCCTCAAATCCAATTTAGAAAACACCCTCGAACCTCCAAGCTGATCAAAAATATCATCGATGCGAGGCAACGGGTATTTATTCTTAATGGTCACCGCATTCAACTCCTGATAGTCCACGCACATGCGACGCGAACCATCCTTCTTCTTAACCAACAACACCGGTGCTCCCCACGGAGACACGCTAGGATTAATATAACCCTTCTGCAACAGCTCATCCAACTGCTTCCGCAACTCTTCCAACTCTGCAGGTGCCATAAGATACGGCGCCTTCGAAATCGGCTGCGCACCTGGAACGAGATCAATAGAAAATTCCAGTGCTCGATCAGGCGGCAAACCAGACATCTCCTCGGGGAAGACATCGCCAAAATCACGCACCACAGCTGGCCACTCCAGCTCCATCTGCATAGTCACAGCCTCCACCGGCTTGGCCCGAAATCTGACAGGACCAAGCGAACTGCTACCACGACTGAACTCGAACACTGGATGTCCGGGAATCTCGAACACCACCTTCTTCCTCCTGCAGTCGATCGTAGCATAGAAGCTCGCAAGCCAATCCATCCCAAAGACCGCATCGTAGTTGGTGATGTTGTGGACAATAAAATCAGCATAAAGCTCATGTCCACAAACCACCACAGAGCAAGGACTGCATCCACGATGCACCGTGACTACTCCATTCCCTGTAAAGATGTTCCAACTCTTGGAGAAAGGGGACGTCGACAAGGAATGCTTCTCCACGAAGCTCCGAGAAATAATGCACATCGATGCACCAGAGTCAAAGATGACTCGTGCAGGAAATGTGCAAACCAAAACCACACCTAACAAGCAATTAACAATCAAACCCTATTCTAGCAAACAACCATGTTCAAGCAAACAACACAATCAAACATTCAAAACCAGCTAGGAAAGTAACAGCTAGATTGAGGATTACCTGTGATAACCTCATCCACAGCCTCACTCTCCGCAGCGGTCATCAGAAAAGCCTGCCTCCTCGGCGGAACAGCCTGCCGAAAAGCCTGTCCCTGTGGAACAAGAGCTGCTCCACGGCCAGCAGGAACAGACACTCGCTGCTGCAACGGCTGTGCTGCAACAGGAGCCCTCCGCAGCTGATTCGCATGCCGACAATCCTTCGCGACATGGGAAGCATCACCGCAAATCAGACACTGGCCCAAAAACTTCCGACACTGATCCTTAACGTGGCCAGGCCTGCCGCAGAAATGGCAAAGCTTCAGAATAGGCCCTCCTGGCCTCTTAAACTGAGCGGACTGATTATGCCTGAATCCAGGTCTAACCACAGCCCTCACCTGTTCCACAGGCCTCTTCCCAGCACCAACGACAGACCCCCTCCTCTGGTTCACGAGCAGCTCCTGCCTCTTGGCAGCGACCAGAACCTTCTGATAAGACTCCCGGTCAGAAGAGGTCACAAAACTCTGGAGCTCCGAAGCAAGCCCCTGCAGGAACCTCTGAGCTCTCTCCTCAGCGTCCTGCACCATCTTTGGTGCAAACTGACTCAGCCTCAAGAACTCTTGGTGATACATGTCCACCGACGAGTTCCCCTGCTTCAAATCGATAAAACGCTGCAGCATCTCCTCCTTGGCAGCCTTCGGGAAGAACTCACCCTCAAATCTGGCCTTGAAGGTAGCCCAAGCTATCGGCTCCACCAACAACTTCTCTTCCGCATCCCACCAATTCCTGGCGTTATCCTTGAGTTGCCTCTTTGCCAAATCAACCCATCCAGCCGGGGTGATCTTGGCCATCTTCAGATTGTCCTCGATGTTCCGAATCCATTCATCGGCAGCCAGAGGACCCTCAGAACCATCAAAATATGCGGGATCCAGCTCCCGAAATTGCTTCGCTCCTGGCTCAGAGCGAGGAACATCCGGAAGAGACCGGGCAGCTCGAGCAAGTGGAGCATTCTGGACTTGCAGAAGCACGCCCTGCTGCACTTGCATCATCTGGAGCATCATCCGCATCATCTCACCGTTGGTGGGTTCCCGCTCAGGCTCCTCATCATGAGGGAGCGCACCACTGCCCCCACCACGGGTGAAACGCCTTCCTGCCATCTAATGACACAGAGAACGAATCAGATTAGACTCATAGCTTATGACTCGGACGTCGAACTCAATTTATTGGACATTCTAATATTATTATCGCTATTCCAAAAATCGCAGTTACAGAAGGACCTGCATGGGCCAACACTAAAACCTGTCACGACCCGCTTCCCTAAAATGGAGGCGAGACGTGAAAAGGTCCGCACGAGAGTGGAGCTGTGAAGCCCCAAACCCGATAAGCGTCCATAATACATAAACAGGTCCCTGTAACCACAACAGAATAACAATAATAACACAAGGAGAGACTGAAATAAAATTCCTCATCTCACAAATTGTCCAACATCAAAATAAGTCCAACATCCAGAAAAGCCACCAGGCTAAAAGAAAGAGTCCAAGGCCCAGAACAAGGCCAACAAAAGAAACGACATAACAAAGATATAGGTGCCACGCATCGAATACAAAACAACTGTCTAACAAAAGTAAAACACACGAAGACACTAGGACTGGTCCCCAGTGTCCACGTACTCCCCGTCAAACACAAGCTCGGGCTCGGCGTCAGCAAACACCTCGTCCTCAACAAGGTACTCAGGCTCAGGATCTAACATGTGTCACCCAAAAGAGTAAAGGGGCACATGTCAGCAAGTCTAAAAGACTTGGGCAAGGAAACTGAAAGTAAGGCAACTAGCAATCTAGCAGTTTAGTATGATGCATGGCATGGCAGTTATAACATGAGTGCACAATTTAAAACATGGCAAGACAATTTGTACAAGAGAACAATCATCGGACAAGGCAAGACAAGACAAGAGTAGCCACGCTACTATCAATCTCAATCAATTCACTAGTCACGTTGTTTTGTAGATTGTTTACGCCTTACAGCTGAATGGTTCCACATTCGCTGATTGGCCGCTTAACAACTACCCCACCCCAAAGAGTTTACGCCTTACAACTGCAGTTGTTGATCAAACAGACTCCCAGTTGAATGGCCGCTTAACCCTCACCCCTTATACCCACACGTAATGGAGCCTAGGGTCCCCGCACAATGAACTCAGCTAGTGAGCCTGGGGTTGCCCCGCACATTGAGCTCGCATTCTTAAACATTTGGCGTAGGGGTGCACCTAGCCGGAAACACGCAATTCGGGCATTGGCTATCAACCAACACATGGCCCGCTTCTGGAACACGAGCCAGGAACACAAGCATTCGTAGCAAAGCTACGCAATCACAGAAACACTTAAAGAATGCAATGACATGACAATTAATTTGCGTACCGTTAATGGAAAGTAAACATGACATGGTAATTGTGCAACATGCTATATGTCGGAATTAGCTTCGTTGTCAAGCTAGTCCCTCAATTTGCGCCTAGGCGAGTATCATTTCGTCGCCTAGCCTATTTTACGCCTACTATAAGAAAATGGCCTAAAACATGGCCCAAACCCTAAGTGGCAAGTTTCACTTGCCTAGCACCGGGGATGACGACTACTTCGTCACACGGACGCCAATCTACGAGGAAATCGCTGTTTTGGGGGAACAATCATCAAACAACATGAAATTATATTAGGGTTTCGTAAAATTATAAATAAGTTATGAAAACAACGGTAGAACGATTTCTTACCGAGAGAAGGCGGAAGAAACACTCCGGAGAACCCTAGGTTCAGATCTGGAAGCAAATGGAGAAGTTTGGGAAAACTAGGGTTTTGGAGGATTTGGGGATTTGATGGATTTTGGTGAGATTTTGGGGAAGATGAGAGGTAGATAGAGTAGATGGATGGTTTGGATGATGGATTTAGGGCTTGGAATGAAGGAATGGAGCTTGGAGGAAGATGGGGGCTCAAGGGGGAAGTTTTTAGGGTTTTGGGTCGTGTTGGGGAAGATGAAGTCGTTTGGGTTGGGTTTAAATAGGATGGGCTGGCGGCTGCCCAGAAATTAGGGTTTCAACACTAGTTAGTCGGTCAAAGAGCAACCACTGACCGACTAGTTTGGCAACTAGTCGGTCGGTCGACCAACGCAGACCGACAAAGTGCAAACAGTAACTCCTGAACGAAAATAGGATTCTAGAGTTAGTCGGTCCATGAACAAGTACTGGCCGACTAGTTTAGCATCTAGTCGGTCGATGAACGTTCTTAGACCGACTAAGAGTAAATAGTAGCTGATACAAAAATAAGATGATAAGTTAGTCGGTTCAAGAAGCATTGCTGACCGACTAGTTTGCAACCTAGTCGGTCAACCAACGTTCTTAGACCGACTAACGATAAACAGTTACTCCTGAGAAATTTAGAAAGCTAACTAGTCGGTCCAAGAAGGATTGCCGACCGACTGGATCGTCATCTAGTCGGTCGGTGGCCCTTCTTACACCGGCTAATGAGCACCAAAAGTACCGATACGGAGCGCGTAACTCCGGGATCGATTCCTAAGACTCCTAGGCTTGATCTAACAGTTTGATACGACCGTTATGAAGTCTGTCACGAGTGACATACTTCGAAATCGACGATCCTAAGGAAGAAGCGAGAAAATACGACGAATCGATCGAAAATGAAATCTACGGAGACGAAAACCACACAAGAGGAGAAAATCCACCAAAACATGTATTATATTATATTAAATCCAGATTCATGAAAAGCAGTCGTTACAGATATTATCCAAATGGTCCTTACCTTTATTGAATTTATTAATCCGGCCTAATGTGGACTCATACTTCTCGGTGAGAGAAAGTATAGAAGCATCCAAAGTGGACACTTGAGTTGTGAGTACACAAACATGAGACTTGAGATTCTCATTCTCAATACTCAACGTTGAGTTTCGAGAAATCAAATCCGCTATCTCATGTTCATCCGATTCCTCAATATGAACATGCTCAAGTTGAGATTTGAGATTTACAATCTCATTTCTCAAGTCTTTAACAACGGTGTCGTTGTTGATGACGATAGGTTTAGGTGAGGTTTGGAGACCAACTAACTCATCTTTGGTCTTAGTATATCTATTTACTAATTTAGAATATTTAGACCAAATTTGCTCGTTAGCTAATCTAAGGTCATCCATAGTTACCTCATCGCCTTCATCCTCGCTATCATTGGAGGAAGACTCTTGATCACGTTCCTCTCTAGCCATGAAGCACATATGTGCTTGCTCCACTTGTTCATCATCCGACTCTCCACTTGAGGAGTCCTCGTCGGAGTCGGTGAATGTCCCGACAAGTCCTTTCTTGTATCCTTTCTTGTACTTCTTTGACTTGTCAAACTTTGGCGCCTTCCACTTCTCCTTGTGTTTGTTTTGAGGACAATCCACTTTCATGTGTCCTGGCTTGTTGCATTTAAAACACAAAGGAGCGGAGGCGTTAGAAGAACTAAATTTAGATTTGTTCTTGAAATTACCTTTCCGGAAGAATCGGTTGAACTTCTTTGCCATGAGGGCAATGGATTCGAAGTCCAACTCTTCTTCCGATTCTTCATCATCGGTAGATGTAGATGTAGATGGAGCGGCCTTGAACGCAATCGCCTTTTTCTTTGGCTCGTCTTGCTTCAAGTAAGACTTCATCTTGTCCTGCAGCTTTAGTTTACTGTCCTTGCGTACCTCATAAGACATCAAGGTACCCATTAGTTGAATGACAGTATATGTACTCATATCGTTACCTTCCTCGATGGCGAAGGTACGCTTTTCCCAACAAGAAGGAAGTCCGTTAATGATTTTTGAGACTTTCTCCTTTTGGGTGTAGGTCTTTCCAAGAGCCTCCAACTCATTGGTGATGTCAACGAAGCGAGCATAGTACTCCTTCATTTTCTCACCCTGTTGCATGTGAAATAATTCGTAATTTTTATTTACAACAACGATTTTGGAGTCACTTACCCTACTCGTTCCTTCATGCAAGATGAGGAGTGAGTTCCAGATTTGATATGCACTCTTACATGTGCATATCTTGTTGAAGTCTTCGGGCTCCAAAGCGCATTGCAAGGCATTCATTGCATTGGCATTGCTTACCTCCGCGGTGACCTCCGCGGTAGTCCAATTCGCGAAGTCAGGTTCGGTGGGCTCGACATACTCTGTCAACGTGGCTCTCCATAGTGAAGCGCTCCGGAGGAATGTTTCCATCCGGCATTTCCAGTACCCGTAATTGGTACCGTTGAAGAAAGGAGGCCTAGTCGAGGAGTGTCCTTCCATCACCGAAGAAGCTCCTTCACGGTTCCTGAAGGTGCTATAGTCTGAAGGTGGACGAACGTTCTTGTTGTCGTTGGTAGACATAGCTATGAACTTGGCTTTGATACCAAATGTAATGCCCTGATAGCTACTGCACAAGTACTAAGGGGGGGTGAATAGTACTTTAAAATAATTAAGAATATAATTCCTAATTATCTTGCAAACTCAACCAACAATGCAGAAATGAAAATATTGACAACAAAGAAATACAATCGCAAACAAATGATATAACGGGTTCGGATCCACCCAAGTCTCCCCGACTTGTTCCCGGTGATCCTACGTCCCAAACACACGGATCCCCTCCGGATACTTGAGTTAGAAACTTCTAAATCAAATTTGCACTATGAAATACTTGTAGAAAACCTCTACAAGATCAAATCATACACAAATGAAAATGTGACTCCCACAAACCGGGATCACACACAACTCTCACAACTGAGAGTAAAACTTGCAATATTCAAAGTAAATGAAATACGAAATGCTTACCAACAAAATCCTATGCCTTGAGTAAACTTACGATTTTAGGGCAAGGAGGATTTTGGAGGAGAAGAAGTCACCAAACCATAGCTCCAAGACGATGAACAGCAATAGAAGCCTAGGGTGGAGTTGATGACCTAGAATCAAGCTCTTGGCTTGAATGGCTCACAATCAATGAATCTCTCTTTAGGAATAAGAGTGAGGGAGATATTCTTGTGAGAAATGAAAGCTTGGAAATGAGAAATAAATGCTTCTCTTTGATTCTCTAAAATGCAATTACTATCAGCCTTGAATGCTTAGCAAGAAGCCCTTCAAGTATATATAGGATAGGGGAAAGAGAGAGCAAAAATCGTGGCATTTAATGCTCCAACGGCTCTATTCTGAAGCAGTCTAGTCGGTCAAAGAAGGATCACTGACCGACTAGTTTCTCAACTAGTCGGTCGATGATTCAACATGAATCGACTAACTGGAGAACAGCCAAAAGAAATAGTTCAGGGAATAAAGAACTAGTCGGTCCAAGAAGACTTGCCAACCGACTAGTTTCACAACTAGTCGGTCGGTGAGTGTTCTTTGACCGACTAAGAGATGAAATCAAATAGGCTGAATACAAGAAGCACTAGTCGGTCTGAGAACAAGTTCCAACCGACTAGTTTCTCAACTAGTCGGTCGACAGTTGTACTTAGACCGACTAACGATATACAGTAGCTCAGGCTGAGAAACTAAGTACACAACTAGTCGGTCTAAGAAGGATTCCAAACCGACTAGTTTGACAACTAGTCGGTCGGTGAACCTTCTTGGACCGACTAACTGTAAACAGTGAATGAGCTGAAAATGAACAAGGCATTCTAGTCGGTTCAAGAAGGATTGTCGACCGACTAGATTGCCATCTAGTCGGTTGGTTCTTCTTCTTGAACCAACTAAGATGCACAAGAAGCTGCGATATGAAGCGTGAAGTTTCGGAAAAGTTTCTATGGGCTTCTAAGATAATCCTAGCTCTAAGATATGAGCGTTATGAAGATTAAAACGTAAGACCTACTCAAGGCTTAACATTCTACGAAAAGAAGCTAGAAGACTATAAATAAAACTTGACGAACCGTCTTCAAAAACTTCAATCGAATATTCTTGACTTCAATAAAGGTCCTTGAGCTTCAACGAAGCTTCAGGCACACGATCACACGCTTTGAGAAGTCTTGAGACGTCGCTTTTGATGTTCATAGAATTTTGGCGACGATCTCCATAACTGCGCTCACAAAGAGTTATTTCACGATATTTATGTTTGTTCATCATCAAAACCAAATCCAGGGAATCAGTACTCAACAGTTAAGTCCCGAGAGGGCACAATTCGAGATGAATCCATGCTCCAAATTTAATTAGTGCAATGATGATGTATCCATGCTTATTGCAAATTTTCACGTTCATGAATGCTAAATTTTCCGATTGGAATTCCTTAGCCGGATGACCGATTGAGTTATTTGAGGGTGATTTGGGCTTGATTGACACCGATCTTGGTGAACCCACAACCCATGCTCCTTACCTAGCTATCCTACCTTCCCATTTGGCTCTCTAACCCTACCCACTTAGGATAGGAATTTAGATTCACCACACTCTTTCCTACTCATCCATCGTTAAGCGAGGTAGTTGTAACACGCTATTATCTTTTTTATCGACCAATTTTGTGAATATAGAACGACTTGTCCCTGTGATCCGACCCAGTACTCACCGGCTATTTTTATTGCATTGACACTCCTACGCTTGGGAGTGGAAGGCGTGCTCCTTGCGCGTCCTCCCGTTCAACTAATTGGCGCCGTTGTCGGGGACAACGGTTTCTATTATTAGCAATTTTTGATTGATTTTGAAAGTTTTAGTGTGATACTACTATCTCTTAGTGTGAGTCTTTTCGATTCTTCATCTTTCACTTATGGTTCATCCTTATTTATTTTACGCTTTTTGAGTCTTTTTGATTGTTTGTTTTTATTTTTTTCAAACATGGCAAGTACTTCAAACTCTCTTGGGTTTGACATGCGGGTGACCAAATCCCTACCGACATTCCTTGGTAAGGATGCGGAGAGCCCTTACCTACATATTAAGAAGTTTGAGAGTGCTTGCAAGCTTCATTTTGGTGGGAACACATGTGCTGAAAAGTTTTATCTTAAATTCTTTCCCTATTCTTTGGATGGTAGTGCTCCCACATCTTCTTCCATCTTGGCCTGCACTAAAGCCAAAAAATTTTATGAAGTTTTTTCCATCTTACCGGACCAAAACATGGCAAGGACGAATGGTGAACTTTGCTCAGCGCATCGGTAAGACATTTTTTCAGGCTTGGACACATTTTTCAGAGTTGGTGTACGGTTGTGCACATCATGGATTTGACAGGGTGCGTCTTCTTGGATTCTTCTTGGAGGGTCTGCTTTCGGAGACGCAGAATTTTGTGGATTTGTTGGACAACGGCCACTTTTTGGACATGGATGAGAATGCAGCTTGGCGTTATTTGGAGTCTTATAAGGAGGAAGATCACACATTAGTTGCAACTCCAAATGAGCCAAGCCATGAAGTTTTGGTCCACCAAGCCCCGAATGAAGAAGTTATTATGGATCTCACCCCACCGATAGTTGAAGATTTGAGTGCCCCATGCCAAGTAGTAGTTAAGGAACCAAGTTTTGGCATGGAGGAGTTGGTTGAGCCGGTGGAGGAAATTGTCTTATCGGCACCTACTATTTCTGTTGGGCCGTGTCACTTAGTTGTTGAGGAATTGTTTGTTGACATGGTGGAGATGGAGGAGCCGATCGCACGCACACTTGGGAGCGAAGTGGGCGAGGGGGAGTGTTCTTTTGTTGATGAGCCCGAAGAAGAGGCAAGCGAGGGTGATGTAATGCCCTGTTAAGCTACTGCACAAGTACTAGAGGGGGGTGAATAGTACTTTAAAATAATTAAGAGGCTAATTCCTAATTACCTTGCAAACTCTACCAATTAATGCGGAAATGCGGAATAGTAAATAATCGACAACAACTAAGACAATCGCAAACAAGCAATATTACTGGGTTCGGATCCACCCAAGTCTCCCCGACTTGTTCCCGGTGATCCTACGTCCCAACCACCCGGATCACTTCCGGATACTTGAGTTAGAAACCATAACTCAAGATTTCCACTATGAAATACTTGTGAAAACCCTTCACAAGTCAAATCATACACAAATGAAACTTGTGACTCCCACAACCCGGGATCACAAACACGCTCTCAGAACCGAGAGCGAATCACTTACAATATCGAAAGTAAATGAAATAGAAAAGCTTACCACAAAATACATATGCCTTGAGTATACTTACGAATTAGGGCAAAGATGATTTTGAGGAAGAAGAAGGCACCAAACCCTAGCTCCAAGATGAAGATCAGCTATGGAGAGCTATGAGGTTGTTGGTGACCTAGGATCAAGCACTTGGCTTGGAAGGCTCACAATCAATGAATCTCTCTTTTGAAATAAGAGTGAGAAGAGATTCAGGATTGGAATGAATGAGCTTTGAATGAGAGGGAATGATTTCTCTTTGAACTCTAAACTTGTCTTAATATCAGCCTTGAGTGCAATGAATGCAGCTCAACAAGTATATATAGGTTAGAGGAGAGAGAGAGAAAAAAACGTTTCAATTAAAGCTCCAACGGCTCTATTCTAAACCAAACTAATCGGTCAAAGAAGGTTGACTAACCGACTAGTTCACAAACTAGTCGGTCGGTCAAACAACATGAACCGACTAATGGTAGAACAGCCAAAAGACAAAGTTCAGACCGAAGGGAACTAGTCGGTCAAAGAAGAGTTGCTGACCGACTAGTTTCACAACTAGTCGGTCGGTGACTCAACTCAGACCGACTAAGAGATAAATCACATAGTTTGAGCACAAATAGATTTAGTCGGTCCAAGAACAAAAGTTGACCGACTAGTTCATCAACTAGTCGGTCGCCAAATGTACATAGACCAACTAATGACAAACAGTAACTTGGCATGTACAGTAGAAGATCAACTAGTCGGTCAAAGAAGCATCACTGACCGACTAGTTCACAAACTAGTCGGTCGGTGAGTCAACGTAGACCGACTAACTGTAAACAGTAAAGAGCTATGATTTGAGAAGGCAAACTAGTCGGTCCAAGAAGGATTACCGACCGACTAGATCACCATCTAGTCGGTTGGTTCTTCTTCTTGAACCAACTAACATGCACAAGAAGTCGCGAATCGAAGCGCGATGCTTCGGGAAAGTTAGTATGGACTTCTTACTAGTTCCCATGTCTAAGATAGGAGCGTTATGAAGATTAAAACGTAAGACCTACTCAAGGCTTAACATTCAACGGAACGAAGCTAAAAGACTATAAATAAAACTTGACGAACCGTCTTCGAAAGCTTCGATCCGAATCTTCATGACTTCTAAAATGGTCCAAAAGCTTCAACGAAGCTTTAGGCATGCGATCACATGCTTTGAGAAGTCTTGAGACGTCGCTTAGGATGTTCAAATGAATTTTGCGACGATCTCCATAACTGCGCTCACAAATTGTTAGTTCACAATATATTTATGTTTGTTCATCATCCAAAACCAAATCCGGGGAGTCCAATATCCAACATTCTCCCCCTTTTTGGTGATGACAAACCAACATAAATAATAATCAAAAATAATGATTCAAATGTAATTTACTTACTCCCCCTGCATTGATGACAAGTTAATTCCAAATTAATCAATAATAATAGCATCAAGCAGACGAGTTAAGTATATAAAATGAGAATCAAATATTGAAATTTAGGATTAGAAATCCAATTTTTATATCTTAACTCCCCCTGAATCTAACATTTCAAATTAGATTCTTGGAAAAATGCTTAAATTATCATTTAGCACATGTCATTATTATATCTCTCCCCCTTTGGCATTAGCAAAAAGAGTAGGAGGAGATCAACGACAACAACAATGGCTTCAAATAAAATCACGGGAGTCGTAGAATACGACCACGGTCCAAATGACACCAAAGGAAAATCCGAATGAAATCAAAGCGTGTCAATGAGACCAAAGTTGAAAATCGATAAATAAAATCATCAAAACTCAAATTAATTTTACGAATTGAGTTATGGAATATACTCTCCAATATCAACATTCTTGGTTAATTTAGTGCATGGAAAACAATTCTATGTTTTCATAAAAAGAATTATATTTAACCAAGTATTTTCATCGAGCGACGAAATCAAAACATCAGAGACATATAAAATATTAAATGTGCACAACAGAATGAAATGTCAACATCGATGTATATATTAAAAAAACATGAGTACATCAAAATGATACATCGCCGTCAACATACAAAATGCGATCCAACGATCGAAGCACAAAAAATACAACATCATATCACACACATATAAGAGTATCACAAAACATACCGACATTAAAAATGATCCAGAACCCCACTCTATCCTACCCAAACTCTCTCACACTAGATCTATCATCCAAGGAGTATAGGAGAGTCCTCAAAGAAGCTCAAGAGGAAGCGGCCGGATCTGCAGCAGCAGCAGGCTCTGCAGGAGAGGAGGTGGTCACCGGATCAGTAGTAGTGTCCACGGGAGCGACGGTAGTGGCAATCTCTGGAGCAGCAACAGTAGTGGCCTCGGGAGCACCAGTCGGAGTATCCACCGCAGGAACGGTGGCAACATGTGTGCTCTCGGGGTCACCAGCAGACGAAGCAGCAGCAGCACCAGAAGTGGCAACAGCAGCACCAGAAGTGACCTCGGGGGCACGAGTAGAAACACGCACAAGCTCCTCAATCTCCTCCTCATCCATCTCTTCCTCGTCAGAGACTGACGGAGGGATGTCAATACCAAGGTGACGAGCGATACGAGAAAGAATCTCCTCGGTACGAGCATAACGAGACTCCACATGTCTCACTGAACGTGCGAGCTCGTCAAGAGTGGTAGAGGGAGCAGCTGAGGCAGAAGCAGACGCTGAAGCAGAGGGGGTCGTCCTCTGAACGTGACGGAGTGCCACAAGAGACTTCTTGACGGCCGTCGCATTCAGAGGGGGACCGAGAGGGTGCTCATCGTCACGAGGCAAAGTGACACGAAAGTGACAGAATACGAGTGTCAGGAGGCACGAGAATGGGATATGAGCCGACTTCGTGGACTTGCGGATACACTCGAAAGAATCCATCTTATCGAGTATAATCCGAGCCCAGTTAATCGAGCTCCCCATAAAGATGGCATAGATCAACTTCAAGAAAGGCTGGGACGGCAAAGAGGAGGAGCCGTACTTAGGAAGTAAGCACGACTTTAGAATTAGGTTTAGGACCCAGGCATTAGGCTTGAAGGACTTAGAGGGAACGCCAATCATGGCGGGAGGAATCTCGTGGAAAATCTCAGAAAGTACGACCTGATCGAGTGAAGAGATATCATCAACGGAAATATCTGAAGGAAGAAGGCCAGACGAGAAGATACCCAACACCTCTCTTAAGATTTCTATCGTGAGGACTATCGGAGTCCCCAAGACAGTCGTCTCAATCGAGTGGGTCTCGTCGTATTGACCACGAACCCTATTGGCATAGAAGAGCTTCACGAGGCGAGGGTAAGGGTGTGGGTTCGCCTTCGGGTCATATCGAAGGTAATCGAGAAGACCGGAAGACGAAAGAAGATCTGCGCGACCAAGGAAGTCACTAAACTGAACGAAATGCTCCAGAAGCAGTGGACAGTGTTCGATACGGTTGTAAGCCGCGAGACACATAGGGTCGTCGTGACACAACGAAATATCGACACCGCCAACCGGCATCGGAGCCTTTCCCTTAGGCTTACGGGTGGAAGTACGGGGTCGGGAGCTAGACTCAGGTTGCCTAGGAGGAGGTGAGGGATCCCTATGGGTCTCAGTCTCGGGTATGTACTCGGTGTCGGAATCCGAACCACCGGGTGGAGTGGGAGCACGAAAAGACACAGGCTTGGGCTTGGGCTGAGATTGGGATCAGGGCTTCGCTGTCGCTGTCCTCTTACGCTTAAGAGGAGGCGAAGACGAAGAGGGTTGGGTGGTCTTCGATCGGCGTTTGGGAGGGGTTCGCGTAGGTTGATCGGGATCCGTAGGGGATGGCTCTACGGTCATTGGCGAAGGGCTCGTAGGACGGATCGGGATTCGTGTTCTTGCCATAAGCACGACAATACACAACACAATCAAACAAGGAATTGAGTTCTAGAACCCTAGAAAATCAAACCCTAGCCGAAATCCTAGTGAAACCCTATCCGAAATCTAAGGAACCCTAACCCTAGAATCTGAAAAACTAACCCTAGAAGCTCGGAGAAGGAGGGAGAGAAGTCACCTAGGGGAGATCGACGGACGGCGACGGAAATAGATCGGAGAGTTGGCCGGAAACGACGGAGAGGGAGGAGGGAGTCGAACGGTCACGGGGGAAATTGTGAGCTGGAGAGAATTTTCGATCGACTAGAAATGAGAAAAGTCATTCAAAGAGAGATATTAGTCGATCTGAATGCGAAAAGACAAGACAGTCCCCGTCACAACTAGTCGGTCACAGTTCAAGCACTGACTGACTAGATCACGATCTAGTCGGTCGGTCAATGAGCTTGAACCGACTAGTTATAAACAGTAACTGAAGCCAAATTTCCTGACAAGATTTAGTCGGTCTAAGCTCATTCACTAACCGACTAGAACTTAATCTAGTCGGTCGGCCAATGAACTTGGACCGACTAAGAGAGTCCAAAAATTGAAAATATTGAAATTTTGATTTCTCTCCAAATCGCACTTGGATGAAACATCGTTAACCTCTCATTAATCATTAAACTACCCCATTAAACATCGAAAATCTGAAATTTGATGATTACGCACAAATCGAGCGAAAATTCCGAAAATTCAACAAAAATCCAGAAAATTTCAATTAATCTAGCATGAGCAAATATAAAGAATTGAATAGCATGCAAGATTATTGAAAACATATGAATCCTAAATCTCGGATTCACCCATAATCCCCAATTCTCGACGTAACAGCACAAAGGAGTCTTCCTTTAGGGGTTTCGTGAAAATATCGGCGATTTGCTTCTGGGTTTCAACGTACACTAATATGATGTCCTTTTTAGCAACATGATCATCTAAGAAATGGTGTCGGACATCTATGTGTTTCGAACGAGAATGGTGTACCGGGTTCTTGGAGAGACATATTGCACTTTGGTTGTCCACCATGATAGGGCAAGTATCACAGTTTATACCAAAGTCTTTAAGTGTGTGTCTCATCCAAAGAACTTGAGCACACGCGGCACTGGCGGTAATGTATTCTGCCTCGGTGGTTGAAAGTGTAACGACCACTTTTCGTTGTACGTTTTTCGTGCACGTGCTTTTGGCCGTGCACGTGTTTGTTTTAGACTTTGTTCGTTGCGAACACTTTTGTGTGATATGCCGTTGCGAACGTCTCTTAGAGTATTAAATAGTGGCACTATCTTGGAACGACACTTCTCGAGTCGTATGTCCACAATTTAAACTTACTCGATGAGATGTGACGATTCTCACTCTTGACGGGAGATGTTTCTATTTTTAGTCTCGTCGTCCGACGTCGAAATCAAGATCCGTCTTCTTAGTTAGCTCACATTCATCATCACGATCACCCCGATATTTATTTTATAATTTTTGGAGTTTATTTGACCACTTTTATATTTTTAACAAGTTTTATATTATTTTTAATAATTAATTTATAAATTATTTTCGGCCAAATAAAATTTATTTAAGTTTTAAACGTTTTAAAGAATTTTTGAGCCAATTTCCAGCTCATTTGGACCAAGTCAAATCCTTGGGTGAGTTGGAGAAGTTGAATTTCAAATTTTAAATCTTTTTAAACTTCTAATCCTATTAGATTTAGCCCTAGACCAAGTCAACCCATCTACACTATATAAACAACCCCTAGGAAGACCTATTTTCGCAAGAAATTAGCCCTAGCCTCTTCCAAACTCGAAATTGGACGTTGCGACGATTCGTCGCAACGTTGCGACGTTCAGCCCCCGCACCGACCGAAGAAATCTCGCCCGTTCCCCCGCTCAGACCAAAGCCCCGCCCCGCATCCATCGCCGCCCGCATCGCTTCACAGCGCCCGCTCCGTTCCCTCGGTATGACCGAGGGATTGGCCCGCATCCGCTCCGCATCAGCCCCGCACCCCGCTCCGCACAGCGCTCCGCACCGTGCCCGCTTCGTTCCCCCGCATCGCTCAGCGTCTGACCGGTCGCCCCGCCCGCAGCGACCGACGTTGCAACATTGCAACGTTGCAACATCGCCCGCCTCGCATCCCAAGCGCACGACCGAAGCCCCCGACCGGTCTGACCGAAGGAAGCGCCCGCCCCCGCTGCTGCGACCGACCCAAAGCGTCGCACAGCGCCGTTCCTAGTGTCTGACCGAGAGATCTCCCCGCACCGAGGCTGTACGACCGAGAGCCACTCGTCGCAACCCCGCATCCGCCGCACCACTTGCCTCCGTGGGCCCCCCAAGTTCTCCAGAGGTATTGTGGGTCCCCCAAAGGTCCCTAGGACTACCGTGGGCCCCACCTAGGTGCGTTCTCTTCAACGACTTGCCGCGTACGACGTCGTCGCACGTCGTAGCCCGTCGTCGCACGTGCGAGCTTTGGAATCTGGAATCGTCGCCCGGGTTGATTGCTCTGAAATTTCCAGCGAGGAATCTAATTGGAATCTGGACTTGGAGCGCGATCTTATTATTCCAACCCCCGGCGTCGCTACCCGACGCCGGTGTAGCTTTCGCGTCGTGTTGAGGTAACGTTTTGCACCCCTAGGACCCCCAACCCAATTGCATGTTAACCAAGACTAAAAATCAGTATTTTAAAGTATTTTAAATGTTTTATCAATCACTAATCAAGATTAATAAAATGGATGTAGGCCGGTGGACTTGTGCACGTAGGAATCGTGACTTTGGACTCGTTAGACGGTGTTTTCTTGACGTGATAGTTGCAGGCAAGTGAAACTTGCCAACTCTTGTGTAGGGCCATGTTTTTAGGCCACTTCCTTGTTCTTAGCGTAAAAGAGACTAGTCAGTGAAATGATAGCTGGCTAGACGCCCACTTGATCTAGTTTGACAACGAAACTAGATCCGTCACCTAATTGATCTAGCTTGACAACGAAGCTAGATCCAACCCTTAAACTTGTTGTTCATGCATACTAAACTGTCACGTTTACTTTCCTTAACTGTACGTACTATTAACTGCCATGCATTGCATCTTACATGTCATCCCAGTTGATTGTTGCATTCGTAGCACACGCTACAATACTTGTACTCCTTGAAAACTACTTCCGGGGGAAACGGGCCTCATGTGTTGGTCAAAAGCCAATGCCCGGGTTCCCTGGATCGGCTAGGTGCACCCCTATGCCATACTTGTTACAAACACTTCCTGGCTCGTGATCCAGAAGCGAGCATTCCTGTTCGGGGGTAAGGCCCTGGCTCGACACACGTGGAGGGGTAGGGATAAACGGTCAACTGAGCTTAGGAGTGGCCTGATCCGCCCTCTAGCCAGAAGACGGAATCTCTGTGCACGAGGTGCTTACTTTTCTTGTCTTGTACTTGTCTTGTGAATGATTCATGCAATACTTGTCATCCATGCCATGTTTAAATGACATGCTCGTACTTTACTTTACTTTACTTTACTTTACTTGTTGCACTCATACTTTAAACTGCCATGTTATTGCATTCATGCTAGAACTGCTAGGTTGCTTTACCTACTTTCAGTTTCCTTGTACAAGTCTTCCAGACTTGCTGACATGTGCCCCTTGCTCTTTTGGGTGTCACATGTTAGACCCTGAGCCAGAGACCGTTGCTGAGTACGTGATGTTTTGCTGACGCTGAGTCTGAGTCCATGATTGCCCAGGAGGATTTTGGTGCTCACCGGTGACTATTCTTGGAGTCTTTGTTGAGCTTTATTTTGTTTTAGGCCTTTTGTTAGTTGTTGGTGCGTAGCACCGTTGTTTTGTACTTTGTACTTTTGTTGGCCATGTTTGGGCCTTTAGTCTCTTTTTCTTTTAGCCTGGTGGCTTTTCTGCGATGTTGGAATTTATATTTATGGATATTCTAAGATTATTCTTTTGTCTCATTTCATTATTATTATCTTGTTTCGCTCGCGTTGCAAGGACCTGCAGTTTTAAATTTGATTGACGCTTATCGGACTTGCAGCTTTGTAGCTTCAAGTCTGAGCGGACCTTCTCACGCTTCGCCTCCATATTTTTGGGAAGCGGGGCGTGACAGGTTTTGTTGGTGGCCCATGCAGGTCCAGTCTTGCAATTGCGAGTTAACGGAACAACGATAATAACGGAATGTCCATTAAATAAATTGCAACATCCGAGTAATAAGCCCTGAGTCTAGTCGTTTTCTTACGACACTAGGTGGTAAGAAGACTTAGTTAGACGTCTGTGCTTGCTAGTTAGAGGCCCCTGATTGATAGTTAGGCTCCCCGTCAGCAATTGATCGCCGTAGGAGTTACCTTAGTGGTCCTTGCCTAACCCTGACCATATTAGACTTCTAGGTTTTCCTTTGGTCGTTCGCTTGGGTTCATCGATTTCGGACCAAGCTGAACGCTTTCCTTTACCGTCTAACCTTTAGAGGTCTTAGCGCCTAGTTCCTAATCTTTAGTTGGTCGACCGTAGGAGTTTCCGTAGACTTTCCTGATTCATATCCTAGGCGTATGTATGCTCTGATCACCTGACCAATTTCCTTGCCTCGATTCCCGATATCGCCTCATGACGATCGTCGTCAATTTTCAAACATCTCCATTGCAAACCTGAACCTTCTGAAAGTATTTTTCAATTTTCTCTTCCACTAAGTTTAATTTTGTTCAAAATTTTAATATACCTACATTTCATCCTCCTTCAATGATTTAAATTTTTAAAACGTTTGTCGGAATTTTTGAATACTAGCTTATGGTATTTTCCCAGCCTATATTTTTCATACATATGTAAATGTGTCGTTCTTTAATATATTAATCTTACCTTGAACCATACTTTTGCCTTGCCCAATTCGATTTATAATTTTCCTCTTATTTGTGTTATTCGAATGATACGTCGTGTTTACTTTAATATACTTTCAAGACACATGGAATTTCAGTTTTCAGCAAGTTGGACTTTGCTCGTCGTTTTCGCTACTTCAGATTTGCAAAATTACTATTTTCATAGCCTCTTCCTGCTTTAGACCCTCTCTGATTTGATTTTAAGGATTTGCTATTCGATCTCGATAATTCTTACACTAAGTCATTATTATTTTCTTTCCGCTCACCATACACGCTTTTAGGAAAAAAAAAATTTCTAAACCAAATTGAATTTCAATTATTTTTATATCCGTACCAGACTTGTTGTGCTCGTATATTAAGAACCCGGTGTAAATCAGTTTCTCATTTTTGGCAAACCCTGGTTCTCTAAAAGTAGTTTCAATATTGATTATTTTAAATCTTCCATAGCCTAAAAGTTTTGAAAGCATTTAACATGAGTTTAAATTCTTCCGTTACTTAATTCCATTCTTTGACTTTCAAAAACTTTTGGCAACATTATATTAAATTACTGACGTATAAAATTTTCTGAAAAATTATGTCTTTAATGTCCGTGTGAACGATTTACTTTCTTTTCTTAATGATTTGCGATAAGCCATTAAGACATTTTCTCTTATTATGAATATTCGACTCAAATTTATTTTGAACAACTCGTTTTATCGATCTCCAAAGATTTCTTTTCAGACTGGGATTTCAACTTTGAAGTACAACAGTTTTCAAACTCCACGTATTTTAGCTTATGCTACTTACCCTATTTCTTTTCCCCCTCCCATATAAGCATCACTACATCTCCTTTTCCTTCTACCTAAACATCACCATCGAGCCAATGTTTCGTCTAACCAAGCTGTCTCCTTGTATTCGTCCTATCTGAACTCTTGCTTATCGACCCTTCCCTCGTCACGCTCTCGACCTCCCTTTGTTGCTTAGACTTTAGTGCTCGTCGATGACTGTGTCAACTCTTAATTGTTAGTAGGCCCTTGGACCTTGTGAGGTTGTCGTGGTGCACGTACCTAAGTTGTGTACGTGGGATTGAATGAGAATTCCCATAGTATATTGATGTTTGCCTATTGAGTGATATATATATATATATATATACTCGGAGTTATTCGTGATAGTATGAAGTTGTTGTGTGTTAGTAGTTGTAGATTTTTGTGTGGATAGCTATACTATACTAGGGATGCCTGTGTATATAAGAGTTAGCGTTGAAATATCTAAGTTGTGTATGTAGTTAGAGATACTTATAATGGTTGAAATAAATGATTGGTAAAGCTATGTGTATGTTAGTAGTGATAATAATAAGAGTACGTATGGTTAAGAGAGTAGGCTTATTGAGTGACCTATATACTAGTACGAGTGAGTATGTGCTCGTAGGTAGATATATATGGTGCTTATATGTAAGTAGTTATGTTTTGTTGCCTGAGTATATAAGTGTTATGCATATGGTAGTAGGATTATAATTTTGATTGGTAATGCTTGCTTTTCGGGATGTTGCATGCGTGCATACCGTGAGGTATACACGACTATTGCACATCTTAATTATGTACGTATGGATGTGTTAGTATACTAATTATAGGTAGTAGGCTATGGTATGAATATATGTGTTACATGTGTGTGACTATACGATGAATACGTATGCATGTATTAGGGAGTGTATTATAAATATGTGGGTGCTGATGTCTGTAATGTTATTAGTATGGTATATAAAATGATTTAAATATGTGAGTATTGCCTGACTAAATATTAAGTGTGATTGATCTATGGAATGTATATGGTCGTATTGGTAGACATATATATATATGTTGGAGTGGTATTGGTATAGGTATGAATGCAGTGTTACGTATATAGAATATTCTGATGTGTGTACTGAGTCTCACTCAAGCTTGAGTGGGTATACTCTAAGTACATTGAATGTATGTTTGTAGTTTGAATATAGCGATGTTTGATGCATGTATAGTGATAGGAGTGTTTGTGCCTGGTTGTGTTACGCACATGATTGTGGGTCGCTACACCAGTATATAGTTATAGGTGTTGGTCTTGTGGTATAGCTAATTACTAAGGACTTGCTCGTGTGAACGTATGTGTACTAGCTAAAACTAGGTGTGTTTGTGTGCTAGTTATATAATGGTATGATTGGTGTATGTGAATGAAATGTTAGCGTGTATGGGTGTGCACCATGCACGGGTAGGTATGTGCTTAGTTATAGGCTTGATGACTATGATATATGTGGCGTGTCGTAAATACAGTTATAGGACCGTACGTAATGTGAATGTATGGTGAAATATTGGAATGCATTTGAATGCCTATATATATTATGAAATTATAGAAGTGGTGAGTGTATATTATATATGGTGAATTTGATTTAATAGTGGTATGGTGTGACTATATGTGTTGAGATGTTTTGTATTGGATGAATATTAAAGGGTAGTATACCCTTGATGTTTGTGCATAGGTAGCTACATATAGTTAGAGCAATGATTGTATTGGCTAAGTGTGAGACTATCCTTATATAAGTATCTGAACTATTGTTTTGCGAGTAGTAGTTATATAAGGGATGTATGTTTATATATATGATTGAAATACATGTATGAATTTGACTGACGATAATAGGTATAAGTGTATACGTACGTGAATGTATATACGTGTTGGTAGTATTAATGTTTGACTACTTAGTGCATATATAAGCACTTGTAATGACTATACCTGGTTGAATTATTATATGACTTGATTGGGGTAGTTACTAGAGCGACTAGCGATATTAGAAAGTCCGAGGACGGACTTTATTCTAAGGTGGGGAGGATGTAACGACCACTTTTCGTTGTACGTTTTTCGTGCACGTGCTTTTGGCCGTGCACGTGTTTGTTTTAGACTTTGTTCGTTGCGAACACTTTTGTGTGATATGCCGTTGCGAACGTCTCTTAGAGTATTAAATAGTGGCACTATCTTGGAACGACACTTCTCGAGTCGTATGTCCACAATTTAAACTTACTCGATGAGATGTGACGATTCTCACTCTTGACGGGAGACGTTTCTATTTTTAGTCTCGTCGTCCGACGTCGAAATCAAGATCCGTCTTCTTAGTTAGCTCACATTCGTCATCACGATCACCCCGATATTTATTTTATAATTTTTGGAGTTTATTTGACCACTTTTATATTTTTAACAAGTTTTATATTATTTTTAATAATTAATTTATAAATTATTTTCGGCCAAATAAAATTTATTTAAGTTTTAAACGTTTTAAAGAATTTTTGAGCCAATTTCCAGCTCATTTGGACCAAGTCAAATCCTTGGGTGAGGTGGAGAAGTTGAATTTCAAATTTTAAATCTTTTTAAACTTCTAATCCTATTAGATTTAGCCCTAGACCAAGTCAACCCATCTACACTATATAAACAACCCCTAGGAAGACCTATTTTCGCAAGAAATTAGCCCTAGCCTCTTCCAAACTCGAAATTGGACGTTGCGACGATTCGTTGCAACGTTGCGACGTTCAGCCCCCGCACCGACCGAAGAAATCTCGCCCGTTCCCCCGCTCAGACCGAAGCCCCGCCCCGCATCCATCGCCGCCCGCATCGCTTCACAGCGCCCGCTCCGTTCCCTCGGTATGACCGAGGGATTGGCCCGCATCCGCTCCGCATCAGCCCCGCACCCCGCTCCGCACAGCGCTCCGCATCGTGCCCGCTTCGTTCCCCCGCATCGCTCAGCGTCTGACCGGTCGCCCCGCCCGCAGCGACCGACGTTGCAACGTTGCAACGTTGCAACATCGCCCGCCTCGCATCCCAAGCGCACGACCGAAGCCCCCGACCAGTCTGACCGAAGGAAGCGCCCGCCCCCGCTGCTGCGACCGACCCAAAGCGTCGCACATCGCCGTTCCTAGTGTCTGACCGAGAGATCTCCCCGCACCGAGGCTGTACGACCGAGAGCCACTCGTCGCAACCCCGCATCCGCCGCACCACTTGCCTCCGTGGGCCCCCCAAGTTCTCCAGAGGTATTGTGGGTCCCCCAAAGGTCCCTAGGACTACCGTGGGCCCCACCTAGGTGCGTTCTCTTCAACGACTTGCCGCGTACGACGTCGTCGCACGTCATAGCCCGTCGTCGCACGTGCGAGCTTTGGAATCTGGAATCGTCGCCCGGGTTGATTGCTCTGAAATTTCCAGCGAGGAATCTAATTGGAATCTGGACTTGGAGCGCGATCTTATTATTCCAACCCCCGGCGTCGCTACCCGACGCCGGTGTAGCTTTCGCGTCGTGTTGAGGTAACGTTTTGCACCCCTAGGACCCCCAACCCAATTGCATGTTAACCAAGACTAAAAATCAGTATTTTAAAGTATTTTAAATGTTTTATCAATCACTAATCAAGATTAATAAAACGGATGTAGGCCGGTGGACTTGTGCACGTAGGAATCGTGACTTTGGACTCGTTGGACGGTGTTTTCTTGACGTGATAGTTGCAGGCAAGTGAAACTTGCCAACTCTTGTGTAGGGCCATGTTTTTAGGCCACTTCCTTGTTCCTAGCGTAAAAGAGACTAGTCAGTGAAATGATAGCTGGCTAGACGCCCACTTGATCTTGTTTGACAACGAAACTAGATCCGTCACCTAATTGATCTAGCTTGACAACGAAGCTAGATCCAACCCTTAAACTTGTGGTTCATGCATACTAAACTGTCACGTTTACTTTCCTTAACTGTACGTACTATTAACTGCCATGCATTGCATCTTACATGTCATCCCAGTTGATTGTTGCATTCGTAGCACACGCTACAATACTTGTACTCCTTGAAAACTACTTCCCGGGGAAACGGGCCTCATGTGTTGGTCAAAAGCCAATGCCCGGGTTCCCTGGATCGGCTAGGTGCACCCCTATGCCATACTTGTTACAAACACTTCCTGGCTCGTGATCCAGAAGCGAGCATTCCCGTTTGGGGGTAAGGCCCTGGCTCGACACACGTGGAGGGGTAGGGATAAACGGTCAACTGAGCTTAGAAGTGGCCTGATCCGCCCTCTAGCCAGAAGACGGAATCTCTGTGCACGAGGTGCTTACTTTTCTTGTCTTGTACTTGTCTTGTGAATGATTCATGCAATACTTGTCATCCATGCCATGTTTAAATGCCATGCTCGTACTTTACTTTACTTTACTTTACTTTACTTGTTGCACTCATACTTTAAACTGCCATGTCATTGCATTCATGCTAGAACTGCTAGGTTGCTTTACCTACTTTCAGTTTCCTTGCACAAGTCTTCCAGACTTGCTGACATGTGCCCCTTGCTCTTTTGGGTGTCACATGTTAGACCCTGAGCCAGAGACCGTTGCTGAGTACGTGATGTTTTGCTGACGCTGAGTCTGAGTCCATGATTGCCCGGGAGGATTTTGGTGCTCACCGGTGACTATTCTTGGAGTCTTTTTGAGCTTTATTTTGTTTTAGGCCTTTTGTTAGTTGTTGGTGCGTAGCACCGTTGTTTTGTACTTTGTACTTTTGTTGGCCATGTTTGGGCCTTTAGTCTCTTTTTCTTTTAGCCTGGTGGCTTTTCTGCGATGTTGGAATTTATATTTATGGATATTCTGAGATTATTCTTTTGTCTCATTTCATTATTATTATCTTGTTTCGCTCGCGTTGCAAGGACCTGCAGTTTTAAATTTGATTGACGCTTATCGGACTTGCAGCTTTGTAGCTTCAAGTCTGAGCGGACCTTCTCACGCTTCGCCTCCATATTTTTGGGAAGCGGGGCGTGACAGAAAGTGATACAGAATTCTGCTTCTTAGAAAACCAAGAGACAAGAGAATTTCCTATAAAATGGCAAGTGTCACTAGTACTTTTCCTGTCGGATTTGCATCCCGCATAATCTGCGTCACTATATGAGATTAACTCATATGTGCTAGATTTTGGATAAAGTAATCCAAAATCAAGTGTGTAACTTAAATAACGGAAAATACGTTTTACTGCTACTAAGTGAGATTCCTTAGGTTGAGACTGATAACGAGCACATACACATACGGCAAACATAATATCGGGCCTACTTACGGTAAGATAAAGTAAACTACCTATCATACCTCGATATAGACGAATGTCTACATCTTTTCTACCCGCATCTTTATCAAGATGTGTAGTGGTGCTCATCGGAGTCTTCTTCCCGGAGGCATTCTCCATTCCAAATCGCTTTAGCAACTCCACCGTGTACTTCGTTTGGTGGATGAAGATTACATCGTTCATTTGGCGAATTTGGAGACCTAAGAAATATTTGAGCTCACCCATGTGGCTCATCTCAAATTGATCCTTCATCACATTAGAAAACTCTTCGCAAAGAGCAAAGTTAGTAGCACCGAAAATGATATCATCAACATAAATTTGAACTAAAATTATATCATTGTTCGAATACTTAACAAATAATGTGGAATCAACTTCTCCCATTTTAAAACCCAAATCCAAAAGAAAATTCTTTAAACGGTCATACCAAGCTCGAGGAGCTTGTCTCAAACCGTAAAGTGCTTTCTTAAGTTTGAAAACATGATTTGGAAATTTTTCATTTATAAAACCCGGAGGTTGAGAAACATAAACTTCCTCAACAACATCTCCGTTTAAAAACGCACTTTTAACATCCATTTGAAATAATTTAAAATCCTTATGGCATGAAAAAGTTAACAATAATCTAATTGATTCTAATCTAGCTACCGGAGCAAAGGATTCTTTGAAATCGATACCTTCCTCTTGCCGATAGCCTTGAGCTACTAACTGAGCTTTGTTCCGGATGACGACTTGGTTTTCGTCGGTCTTATTATTGAAGACCCACTTTGTCCCTATGACGGTGTGGTTCTTCGATGGCAATGGAACAAGCTCCCAAACCTCATTCCTCTCGAATTGAATGAGTTCCTCTTCCATGGCAAGGATCCAAGCGCTATCTTCGCATGCTTCATTAACATTCTTTGGCTCTATCAAGGAGGCAAAGGCACAATGAGCGAAGTGGTTCACTTGAGATCTTGTCTTGACACTATCATGGATATTGCCAATGACTTGCTCATGAGGATGGTCACGAACGGTATGAAGTCGTTTGGGAATTCCTTGATCACTGGGAACATTCTCAAAAACTTCATTAGTCGGGTTAGTATCAATAGAATCAATAGAATCAATAGAGTTAGAATTACCAATTGAATCACATAAGACATCCATAGAGTCATCATCATTAGTAATTCTAGTTGGAACAAATCCTTCATTGAATGAAACATGAAACGATTCCTCGATCGTTGAGGTTCGTTTGTTGTATATCCGGTAGACTTTGCTACGTGAGGAATACCCAACAAAAATCCCCTCATCAGATCTTGGATCGAATTTGTCCAAACTACCATACATGTTTTTAATAAAACATTTTGAACCAAAAACACGAAAATGTTTAACTTGAGGCAATCTACCAAACAACAATTCATAACAAGTTTGTTTAGTGCCGGGCCTCAAAAGTATTCTATTAAACACATAGCAAGCGGTGTGTACCGCTTCAGCCCAAAATTGATGGCCAAGTTGGCTATCATCAAGCATAGTGCGAGCACACTCCACTAGCGTCCTATTCTTTCTCTCAACAACACCATTTTGAGGAGGTGCGCGAGGGAATGAAAAGGTGTGTGTAATACCAACTTCATCACAAAATGTCTCAAAAGACTCATTCTCAAATTCTCCTCCATGATCACTACGAATAGTGACAATGGTGGTTCCTAAGAGATTTTGTACGTTCTTAACAAAAATTGTGAAGTTTTCAAAAGCTTCATTTTTATTACATAATGAAAATACCCAAGTAAACCTAGAGAAGTCATCAACGATGATAAGTCCATATCTAGCATAACCTAATGAAGCAACTCTAGTTGGCCCAAATAAATCTAGATGTAATAGCTCTAGTGGCCGCTTAGAAGAAATGCTTTTCTTAGGTTTAAATGAAGATTTTGGAAGCTTGCCTCGTTGACACGAGTCACAAAAGCTTTTCTTTTGAAAGACAAGCTTAGGGAAGCCTCTAATATAATTTAACTTGGAAAGCTTAAATAGTGTTCCAAAGTTCACATGACCAAAACGTCGATGCCACAAGTGTTGTTCACTTGTGTTGGCAATGAGATATTGTTCATGTGATCTAGGAAGATCTAGGATGTATATATCCTTATGGCGTGTGCCGGAAAACAATAATTTATTATTATCTTTTCTTAAAATATGGCACATTCCTTCCGCAAAGCTAACTTTGTAACCTTTGTCACAAAGTTGACTTATTGAAATGAGATTTTGGTTTAATCCTTTAACAAGGTAAACATCATTTATAAGAGGTTTAGAAGGATTACCCACTTTACCAACACCTATGATGGTTCCGCTCTCGTTGCCTCCAAAGACGACGCGGTTTCCATTTGCAATGGGAACCACTCCGGAGAGCAATTGAGCGTCACCCGTCATGTGTTTTGAACACCCGCTATCGAGTATCCAATTCCCCTTGGAGCTAAATTTAAATTTGTTGCTCCTTTTCTTTTTCTTGAGTACCTAAAGATAGAAAATTTCATATCATGGTACCCAAGGTCATTGGGTCCAAAAGATTAGACCTTTGGAAGCCAAGTCCAATTGGACTTAGACTTCCCCACATAATTATCACTATGCACAACATCCATGAAATACGAATTCATATAAATTTGTTTTTCATCCATGCTTGTGTCCTTTGGGCTCCAAATTGTGAATATTTTGGGAGCCCTCATCCTATTGGGTGCATGCATGCGTTGTTAGTTTCTACATGATGCATGTCGTGGATAGGCATAAGGAACATGATGGAATGGCGCATGTGGATAATTATTCATACGATGATGTGTACATATGCATGTGGAGGAACACGTGCATGAGGGTGTCTCACATGGTGTGCACGTGCCCGTGAACGTGTAGCATAGAAATCATCATATGTGTGAGCCGGTGGAGTAGGACGTGTGTTCCTATGTGGCATGGTATTGGTGTACATGTAAGCATGACCCTTCTTTGGAGGTCCACCCAAAGTGGGTTTCTTTCCAAATGAAGATGTGTACGAGGTGGAAGCACCATTGGTAGATGAACTACCAATAGAGTGTTTGCTACCACTCGTTGAGTCACCGGAAGTTGGCCTAACAAAAGTAGTGGCCGATTTGGATGAACTTCCCATCGTATACCCCAAGCCAATGTGGTGATTGGCCGGAAGTAAGTCACTTAGGATTTTATCCAAATGGTCCTTACCCTTATTGAATTTATTAATTCGGCCTAATGTGCTCTCATATTTCTCGGTGAGAGAACGCATAGAAGCATCCAAAGTGGATACTTGCGATGTGAGCACATAAACACGAGATTTGAGATTTTCATTCTCAATACTCAAAGTCGAGTTTTGAGAGGTCAAATCCGCTATCTTGTGTTCCTCCGGATCCTCAATGCTAACATGTTCAAGTTGAGTCTTGAGATTAACAATCTCATTCTTCAACCCTTCAACAACGGTGTCGTTGTTGGTGATGATAGTTTTAGGCGAGGTTTGGATGCTAGCTAAATCATCTTTTACTTTAGTATACCTATTTACTAATTTAGTGTACTTAGACCACAATTGAGAATTAGCATTCCTAAGGTCATCCATTGTTACCTCATCGCCTTCGTTGTCGCTATCATCGGAAGAGGAATCTTTATCTTGCTCCTCTCTAGCCATGAAGCACATGTGTGCTTGCTCCACTTGCTCATCATCCGACTCTCCGCTAGAGGAATCATCGGAGTTGGTGAATGTCCCGACAAGCCCCTTTTTGTACCCTTTCTTGTACTTCTTGGACTTGTCGAACTTCGGCGCCTTCCACTTCTCGTTGTGCTTGTTTTGAGGACACTCCGCTTTCATGTGTCCGGGCTTATTGCATTGAAAACACAAAGGAGAGGAGGCGTTAGAAGAATTTAACTTTGAATTGTTTTTGAAGTTACCTTTCCGAAAGAACCGGTTGAACTTCTTGGCCATGAGAGCCATGGACTCCAAGTCCAACTCGTTTTCCGAGTTTTCATCATCGGTCGATGTGGAAGTTGACGGAGCGGCCTTGAAAGCAATAGCCTTCTTCTTTGGCTCGTCTTGCTTTAGGTAGAACTTCATCTTTTCCTACAACTTCAACTTGCTATCTTTGCGTACCTCGTATGACATTAAGGTACCCATTAGTTGAACAACGGTATAAGTTTTCATGTCATTACCTTCCTCGATGGCGAAGGTCTGTTTCTCCCAACACGAAGGAAGTCCATCGATAATCTTCGAGACTTTCTCCTTTTGGGTGTAGGTCTTACCGAGAGCCTCCAACTCATTTGTAATGTCGACGAAGCGAGCGTAGTACTCCTTCATCTTCTCACCCTGTAGCATATGAAATAACTTTTAATCTTTATTAACTACAACGAGTTTAGAGTCTCTTACCCTACTTGTCCCTTCATGCAATATGAGGAGGGAGTTCCATATTTGATATGCACTCTTACATGTGCATATCTTGTTGAAATCCTCGTTCTCCAAGGCACATTGCAAGGCGTTCATTACCTTGGCATTGCTTACCTCCGCGGCGACCTCCGCGGGAGTCCACTTCTCGAAATCTTCTTCGGCGGGCTCGACGTACTCATTCATTGTGGTCCTCCATAGTGAAGCGCTCCGGAGGAAAGTTTCCATCCGGCATTTCCAGTACCCGTAGTTGGTACCGTTGAAGAAGGGAGGCCTCGTCGAAGAGTGTCCTTCCATCACCGAAGACGCTCCTTCACGATTCTTGAAGGTGCTATAGTCGGAAGGTGGACGAACGGTTTTGTTGTCGTTGGCAGACATAGCTGTAGACTTGGCTCTGATACTAAATGTAATGCCCTGCTAAGCTACTGCACAAGTACTATAGGGGGGTGAATAGTACTTTAAAATAATTAAGAGGCTAATTCCTAATTACCTTGCAAACTCTACCAATTAATGCGGAAATGCGGAATAGTAAATAATCGACAACAACTAAGACAATCGCAAACAAGCAATATTACTGGGTTCGGATCCACCCAAGTCTCCCCGACTTGTTCCCGGTGATCCTACGTCCCAACCACCCGGATCACTTCCGGATACTTGAGTTAGAAACCCTAACTCAAGATTTCCACTATGAAATACTTGTGAAAAACCTTCACAAGTCAAATCATACACAAATGAAACTTTGACTCTCACAACCCGGGATCACAAACACACTCTCAGAACCGAGAGCGAATCACTTACAATATCGAAAGTAAATGAAATAGAAAATCTTACCACAAAATACCTATGCCTTGAGTATACTTACGAATTAGGGCAAAGATGATTTTGAGGAAGAAGAAGGCACCAAACCCTAGCTCCAAGATGAAGATCAGCTATGGAGAGCTGTGAGGTTGTTGGTGACCTAGGATCAAGCACTTGACTTGGAAGGCTCACAATCAATGAATCTCTCTTTTGAAATAAGAGTGAGAAGAGATTCAGGATTGGAATGAATGAGCTTTGAATGAGAGGGAATGATTTCTCTTTGAACTCTAAACTTGTCTTAATATCAGCCTTGAGTGCAATGAATGCAGCTCAACAAGTATATATAGGTTAGAGGAGAGAGAGAGAGAAAAACGTTTCAATTAAAGCTCCAACGGCTCTATTCTAAACCAAACTAGTCGGTCAAAGAAGGTTGACTGACCGACTAGTTCACCAACTAGTCGGTCGGTCAAACAGCATGAACCGACTAATGGTAGAACAGCCAAAAGACAAAGTTCAGACTGAAGGGAACTAGTCGGTCAAAGAAGAGTTGCTGACCGACTAGTTTCATAACTAGTCGGTCGGTGACTCAACTCAGACCGACTAAGAGATAAAACACATAGTCTGAGCACAAATAGATTTAGTCGGTCCAAGAACAAAAGTTGACCGACTAGTTCATCAACTAGTCGGTCGCCAAATGTACATAGACCGACTAACGACAAACAGTAACTTGGCATGTACAGTAGAAGCTCAACTAGTCGGTCAAAGAAGCATCACTGACCGACTAGTTCACAAACTAGTCGGTCGGTGAGTCAACGTAGACCGACTAACTGTAAACAGTAAAGAGCTATGATTTGAGAAGGCAAACTAGTCGGTCCAAGAAGGATTGCCGACCGACTAGATCACCATCTAGTCGGTTGGTTCTTCTTCTTGAACCAACTAACATGCACAAGAAGTCGCGAATCGAAGCGCGATGCTTCGGGAAAGTTAGTATGGACTTCTTACTAGTTCCTATGTCTAAGATAGGAGCGTTATGAAGATTAAAACGTAAGACCTACTCAAGGCTTAACATTCTACGGAACGAAGCTAAAAGACTATAAATAAAACTTGACGAACCGTCTTCGAAAGCTTCGATCCGAATCTTCATGACTTCTAAAATGGTCTAAAAGCTTCAACGAAGCTTTAGGCATGCGATCACACGCTTTGAGAAGTCTTGAGACGTCGCTTAGGATGTTCAAATGAATTTGGCGACGATCTCCATAACTACGCTCACAAATTATTAGTTCACAATATATTTATGTTTGTTCATCATCCAAAACCAAATCCGGGGAGTCCAATATCCAACAGGTGAGTCTATACCACATGCTATCATGGATCCCGAGCTTCCCTCTTCTTCGGTAGTTTCTATGGAGATAGCGCTTCCTCCCCCGATTGATATTGAATGCTGTGGGGATGAGCTTCAAACCACATCATATTCAACCATCCAGGGAGTTTCCTCACACATTCATCATACTTTTCATTTCGTATTTGATATTGATGATTATGTGTGGATGTCATTTTTTGGGAACGTGTCCCCATCTCTCTCTTACACAACCCGTCTCCTTCCTTATATAGGTACACACTTTGAGGAGATGCTTGGGGTTGTGTACGTGGTCGCCATTGCCACGTTTGGCCGAGGAGCATTGGCGGAAGAAATGAAAGGAGCATTGGAACAATTGCCACCTCCGATGGAAATTTTGGATCCGCCATTTGCCAAGGTGTATTCTTTCTAATAGTGTAAATAAATAAATGTTTTATTTTAGTGCTTTTGTGTGCTTTTCTTTTCTTTTCTAGGATCTTTTGTCGAGATCTAATACTCTTCCAACATTGTGGACAATGTTTATTTTAAGTTGGGGGAGAGTGTTAGAATCTTTAGATTGTTAGGATTTTGTTGATAGCTTAAATTTTTTTTTGAGATCCCTCCATGTTTCCATCACCCAATGAACTTCATTGCATATCATATTTAGCCTCCTTGTCCCTACACCGCTTGCTTTATGCGTAGTCCCTACATGCTTTAATGCCATGCAATTTTTTCGGATTATTATTTTGGTATCAACTTCTTCGATGTTTGATTGGCATGTTTCATTTCTTTTCAAATTTGGAGTCAAATTCTAATATGCCATGTATGAAACTACTCTATACGTCGTGATATCTTTTTGAAATAATTTGGGAAAAGTTTGGTGTAAGTGATTGCATGAGTTGGGATGAATGGCTTAGTTTTTAATTGGATTGGGTGTGGCCATATGGTGCATGTTTCGTTTTCCTCTTAAGGAGTGGGTGGATGAGTTGATAATTCATGTTTAGAATGAGAAATAGAGTTAGTATAAGTGAATGTTTCTTTCTAATCAAATTGAGTAGCCGGTGCCCCACGAAACATTGGGGAGGACGCCAAAAATGAGATTTAGGATATCATTCCATCCCTTTGCCTATATAGCTTCGTCGCGTGTATGCAAAGGTGGCTGTGTTTGCGTTTCATAGCATTGTTGCGTGAATACAAAACAAAAACATAAACATCAAAAAAGAAAAGAAAAGAAAAGAATACTAAAAAGAAGGAAAAAGAAAAGAAAAGAAAAATGATTGAATAAATGAAAGAATAAGCAACATGAGTGATGCAATCTCATCTCTCACAACTTAGAGGAATTTCTTTTGTTTTGGCCATTTCCAAGAAAATTGGAAATTTTGTCATTTGCGATATATCCCAAAGAATGCGATAAGGTGCTTATTTCAGTACTTTTCTTGGAATTGGATTGAAGAGAATGTCATTTGTTTATTACTTTCATACATTGGGTATATTGGCTTTGAAATCACTTGGAAATAATATTTTGGTTGTGCCATTATGATATCTTGAGTTGGTGCATGTTTTCACATTTAATCCGAATTTATCGCATATTTTGCTAGGGACTAGCAAAAAGCTAGTTGGGGGTGTGATTCGGGATATAAATTCCTTATTTTCCCCCCATTTTCGGGCATTTTATGTGTATATTGTGTTTATTTTGGCGTTGATACATGTGTTTTCGTGATATCGTGGATTATTAACGCCCAATCTCTTTTTATACATAAAATGCGATTTCCATGAGCTAATTTTACTCCTCTTATTTTTAGGTACTTCTGGGATTTTTCTGGATTTTCTGAAATTTTTCCAGATTTTTTTTGGAGATTGGAGCTATTTTTCGTGCATTTTGGAAGCAAGAGGGGAGTTTCTGGAATTTCAAAAAAAGAAAATAAAAAAAATAAAAAACCCAATTCATTGGGCCGGCCCACTGGCCGGCCCAACCTAGCGGCCCGCTCTCCTGAGTGGGCCGCAGCTTTGTATTATCAAAAAAATAAAAATAAAAATCGAAAGCCCAGGCCCCCCTTTTTGTCCGTTTGATGCGGGCGGGTCAGGCGCCCGTGCGCCCGACCCACAGGCCCGATTTTGGGTTAATTTCGCCTGTGTTGCGAAATTGGGAGGGGTTCTTCGACCAGTTTGGATTTTTTTTGGGGTTGTTCTTGCTGTTTTTTGATTTTTTTAGGGCTTGGGGGAAAGCTTAGAGGCCATGGAGATGATGGGAAAGCTTGGAAGAGGAGGAAATGGGTGAAAGCAAAGGGTTCATTTGGGAGAGTTCTTGGGTGAAATCCTTCCTCCCTCTTTTGTAATTTTGCATCTCTCTTTCGTATTGAATTTGGGGATAATTTTGTATAAAATTTCCATCTTTTTCATGATGATTGAGTAGTATAGAATGGCTAGTGTTGTGATTCATTGATGTTGGGTGTTAATTTTAGTTCCAATTTCCTCTTGCCTATTATCTTGCTAATCTTGGATGAATTGTTAGGGCACACTTTAAATGGTTAAGTCCCGAGAGGGCACAATTCGAGATGAATCCATGCTTCAAATTTAATTAGTGCAATGATGATGAATCCATGCTTATTGCAAATTTTTGCGTTCATGAATGCTAAATTTTCCGATTGGAATTCCTTAGCCGGATGAATGACATGCGTTTATATTTCATATATTTGCGCACGTTTTCTTCCGTGTTTTTCCGTTATTTACCGCCGTCTTATATTCGTTTTCTCGTGTTTTCTTGTTTTCTTTCACTTTTCCGTGTTTTTCGTATTTTGCAGGATTTTACCGACGTAGGGGACATAAAACGATGATATCATTAGTCTCCGAAGCAACGGGAGGAGTCACGCGTGATCCTGGGGGTCAAACGACGAAGATCGCATCTTTCAGCCCCTCACCCGACCGGTTGGTCATTTCCAACCGATCGGGTGATGCACGCGTGCACCACCCGGACACAAGTTGGAGCGGCTAAGAAGTCACCCGGTCGGTTCAGTGACCGGTTCAAACGTCCCAACTCTCTGGAATTCTGACGCTGAATGCCAACCGATCGGGTGACTTTCACCCGATCGGTTCACCTGTAGCCGATTCTTCGAAGCCATGACACGGAGAGATCAACCGACCGGTTCACTCGACGGCACGAAGATCCAACCGATCAACTTCAACCTTCAACCGACCGTGCCGTGGTGACCGGGTGGAATCCTATTCTGCGCTGCCGAAGAAACGAAGCAGGTCACCCGATCGGGTGACTTTTCACCCGATCGGGTGATATCATATTCTATATATAGGACCCCTAGGTTTTCCAGAAAGAGGAGTTGTTATTTTTTGCTGTTTTTTCTCTTTCTTGACGGCAGTAATTTTTCAGATATTTGTAAGTTTTTCGATCTTTGTCAAACTTTAATATAGTGTTATTAGCATTGCTCTTACTGCTTTTCAATCGCCCAATCATGTTTCTAACGGTCGATTTCTATTTAGATCACTTTTTACTAAATATCTGTGAGTAGTTCCCAAATATGGGATTTTGGTGGAAACCCCTTCGTGGGTTCTTCCCGATGCGTCCATAGGACTAAGAAATCGATAGGGATTAGGAATCTAACGGTTACGCGGGGTGTTTTATTGTCATCGGCGGGAAAAAGACCGCCTTTGACCGTTGGGCCAAGGGGGAATAAACTTGGCGGTTGACTCCCTAGCCATAGCTCACGCCCTTAGCGTAAACGTCGAATCCTAGCGCGCTGGAGCGGCAGGATGAGACGTTGGGAGTTATCGTTGCGAACTTAGTGCTCCTGGAGTCGGTCAGTGTTAATGGACACGGGAGTGCCCACTGACCGAACCCAGGAAGTCTGGTGCATCATCCTGGGCACCGACCGGAATATCGGGCCCATGGGACGCTGGTACCACTTTCAGAGGGAACTCCTCACCATTAGACCCTAATTCCGATCGTTATCCTACCCGTCGGTCGTATCGGCGAGAATCGCACGATAGGGTGGAAACCAAAGTCCCGGGTTTTCCCTTTATATTGTTTATCCCTTGCATTCCATTTACTGTGACAACCATTTATCCGATTCGGGCTAGCTTGCCCATGGGGTGAATTTGATCCTTCTTGACACAAGCACATCCACGCCTCCCTGAGTTCGACCCCCAAGCCACACTACAACACCGTGCGCTTGCGGTTACAAATATTTAAATCTCACGCCCCCAATCATATCATTGCACACATCAAAACACGCATAAACCCGGGGACGTCAAGCTTTATGGCGCCGTTGCCGGGGAGGCAACGTGCTTGTTATTTTAGGATTTCATGAACCCTTGTGTCTAGCTCTCATCCCTACCTCGCGATAATTTTCGCATTCTTCTTTTTCCTTTTTATTTTCTTATTTTTATTTTTATTTTTTATCTTATCTGTTTCTTTCCCACTTTTCGCTTCACAGGTGTTTGTTGTTTTTCATGCGCAGGAGTTCAAGAAGTCTCGACAACTTGATTCCAGTTGATCCAGAGATAAACGCCACCCTAAGGCGTTTGGCCGCCGAGAAGCGAAGAAGAGAGGATCCTGAAACCATGGGGGAGAACACCCCACCTCACAAGTCCCTGCTGGACTACTCGATGCCATCCATCGAGTCCACCTCCGCCATCCGTCTTCCTGCTATTACGGCCCAAAACTTCGAGCTTAAGCCGTCTTTGGTGACGTGGATCCAGCAAGATCAATTTTCGGGTGCACCCATAGAGAGCCCCATTGAACATTTGGACTCCTTCTTGGAGAAATGTGACACCTTCCGGATAAACCGTGTCACAACTGAGGTGATCCGTCTGAAGCTATTCCCCTTCTCTCAGCGAGATAAGGCCAAGCTGTGACTTAGGGGGAAGGACCCGAATACATTCAACACCTGAGAGAAGCTCTTAAATGCCTTCCTGACGAAGTTCTTTCCTCCGGGGAAGACCATGAAGCTGAGGAGTGAGATCTCCTCCTTCTCCCAGGCCAGCCACGAGTCTCTGCACGAAGCCTGGACCAGATACAAGGAGATGCAGTGGAGATGTCCCCACCATGAGCTCCCCAAGTGGCAGATCATAAATCTGTTCTATAATAGGTTGAGGGACGATTTGAAATCTTCCATGGACGCCGCGGCTGGAGGTTCCTTTATGTCAAGAAGCGAAGAAGATGCCGGACAGATTCTGGAAAATATGGCATCCAACAATGAGCGGTGGTGTGACGAGGGAGCCACACCTAGATCTGGGGGCATCCACAGAGTCGAGGACGTCAACAAATTATCCAGCAAGTTTGACTTGCTGTCGACCCAGATCTCCACATTGATGGTAGGCACCGGTGGCGCCAGTACACAACAGATTGCTGCGGTGGAATCCGAAGTTTTTGGAGAATTCGACGGTGGTGACATCTCACCACCGTTGGATCAGGCGAGCGCATTATTTTACAATCCTACGGGGAATGCGCCTTTTTCACCACGGACCAACTCCAACCCAGCCTACTCTCCAAACAATCGGAATCATCCCAACCTTAGTTATCGGGCACCGTATCAACAGCCGACTCAGCAGCAACAACAACAGATATATCAGCCGGCTAGGCCCCAGCAGCAGTTTCAGCAGCAGCAATTTCAGCAGCAACAACCTCCACAACAATACCAGCAATATGCTCCAAGGAATCAGCAGCCCATCCAGCAACAATATGGCCAGCAGAGGGCCATCTCTCCGGTTGAGTCCCTCTTGACTCAATACATCACCAACCAGGAGAAGATAAATCTGAAGCTGGAGATGGGACAGAGAGTCCTCACTGACCAGGTGACCCAGCTGGGGTTACAAGTGGCAAACCTTCAGAGACCGCAGAATCTATTACCGCCACAGCCTGAAGTGAACCCGAGGGGGCTAATCAAACCTTGGCACTCACGCATGAACATGCGAACGTGTCCGCTATCGTCTTGAGGAGTGGAACGCAAATCCCCACGAGAGTGCCCCCCAAAGAACCGGAAGCACCGTTGGTCATGGAACGACCAATTGAAAAATTAAATGACGATGGTGCTTTGTCGCCAAAGCCAACTACTCCGGAGGGAGTCCATGGAGAGGAGAAGAAAAAGGATGAGGAAGGGAGCCTCAGAGTATTCAAGCCCGTTGTGCCTTTTCCACAACGGCTTGACCAAGCCAAAATAGATGAGAAGTATGGCAAATTCTTTGCCATGGTCAAAGATCTGAGCTTGCAAATCCCCTTCCTCGAAGCTATCGAGACGATCCCCTCATATGCCAACTTTCTAAAGGACTTGGTGACACGAGGATCGAGAAAAGAGAAGGTCGTTCTGACGGCAGAATGTAGTGCTCTTATCCAGCGAGCAAATCCTCCTAAGCTTAAGGACCCGGGGAGCTTCTCTATCCCTTGTGCGATCGGAGAGGTAAACATACATCGTGTGCTCGTCGATCTTGGAGCGAGCGTCAGTTTGATGCCCGTGTCGCTGTATAAGAGGATAGGAATGGGCAAATTGGAGCCCATCGGAATGACCCTACAGCTTGCAGACCGTTTAGTTAAGTATCCGGTGGGTATTGTTGATGACCTTCCTGTCAATGTCAGAGGGGTGCATGTGCCTGTGGACTTCTTTGTCATGGACATGCCTGAGGATGCACACACCCCCATCATTCTTGGATGGCCTTTCATGGCCACTGCCAGCGTATTAATCGTCGTGAGGAATGGAAAACTTTCCCTAAACGTCGGCACCGAAAAAGTGGAGTTTGACCTGGGGTTGTCAATGAAGCACCCCGATCCCCCGGACGATCAAGGATGCATTGTGCTGGAGTTGGAAGAAGAGAGAGCTGTAGAGGCAAGCTCCTGGGAAATTCTATCGAGAAATCCCCCTGACCACTTGGGAGATCTAGGGGAGCAAGTTGGCTCACCAAAGAAAGAAGTTGCTAATGAGGCGTTCGCCCGACATGTGATCCCTCCCGGATTCCCAAAAGCTCCTCCTATAAGGAGAAAAGGCAAAGAGCCCATGGGGCTCACCGGGGATGAGATCCGGATCCTTAAGCGAGTGGCGGTGGACGCCAATATGAAGGAGAAGTCCCTGGACCCCGTCAACAAAGAGAGGGTGGTCGAGCAAGTTTTCTTGTCGCCATCGGCTACACCAAAAGCTACCAGCCCAGAAGCTGAAGCGATGCAAGACTTTGGGCATCACCCGTATCGCCCACCTTGAACATCATCAACAGGCGTCAAGCTAACGACGTTAAACAAAAGCGCTTCATGGGAGGCAACCCATGCTCTAACCCTTTGTTTCCATTTTAGGACTATTTTTAACTTTATTTCGTCTATTTTTAATAAATAAATCCAGCCGCAAGAACTTCTGTTGAGGGACTAAGGCCGTTTGTGCACTTTTGCAGAAAACAAGGCCCCAACTGATCGGTTGATAACTCAACCGATCGGTTGGGATGTATCAGCTGCCGGCCGTATCAGTCACTCAACGAACCGATCGGGTGACGCCGGCCGAGACCGGGTGACAGTCCGTGTAATCTATGCAGAAGTCAAGGGAATTTTGGGGAATTGGTCAACTGATCGGGTGAAGGCATGTGAGACCGGGTGACAGACCGGGTGAGCTGGGCAGAATTCTCGGGAAAATTTATGGAGCGGCCAACCGATCGGGTGAGTTATCACCCGACCGGTTCGCCTGTAGCGTTTCTTTCAGCAAAAATTTCGACCTAAAAGTCAACCGATCGGGTGACTTTTCACCCGATCGGTTCGACTTAAATTCCTATAAATAGCCGCCCTCCGCCCGTTCATTCCGCCCTCGCCCGATTTTGAATTTCAGAGCGCCGTTTCGACTCCTCCGCTTTCGACTGACCTCGTTCTTCCCCTAAACCGACCCCAATCGATCTCCCCCCTCTCCGTATCCATCTCTCCATCGATTTCTCCCCCATCTTCCTCGATTTCGCCCGCACACAAAGCCCTAATTTTCACCCATTCTCCCCCATTTTCGAAACTTGCTGGAAGGATTAGCTGCGGCTTCACACGTGCTCCTGTTGCGTTGCATTGGGGCGTCTACGAGCAACGATCTTCATCTCAATTGGGTAACCTCGCTCCTTAGCTCAATTTTTATTTTACCCTAGAATTTCATTTTGCACGTTTGCCGTGTTAGTGTGTATTCATCGTATTTTGCATACACTCACACACACACACGACTCCTGCACAATGCCTCCTCGCCGTGCTAAACCCACCGACGCCAGCTCTTCCAACCCTAGGCCCACCTATCGCGCTCGTCGCACACTATCCACCACCCAACCCACCACCACCACCAATTCATCCACCACCCCACGCCCCTCTGACCCCGTTCACATTGGCGATGCCGAATACGAGGTGTCATTCCATGACGACGACCAAGCCGACCGGTTCATGTCCATGCTCCTCCTAGCTGGAGCTGGTGGTCGGGCAACTCAGGAGTCCGTCAAGCGTGACCTGCCCGTCCTTCAAAGCCTCATTCACCACATTCGCACTGACCCACCCGGTGTCTCCGAGCTTCACATCCCACCCCCCACCACTCCTGGTCCTCAGCACAGGCCCCCATCACCACCCCCAGAGAGTGGTGCCTCTGCTTGATATTTTCCCATCCAGCTTTTGCCTCCCCCTATTTTTAGTGCCCATCTGTCTTTGTGGGGCCCTGCTTTACCACTGCTAGGGGGAGGACCCATTCACGTGTCGCGTCCTTTCTTTTCTTATTTTTATTTCCTTTCTTTTCTTTTATTGACCCCCCTGCATATCTCTGCATTTTCTCAATCACATCATATCGCTAGCACTGTCACGTCTAGCTTGGGGGAAGTCAAAATTTTTGGGTGTGCTGTCGTGTGTCAGTTTTTCTTTGTGTGTTTGTTTATTTGTCGTGTCGTGTGATTTTCTATTTTCATTTTCTGTTTTTATGCCGTGTGGTGTGCTTTTTATTTTTATTTCTTATTTTCAGTTTAGTTTGTATGTTTTTCTTGTCTTTTGCGTTTTTTGAGTCTGTGCGTATTCCCCCCCATTTTCATTGCCCTCCCGTATTTAATTCTATTGCATTGAGGGCAATGCAAGTTTCAGCTTGGGGGAGTCGCACTTCGTGCGTCATTCGTGTCGTTTTTCTTCGTTTTTGAGTCGTTTTCCATCGTGTTTTTCTTTTTCTTTTTCTTTTGATCTCTCTCTCCTAGAGATGAACCCTATGATGAAGTGCCACAAAATCACACACGCCAAGCATGTCATCGATAATCATATTCACTAGCCCTAGGATATCGTGTCCTCTTGCATTTCATGCATCGTGGATCCACTTAGCTTTTTGTGAGTCGTGTGTTGTGCCTAGCTGTGTGGTGTACTTCTACTTTGTGATTTTACTTTATATACTTGTCCAGGAATGACCCCTAGATTATCATGCTTCGATTTGAACATGCGGTATGTATTTCCCCTGTCTGCTTCTGCATGCTATATATATATCGTATACTTCGTTTCACATGTGTCGGGATTCCACAATTAAGGACTAGGATAACCCATTTAGCCCATGCTCTAATTAGCGAGATTAGTTTCCTTTGCCCAAGTGTTTAGATTCCGATTTCTTTTTTGTTTTACTTGGTGCAAATCCCCTCATCGTGTACCGTTCCCCCACTTGGGAGAGTACACATGTGTATAGCCAAAAACCCAAAAATCCAAAAAGAAAAGAGAAAAGAAAAGAAAAGAGAAGAAAAAAATTGTACAGCCAAAAAGCCAAAAAAAATACAAATACCCAAAACCCAAAAAAAATTCTCGTGTGAATATTTTCCCTACTTGTCGAGAATAAAGGGAAAGCGAGAGTTTGCACCGAGTGTTCTACTCCACATCATCTCAACCCCCATCATTTTTGAAAACACTCGGCTTAGGAACTTTGTAGCTATTATCTAGGCTATAGTGTGGTGATCTCCTTAACCCTAGTTGTGGAGTCCCTGACGCATGATATGTTTCGATTCTCTCTCTATTCTCATGCATGCTTGAACTATATATTCACCGCTTAATTCGAATCGAATCGATATTTGGGTCATTTCTTGGATTTGTGTATATCGAGCTTTATCGCACATCGTAGATAGTGACACCGTCTGCTAGCACACGACCACCCTCACTCGCGCTTCACCGCGTGGGCCCACGGCATTTGTCTGGACTCGTATTCCTTGGTTTAGTGATGTGATTTAGCGTTTGCTTGCTTGGTGTGTCGTTTTTGATTTTGTTGGCCCTGACGGGCGATCTAGGATATAGAGTTTTCTTTTTCTCTCTTTCTCTCTATTTTCTCTCTCCGAGCTCCTACTCTCACTCGTCTCCCTCGAAGACGAGGAAGAGTTCAGCCTAGGGGATTTTGACATGCGTTTATATTTCATATATTTGCGCACGTTTTCTTCCGTGTTTTTCCGTTATTTATCGCCGTCTTATATTCATTTTCTCATGTTTTCTTGTTTTCTTTCACTTTTCCGTGTTTTTCGTATTTTGCAGGATTTTACCGGCGTAAGGGACATAAAACGACGATATCATTAGTCCCCAGAGCAATGGGAGGAGTCACGCGTGATCCTGGGGGTCAAACGACGAAGATCGCATCTTTTAGCCCCTCACCCGACCGGTTGGTCATTTCCAACCGATCGGGTGATGCACGCGTGCACCACCCGGACACAAGTTGGAGCGGCCAAGAAGTCACCCGGTCGGTTCAGTGACCGGTTCAAACGCCCCAACTCTCTGGAATTCTGACGCTGAATGCCAACTGATCGGGTGAATTTCACCCGATCGGTTCACCTGTAGCCGATTCTCCGAAGCCACGACACGGAGAGATCAACCGACCGGTTCACCCGACGGCACGAAGATCCAACCGATCAACTTCAACCTTCAACCGACCGTGCCGTGGTAACCGGGTGGAATCCTATTCTGCGCTACCGAAGAAACGAAGCAGGTCTCCCGATCGGGTGACTTTTCACCTGATCGGGTGATATCGTATTCTATATATATGACCCCTAGGTTTTCCAGAAAGGGGAGTTGTTATTTTTTGCTGTTTTTTTTCTCTTTCTTGACGGCTGTAATTTTTCAGATATTTGTAAGTTTTCCGATCTTTGTCAAACTTTAATATAGTGTTATTAGCATTGCTCTTACTACTTTTCAATCGCCCGATCATGTTTCTAACGGTCGATTTCTATTTAGATCGCTTTTTACTAAATATGTGTGAGTAGTTCCCAAATCTGGGATTTTGGTGGAAACCCCTTCGTGGGTTATTCCCGATGCGTCCATAGGACTAGGAAATTGATAGGGATTAGGAATCTAACGGTTACGCTGGGTGTTTTATTGTCATCGGCGGGAAAAAGACCGCCTTTGACCGTTGGGCCAAGGGGGAATAAACTTGGCGGTTGACTCCCTAGCCATAGCTCACGCCTTTAGCGTAGACGTCGAATCCTAGCGCGCAGGAGCGGTAGGATGAGACGTGGGAGTTATCGTTGCGAACTTAGTGCTCCCGGAGTCGGTCAGTGTTAATGGACACGGGAGTGCCCACTGACCGAACCCGAGAAGTCCGATGCATCATCCTGGGCACCGACCGGAATATCGGGCCGACGAGACGCTGGTACCACTTTCAGAGGCAACGTCTCACCATTAGACCCTAATTCTGATCGTTATCCTACCCGTCGGCCGTATCGACGAGAATCACACGATAGGGTGGAAACCAAAGTCTCGGGTTTTCCCTTTATATTGTTTATCCCTTGCATTCCATTTACTGTGACAACCATTTATCCGATTCGGGCTAGCTCGCCCATGGGGTGAATTTGATCCTTCTTGACACAAGCACATCCACGCCTCCCTGAGTACGACCCCCAAGCCACACTACTATACCGTGCGCTTGCGGTTACAAATATTTAAATATCACGCCCCCAATCATATCATTGCACACATCAAAAACACGCATAAGCGGGGGACGTCAATGAATGATTGAGTTACTTGAGGGTGATTTGGGCTTGATTGACACCGATCTTGGTGAACCCACAACCCATGCTCCTTACCTAGCTATCCTACCTTCCCATTTGGCTCTCTGTCACGCCCCGCTTCCCAAAAATATGGAGGCGAAGCGTGAGAAGGTCCGCTCAGACTTGAAGCTACAAAGCTGCAAGTCCGATAAGCGTCAATCAACTTTAATTAGCAGGTCCTTGCAACGCGAACGAAACAAATATAATAATAATAAAATGAGACAAAAGAGATATCTCAGAATATCCATAAAATAAGTTTCAACATCACAGAAAAAGCCACCAGGCTGAAAAGAAAAAGAGTCTAAAGGCCCAAACATGGCCAACAAAAGTACAACGTACAAAACAAAGGTGCTACGCACCGAAAACTAACAGAAAACCTAAAACAAAAGGGAGCTCAATAAAGACTCAAAGAAAAGTCACCGGTGTCCACAAAACTCCTCCTGGGCAGACATGGACTCAGGCTCAGCGTCAGCAAAACATCACGTACTCAGCAACGGTCTCTGGCTCAGGGTCTAACATGTGACACCCAAAAGAGCAAGGGGCACATGTCAGCAAGTCTACAAGAGACTTGTGCAAGGAAACTGAAAGTAGGTAAAGCAACCTAGCAGTTCTAGCATGAATGCAATGACATGGCAGTTTAAAGTATGAGTGCAACAAGTAAAGTAAAGTAAAGTATGAGCATGGCATTTAAACATGGCATGGATGACAAGTTATACAAGTAACACTCACTAGTACAAGACAAGTAAATTAAGCACCTCGTGCACAGAGATTCCACCTTCTGGCTAGAGTGGCTGATCGGGCCACTCCTAAGCTCAGGTGATCGTTTATCCATACCCCTCCACGTCTATCAGGCATTGGCTTTTGACCAACACATGAGGCCCGCTTCTGGATCACGAGCCATGAAGTGTTTTAACATGATGGCCAAGGGGTGCACCTAGCCGGACAAGGAATTACAAGTACAAGTATTGTAGCGTGTGCTACGAATGCAACAATCAACTGGGATGACATGTAAGATGCAATGCATGGCAGTTAAAAGTGCGTACAGATAAGGAAAGTAAACATGACAGTTTAGTATGCATGATCAACAAGTTAAAGAGTTGGATCTAGCTTCGTTGTCAAGCTAGATCAATTTAGGTGACGGATCTAGTTTCGTTGTCAAACTAGATCAAGTAGGCGTCTAGCCAGCTATCATTTCACTGACTAGTCTCTTTTACGCTAAAAGCAAGGAAGTGGCCTAAAAACATGGCCCTACACAAGAGTTGGCAAGTTTCACTTGCCTGCAAGTACAACGTCTTAGAAACACCGTCCAAGAGAGTCCAAGGTCACAATTAACCTACGTGCACAAGTCCACCGGACTAAAGTCCATATTATTAATCTTGATTAGTGGATTTAAAACATTTAAAACATTTTAAAAACATCAATTTTAGTCTTGATTAACAGGCAATAGGTTGGGGGTCCTAGGGGTGCAAAGCGTTACCTCAACACGACGTGAAAGCTACACTGACGTCAGGTAGCGACGCCAGGGGTTGGAATAAGAGAACACACTCCAAGTCCTGATTCCAATATAGATTCCTCGCTGGAAAATTCAGAGCATCAACCGGAGCAACGGTTCCAGATTCCAAAGCTAGCACGTGCGACGACGGCTACGACGTGTCGCAACGTCGTACATGACAAATCGTCGGAGAGAAAGCATCTAGGTGGGGCCCACAGTAGTCCTAGGGACCAATAGGGGACCCACAATACCTCAGGAGAACTTGGGGGCCCACGGTGGCAAGCGGTACGACGGGTGCGTGGTTGCGACGTTTGCTCTCGGTCAGACACAGCCAAATGCGGGGGCTTGGCTCGGTCGGTGCGGGGGAACGGGCTTGTGCAACTGCGGGTGCGGTGCGGGCCTTGGTGCTCTCGGTCGGTGCGGAGGGAGCGGTCAGTCGGGAGCCTTGGATGCGGGGGAACGGAGCGCTGCAACGTTGCAACCGTTGCAACGTTGCGGGCTCCGGTCGGTGCAGAGATGCGGCTCGGTCAGACACGGAGCGGAGCGGGCGAACGGTGCGGGCGACAGAGCGGGGTGCGGAGCGGGCGTGATGCGGGCGGGGGCTTCTGTCTGACCGAGGGAATCTCTCGGTCGGACACGGCTTGGTGCGGGGTTGCGATGCAGCGGCTGTGCAGCGGTGCGGACTGCGCTTGGTGCGGGGGTTTTCCTTCGGTCGGAGCGGGGAAAATGCGGCTGTTTCCTCGGTCGGTGCGGGGGTTGGTGCAGCAACGTTGCGACGATTCGTCGCAACGTCAAATTTGGGTTTTGGGAGCGGCTAGGGTTATTTTCTTGCGAAAATAGGTCTTCCTAAAGGTTGTTTATATAGTGTAGATGGGTTGACTAGGTCCAGGGCTAATCCTAATGGGATTAGGAGTTTAAAATAATTTAAAATTCAAATCTCACCATCTCCAACTCACCCAAGGCTTGGGTGCGGCCCAAATGAGCTGGAAATTGGCTCAAAAATTATTTAAAACGTTTTAAACTCAAATAAATTTTCTTTGGCCGAAATTAATTTAAAACCTAGCTTTTAAAAATATTTTAAACCTTGCTAAAAATATAAATGTGGTCAAATGAACTCTAAAAATTATAAAATAAATATCGTAGTGATCGTGATGACGAAAGAAAGCTAACTAAGAAGATGGATCTCAATTCGACGTCGGACGACGAAACTAAAAATAGAAACGTCTCCCGTCAAAAGTGAAAATCACAACGTCTCATCGAATAAGATTAAATTGTGGGAAAACGACTCGAGAAGTGTCGTTCCAAATTAGTGCCACTATTTAATACTATCAGAGACGTTCACAACGGCATATCACAACAAAGTGTTCACAAACAAACCAAGTCTAAAATAAACACGTGCACGGTCAAAAGCACGTGCACGAGCAACGTACAACGAAAAGTGGTCGTTACATCCTCCCCACCTTACAATAAAGTCCGTCCTCGAACTTTCTAATATAGCTAGTCGCTCTAGTAACTACCCCAATCAAGTCATTATAATTCAAACCAGGTATAGTCATTACAAGTGCTTATATATGCACTAGGTAGTCAAACATTAACACTACCAACATGTATATATATATATATATTCACGTACGTCATACACTTATACCTATTATGGTCAGTCAATTTCATACATGTATTTCAATCATATACGTATACGTACATCCCTTATATAACTACTACTTACCTAACCACAAAACAATATTTCAGATACTCATATAAGTATGGATAGCTACCTATGCACAAACAACATGGGTATACTACCCTCTAATACTTCCTAGTATACATCCAATACTAAGCACATCAACATAAGTAGTCACACCATACCATTATTAAGTCAGGTTTTACTATATCTAATATATATTCACTACTACCATATTTCACTCATTATATAGTCATTCAAATGCATGCAATAATTTCACCGCATATTCACATCACATACGGTCCTATAACTATATTTACGACACGTCACCTATACCATAGTCACCAATAACTATAACTAAGCACATACTTACCCGTGCGTGGTGCACACCCATACACGCTAACATTTTATTTACATCCACCAATCATACCATCATATATCCAGTACATCTACACACCTAGTTTAGCTAGCACACATACGTTCATACAGGCAAGTCCTTAGTAAATAGCTATACCTCAAGACCAACACCTATAACTATATACTGGTATAGCGACTCACAATCTTGTGCGTAGCACAACCAGGCATAAACACTCCTATCACTATGCATACATCAAACATTGCTATATTCAAACTTCAGACATACCTAACAATATACTTAGAGTATACCCACTCAAGCTTGAGTGAGACTCAATACACATATCAGAATATTCTATATATGTAACACGGTATCTATACCTATACTAATACCACTCCGATATATATACGTCTACCAATACAACCATATACATACCATAAGTCAATTACACTTAATATTAGTCAGGTAATACTCACATAGTTCAATCACTCTATATACCATAATAATAATACAAACATCAGCACACGTATATTTATAATTCATTCTCTAATACATACGCATTCATCATATAGTCACACACATGTAACATATATACTCACACCATAGCCTACTACCTATAATTAGTATACTAACACATCTATTCATACATAATTAAGATGTGCAATAGTCGTGTATACCTCTCGGTATGCAGCATGCAACATCCCGTAAAAGCAAGCAATACCCACCAAAATTATAACCCTACTACCATATATATACCACTTATATACTCATGCAACGAAACATAACTACTTACGTCTAAGCACAATACGTAACTACGTATGAGCACATACTCACACATACTAACATACAGGTCATATAATAGGCCTACTCACTTAACTATGCGTACACCTATTATTATCACACCTAACATACACATAGCTTTACCAATCATTTTATTTCAACCATTACAAGTATCTCTAACTACATACACTCCATTAGATATTCCAACGCTAGCTCTTATATACACAGGCATCCCTAGTATGGTATAGCTAACCACACACAAATCTATAAATACTAACACGCAAACAACTTCATAATATTACAAATAACTCCGAGTATATATATATATCACACAATAGGCAAGCATCGATATACTATGGGGGTATACTCATTCAACCCACGTACACAACTTAGGTACGTGCACTACGACTACATCACAAGGTCCAAGGGCCTACTAACAACTTAGAGTTTACACAGGCATTGACGGGCACTAAAGCCTAAGCAATAGAGGGAGGTCGAGGTCGAAAGCGTGACGAGGGAAGGATTGATAAGCACGAGTTCAGATAGGACGAATACAAGGGGACAGCTTGGTTAGGTGAAACAGTGATTCACTGGTGAATGTTTAGGTAGAGGAAAGGGAAATGTAGTGATACTTACATAGGATTGAGAAATGAAGTAACATAAGCTAAAATACGCGAAATTGAAAACTGTTGTACTTCAAAAGTTGGAATCCTCGTCTGTATAAAAATATTTGGAGGTCGATAAAACGAGTTGTTCAAAATAAGTTTGAGTCGAATATTCATAATAAGAGAAAATGTTTTATTGGCTTATCGGAAATCATTAAGAAAAGGAAGTAAATCATTCACACGAACATTAAGGCCGTAGTTTTTAGAAAATATTATACGGCAGTAATTTAATATAATGTTGGCAAAATTTTGGAAATTCAAAAAATGAAATTGAAGTAACAGAAGAATTTAAGCTCGTGTTAAACGCTTTCAAAGTCTTTAAGCCAGGGAAAGGAAATTTAAAATGACCAATATTGGAACTACTTTTAGAGGAACCAGGATGTGTAAAAAAAATTAAAACTGGTTTACACAAAACTCTTAGCATACGAGCACAACGAACCTGGTACGGATAAAAATAATTGAAATTCATTTTAGTCTAGAAATTTTTCTAAAAGCATGTATGGTGAGCGGAAAGATAATAATAACTTAGTAGAAGAATTATCAAAATTGATAGCAAAGTTTTTAAATCAAACCATGGAGGGTCTAAATCAGGAGGTTATGAAATAGTAATTTTACAAAAATCTGAAGTAGAGAAAACGACGAGCATAAAATCGACTTGCTGAAAGCTGAATTTCCATGTGCCTTGAAAAGTAATTTAAAAGTAAGCGCGATGTGTCATTTGAATGGCATAAATAAGAAAAGAGATTATAAGTCGAATTGGACAAAATAAAAGTACGGTTCAGAATAAAATCAATATATGAAAGGGAAAGTGTATTTCCATAGGTACAAAAGTGTAGGCTGGGAAAATACCATAAGCTAGTATTCAAAATTTCGACAAAAGTTTTTAAGAATTCAAGTCAACGAAGGAGTATGAAATATAAGATACATATATTAAAAATTGAGCAAATTTAAACTTAGGGATGGAGGAAATCGAAAAATACTTTCAGAAGATTCAAGATTTGTAACGGAGGGATTCGAAGATTGACGACGATTGTCATGAGGCGATCTCGTGAATCGAGGCAAGGAAATTGGTCGGATGATCAAAACATACGTATGCCTAGGATATGAATCAGGAGAATCTACGGGGAAACTCCTACAGTCGTCCAACTAAGTATTAAGAAGCTAAGCGCTAAGACTCACTAAGGAGCTAGACGGTAATGAAATGCGTTCAGCTTGATCCGAAATCGATGAACCCAAGCGAATGACTGAAGGAATTCTAAAAGTCTACTATGGTCATGGTTAAGCAAGAACCACTAAGGTAACTCCTACGACGATTAAATCAATTGCTAGAAGGGAGTCTAACTAACAATCAGAGGCCTCTAACTAGCAAGCACAGACGTCTAACTAAGTCTTCTTATCACCTAGTGTCATAAGAAAACGACTAGACTCAAGGCTTAAGACTCGGATGTTGCAATTTATTTAATGGACATTCCATTATTATCGTTGTTCCGTTAATTCGCAATTGCAAGACTGGACCTGCATGGGCCACCAACAAAACCTGTCACGCCCCGCTTCCCAAAAATATGGAGGCGAAGCGTGAGAAGGTCCGCTCAGACTTGAAGCTGCAAAGCTGCAAGTCCGATAAGCGTCAATCAACTTTAATTAGCAGGTCCTTGCAACGCGAACGAAACAAAGATAATAATAATGAAATGAGACAAAAGAGATATCTCAGAATATCCATAAAATAAGTTTCAACATCACAGAAAAAGCCACCAGGCTGAAAAGAAAAAGAGTCTAAAGGCCCAAACATGGCCAACAAAAGTACAACGTACAAAACAAAGGTGCTACGCATCAAAAACTAACAAAAAACCTAAAACAAAAGGGAGCTCAATAAAGACTCAAAGAAAAGTCACCGGTGTCCACAAAACTCCTCCAGGGCAGACATGGACTCAGGCTCAGCGTCAGCAAAACATCACGTACTCAGCAACAGTCTCTGGCTCAGGGTCTAACATGTGACACCCAAAAGAGCAAGGGGCACATGTCAGCAAGTCTACAAGAGACTTGTGCAAGGAAACTGAAAGTAGGTAAAGCAACCTAGCAGTTCTAGCATGAATGCAATGACATGGCAGTTTAAAGTATGAGTGCAACAAGTAAAGTAAAGTAAAGTACGAGCATGGCATTTAAACATGGCATGGATGACAAGTTATATAAGTAACACTCACTAGTACAAGACAAGTAAAGTAAGCACCTCGTGCACAGAGATTCTGCCTTCTGGCTAGAGTGGCTGATCGGGCCACTCCTAAGCTCAGGTGATCGTTTATCCCTACCCCTCCACGTGTATCGGGCATTGGCTTTTGACCAACACATGAGGCCCGCTTCTGGATCACGAGCCAGGAAGTGTTTTAACATGATGGCCTAGGGGTGAACCTAGCCGGACAAGGAAGTACAAGTACAAGTATTATAGCGTGTGCTACGAATGCAACAATCAACTGGGATGACATGTAAGATGCAATGCATGGCAGTTAAAAGTGCGTACAGATAAGGAAAGTAAACATGACAGTTTAGTATGCATGATCAACAAGTTAAAGAGTTGGATCTAGCTTCGTTGTCAAGCTAGATCAATTTAGGTGACGGATCTAGTTTCGTTGTCAAACTAGATCAAGTAGGCGTCTAGCCAGCTATCATTTCACTGACTAGTCTCTTTTACGTTAAAAGAAAGGAAGTGGCCTAAAAACATGGCCCTACACAAGAGTTGGCAAGTTTCACTTGCCTGCAAGTACAACGTCTGAGAAACACCGTCCAAGAGAGTCCAAGGTCACAATTAACCTACGTGCACAAGTCCACCGGCCTAAAGTCCATATTATTAATTTGGATTAGTGGATTTAAAACATTTAAAACATTTTAAAAACATCACTTTTAGTCTTGATTAACAGGCAATAGGTTGGGGGTCCTAGGGGTACAAAGCGTTACCTCAACACGACGCGAAAGCTACACTGGCGTCGGGTAGCGACGCCAGGGGTTGGAATAAGAGAACGCACTCCAAGTCCTGATTCCAATATAGATTCCTCGCTGGAAAATTCAGAGCATCAACCGGAGCAACGGTTCCAGATTCCAAAGCTAGCACGTGCGACGACGGCTACGACGTTTCGCGACGACGGCTACGACGTTTCGCAACGTCGTACACGGCAAATCGTCGGAGAGAAAGCATCTAGGTGGGGCCCCCAGTAGTCCTAGGGACCAATAGGGGACCCACAATACCTCAGGAGAACTTTGGGGGCCCACGGTGGCAAGCGGTACGACGGGTGTGTGGTTGCGATGTTTGCTCTCGGTCGGACACAGCCAAATGCGGGGGCTTGGCTCGGTCGGTGCGGGGGAACGGGCTTGTACAGCTACGAGTGCGGTGCGGGCCTTGGTGCTCTCGGTCGGTACGGAGGGAGCGGTCGGTCGGGCGCCTTGGATGCGGGGGAACGGAGCGCTGCAACGTTGCAACCGTTGCAACGTTGCGGGCTCCGGTCGGTGCGGAGATGCGGCTCGGTCAGACACGGAGCGGAGCAGGCGAACGGTGCGAGCGACAGAGCGGGATGCGGAGCGGGCGTGATGCGGGCGGGGGCTTCGGTCTGACCGAGGGAATCTCTCGGTCGGACACGGCTTGGTGCGGGGTTGCGATGCAGCGGCTGTGCAGCGGTGCGGACGGAGCTTGGTGCGGGGGTTTTCCTTCGGTCGGAGCGGGGAAAATGCGGCTGTTTCCTCGGTCGGTGCGGGGGTTGGTGCAGCAACGTTGCGACGATTCGTCGCAACGTCAAATTTGGGTTTTGGGAGCGGCTAGGGTTATTTTCTTGCGAAAATAGGTCTTCCTAAAGGTTGTTTATATAGTGTAGATGGGTTGACTAGGTCTAGGGCTAATCCTAATGGGATTAGGAGTTTAAAATAATTTAAAATTCAAATCTCACCATCTCCAACTCACCCAAGGCTTGGGTGCGGCCCAAATGAGCTGGAAATTGGCTCAAAAATTCTTTAAAACATTTTAAACTCAAATAAATTTTCTTTGGCCGAAATTAATTTAAAACCTAGCTTTTAAAAATATTTTAAACCTTGCTAAAAATATAAAAGTGGTTACATGAACTCTAAAAATTATAAAATAAATATCGTAGTGATCGTGGTGATGAAAGAAAGCTAACTAAGAAGACAGATCTCAATTTTGACGTCGGACAACGAAACTAAAAATAGAAACGTCTCCCGTCAAAAGTGAAAATCACAACGTCTCATCGAATAAGATTAAATTGTAGGAAAACGACTCGAGAAGTGTCGTTCCAAATTAGTGCCACTATTTAATACTCTCAGAGACGTTCACAACGGCATATCACAACAAAGTGTTCACAAACAAACCAAGTCTAAAATAAACACGTGCACAGTCAAAAGCACGTGCACGAGCAACGTACAACGAAAAGTGGTCGTTACATCCTCCCCACCTTAGAGTAAAGTCCGTCCTCGGACTTTCTAATATAGCTAGTCGCTCTAGTAACTACCCCAATCAAGTCATTATAATTCAAACCAGGTATAGTCATTACAAGTGCTTATATATGCACTAGGTAGTCAAACATTAACACTACCAACATGTATATATATATATTCACGTACGTCATACAATTATACCTATTATGGTCAGTCAATTTCATACATGTATTTCAATCATATACGTATACGTACATCCCTTATATAACTACTACTTACCTAACCACAAAACAATATTTCAGATACTCATATAAGTATGGTCTCACACTTAGCAAATACAATCATTGCTCTACGTATAGATAGCTACCTATGCACAAACAACATGGGTATACTACCCTCTAATACTTCCTAGTATACATTCAATACTAAGCACATTAACATAAGTAGTCACACCATACCATTATTAAGTCAGGTTTTACTATATCTAATAAGATTAAATTGTCGAGAAGTGTCGTTCCAAATTAGTGCCACTATTTAATACTCTCAGAGACGTTCACAACGGCATATCACAACAAAGTTTTCACAAACAAACCAAGTCTAAAATAAACACGTGCACGGTCAAAAGCACGTGCATGAGCAACGTACAACGAAAAGTGGTCGTTACACTCTCTAACCCTACCCACTTAGGACATGAATTTAGATTCACCATACTCTTTACTACTCATCCATCGTTAAGCGAGGTAGTTGTAACACGCTATTATCTTTCTTTATCGATCAATTTTGTGAATATAGAACGACTTGTCCATGTGATCCGACCCGGTACTCGCCGGTTATTTTTATTGCATTGACACTCCTACGCTTGGGAGTGGAAGGCGTGCTCCTTGTGCGTCCTCCCGTTCAACCAACACTCCAAAGGGTTTTGCTTGTTGAAAAGTCAAGGCAGAAGCCTCAACAGAGAATGTCAGTCCTGAGCAATGCTTTGAAGTCCAACAACTATGATACCGATCCATGCTTCGAGCATGTGGTAATTTCATAAAGTACACTATCTCAATTTCTAAAGTTAGAATTAATTGTGACTTACACCAGATCCATGCTTCGAGCATGCAGTAATTCCATAAAGTACACTTTCTAAGTTTCTAAAGTTAGAATTCATTGGGACTTACGTCGAGATCGTCGTAGTAAGACGAAGTTGGAGCTAGAGCTTATAAAGATGCTAGTGCATGAGAATTGGTACATGCAAACACAAAAAATCATTAGTTATAGGCTACCCTATTTTCTATCTATCTAATTTGATCGTTTCGATTTTTAAACTAATTAAAACGGTGTCGAAAAGTGTTCTAAATTTTTATATAAGCTAGATATGAAGAAAATAATTTTACTGCAAGAGGAAATATTTTTCTGAAGCTTATAGTAATTTTTATAATTTTTAGAAGCTCAAAAATAAATTTAAAAACTAATTTTAATTAATTAATGTAATTATTCAATAATTTATTCTGGATGCAATCTGCATCAGAAAGTTGCAAGAGAGCTGTCAAAATGACCGTCTCGAAGAGTACTACTACATATATTTTTCTCACGTATCAGTTTATGTGGAAATAAGAAGTTACAGATTTTTAAAAGAAATTTACGTATTTAAGTTTTAGGGTTAAAAATTTATTCTGGAAAAATTAAGTGTCTGATCGAGATGAGACTAGCGCCATTGGATCCACAATGTCATTTCTGATTTTCTGGAGTTGGCCTCATATTTTTCTGACTTGTATATTATTTATTATTAATTTAAAACCAATAAACCCCTATATAATTGTTAATACACGTATTTATATGGGCTTATACGTATTCGTATACGTTTTTAAAATACGTTTTATATTATAAGTTTATAACTTACCCTTCGTATGCTTCCCCTCTTCGTTGCGTGGGCAGGGGTGCTCGTCGACGGCGGCATCGAGCGGCGGGGGACGGTGGCGTACGGGCTCGGAGGTGGCGGCTGCTGTGCGGCGACGTCAGGCGGTGGTGGGCTCTCGGTGGTGGGTGTTGTTGAGCGAGGTTGGCGACGGTGCTGGAGAGGCTGTTCGCTACGTCGGGGTGGCTTCGGGCTGGCAGAGCGGATCTCCGACGTCGACGGGCTGATGACGGAGGGAGAGAGAGGAGGGGCATCGTCGGAGGGGGTCCGGGGCATTGGCCTGTGGGGACAGAGGCCGGAGAGCGATGAAGGTGGAGACGGGGCGAGCGGCGTACGGCGGGAGGCGTTCGAGCTGCTCGCTCCGTCGTCGGTTCTCGTCGGCGACTGCAAGGGTGGCAGTCGCGGCGACCGTTCGCTGGGGAGACACGGAGGCAAAGGCGGAGCTTCAACACTCAACAGAGGAGCATGCAGTCGGAGGGCCCTCGTCGGAGGCGTCTTCATGCAGCTCCGTGCATATGGTGGCGAGTTCCGTCGACGGCGAGGGCGTTGAAAGGAGCTGAAGCGGGCGGAGCAGCGGGTTTCTGAGGGTGTTGGACGAGCGGGAGAAGCAACTCCGCCGGGGGTGTTCGGGGAGGCTGACGTGGCTGAGGGCGTCACTGTGGCGGCGGCGTGGGGATCGGACGACGAGCTCTCGGAGAGGGAAGGTCGAGGGCATGGGTGCATAGGTTTCGAACGTGATGAGGGCGTTCGCCGGCTGTGAGTGGATCCGAACGAGGAAGAAAGAGAGGGCGGAGAGATAACAGAGAGAGAGCGCGCGCGCGCGCGCGGGAGAGAGTAGAGAGAGTGAGTCTGAGAGAGAGGGTCCGGGTTTGGGTTAGGGGTTCGGGTGGAAGAGAGAGAGAACGAGAGGGTGATGAAACGGGCTTGGGCTTTGGTGATTTCTTCCGTAGGCTGGGGAGAGTTAGAGGGGTTAATTTATAGTTAAGATATATATTAATTAATTAGTGTTCATTAGTCAAAAGTAATTAATACATTAGGTATGTATTAAATGTAATTAGGTTAAGCTTTTGACTAAGTTAGGAAATGTCTAAACGTGTCCCCTCCCACGTTTTAGACATGGTTAGGGTAATGTAATAGTTAATTAGGCTAAGATAATTAGTAATTAGCTAAGGTAATTAGTGACGGTAATAGTAAAATTTGTAACGAAATTACGATTTTGCCCCTACTAGTAAATGTGTCCGAAAAATTAAGAAAGCATACCCACCGGATCGTATCGTCGCGAGGATCGCGAATATGAGATCTATTTTAGGGTTTGAGCTACGAAGATACTAGTTCTAGGCCAAAACGTTTAGGAAGCGGGTTTGGGTTTCTCTATTGATTTGACTTCAGAAAATTACGAGATTGATATGGGAAGCCCTAAATGATCATAGAATGACACTGTAGAAGTTTGAAAATGTTTTGATAATGTTTGTATAGAATATAGAAAATTGATTCATTAAGCCAAAACAGTAATTATTGAAAATTAATTTTTGTCAAATTATTCAGATGTATTTAATGAAACCCGATCTTACTAAAATACTTCATAACTAGTCTGATACTTCAAAATACTTTTACAAGAAATTTTTGAAATCATAAAACTCCTGACAAACCATTATAAAATAGTTTAAAAATTGAAAATAGTTTAAATACGTAAATAGCTGTGTTGATGAAAACATGCCGTTACACAAATGGTCGTCGACTCCTGAGACAATTATAGTTGACTTCTAAAACAACTATAGTCGACTATTCATGGGACAGTGAGTACCTAATGAAACGTAATTGACTCATATTCATGGAGTAGTCGACTATTTAACAGATACATAGAAAACTATTTTAAAAACTAAGGAAATGTTTTTTAAAATATTTAAAACATTTTAAAACATTTTATGTGTGTTCCTAAATGTGTGAGAGTTTCAACAAAGACTTTAACATACTAATAATACATAAAATAAAATTTCATTAAAAATGAATTATTACATAAGCTTCTTGAAGCAATTTTTGCTCTTTGTTACAATGTCTTGGTTGCCCTTGAAATTCATAGTCTTTGTTGGCTCTAATTCTCCTTAATTTGCCTTGACTGATTATGAAAGCTCAATATCTACACATATACACTCAATAGGATATTAGTACCAAATATGTTGCTCATCATCAAAACTAACATGGAGTACTCGATATTTAACATTCTCCCCTTTTTATGATGACAACATATTGCATATAACACATGAAATTATGCAATGCATGAGTGTAAGTGTATATATATCTCTCCCCCTTTGGCATAATAAAAAAGAAATAATTCTTTCTCCCTTATGAATATTCTCTCCCTCAAAAATTTAGTGACCTAATATTCAAAAATTCTGTCCCTAAATAGGTGATCCCCTTGGCATAAGAATTCTCCCCAAAAGTGAGTATATGTGTGATGCCAAGTGTTAAAAATGATATCATATGTGAAAAAATATGGACAAGAGAAAATTTTTGCTTACAATCCTTTTGCATTAGATCCTCCCAAAGATATGCATTCTAGCAAGTGGATCTCGCCCTTAAACCATGCACATGCTTTGAAGTCAATAGGAAGCTAGCTACTAATCCCATAAAAATTTAGTACCTAAAAAATCAAACAAATATTTTGGTACACTTTTGCTTTCGGGTCCATGTGGTTAATCTCAGGGATAATATTATACCTTAGTATCTAAAAATAGACAATAAGTATGGATACTCAATATTATTTGGTTTAAACGAATTTTCTTAGCTAGCCCAAAGTCCTTCATATCGAACTCACTACCCAGCTCAAGCTTCAGCTTATTAATTTTGGCCATGTTGCAAGAAGCCATCAACATGATGTTGGGTTTTAATGGACCCTCATGGCATAAAATCTACGCCCATCCTACGTCGGATAGACGATAGAAGCAGAAAAAGACAGCGGAATTAATGAAAATCATTATACTATTTAATGACAGCCTTAAGCATTTCATTAACCCTAACTATGAAAATCTACTATCTTGGGTTGGGTCTGACCAACCCCAAAGAAAGATCTAAACCACTGTAACATATATGAAGGCATAAAATAAAAGACATACCCATCACTTTGCTACCGCGCGAAGCGTCGTTTTTAGCAAACTGTCTTTATCTCCTAAGCGAGCAACACCGAGCCCTCAAGCCAACCACTTACCGAAGAAAGTTTCACTTGAGCAGGACCCGCATTAAAGAATGGATCCGATCCAAACCTCCTCGTTGTCTTGCTAAGACTCGAATGGAGGAACAAAAAAATTTTAGAAGGATGGAATAATTATTAGTCTATGCTTGGGCATGCTCAAACTATTTGGAGCTACCCGAAGCGAAGACTTGGTGCAGGTTAAAAGGGGAGGCTCAGCCCCTATTTATATAAACAACCGGCCCCCTTCTTTGTCTCACAAGTGATGTGGGACTAATCAAATTAGAGGGAAAAAATTAATTTAGTTTGCCTTACATTAAGGCTAAACTTTAACGAATTTTCCCTCCCTCGCGGTTGAGCTTCGCAAGTGATATCATATATCAAATCGAAGAGCACTGAACGGTGAACGTGTAAAAACAAACGACGCTCAAATCCGACTTTGTTTGAGCCTCAAACATTGGCTTAAAGTTGTCCAAAAACAAGTTTTTTAAAAGAAAACGTAGCCGTCACTATAGGTTTCAAAAAACCTAACACCGTGGGGCCCAATGTGGGCCCCACGGGCCCAGCATGCTGGGCGGCGCCCACAATGGGTGTCAGCTTTAATTGACCCGGCCCATTGGGCCGGGCCAAAACATGGGCCTCCCCCTTTTTATACTCCATTTAAAATCTCTTTTAAATGGATATTTTTGGGCCCGTTTTGACTCCGATTTGAGCGTGTTTTTTCCCCGACTTTTGTGGAATAATCCTCTCTTTATTTCTATGCATCATATGTCCATAAACACTTTATAACATATTATAATTCCCCATTTAATAATGTTAGAGTTATTGTTACAAACTCTTTGTGACTTTAATTATCCCATGCACCCAAGTGCACTCCTCCTTTATTCTTCCTATTACTAAGATGCGTATCTTACTCGGTATGAGACCATACTACAAGTTGGAGCTCGAAACCCCTAGACGACAATGACCATGAGTAGCAGGTATCGTCCCTGTTTCGGCATCATAATTACGTGATTGACCCATTGACTAAAGTCGCATTGGGATAACTCTGACCGTGTCCGCGATGAATACCACAGTTTTAGTTCCTTCGTCATAACTATGTCACTGCATAGCCTAGTATATGGTAAAATGTCAACCCTACTAGCCAGCACTGGTCAGTATGTGTTGAATATTGGACTCCCCGGATTTGGTTTTGGATGATGAGCAAACATAAATAATTCATGAACTAACAATTTGTGAGCGCAGTATTGGAGATCGTCGCCAAATTCACGAGAACAATCAAAGCGACATCTCAACACTTCTCAAAGCTCGTATTCATGCCTAAAGCTTCGTTGAAGCTCTTGCGCCGTTTTGGAAGTCATGAAGAATTAATCGAAGCTCTCGAAGACCGTTTATTAAGGTTTTATTTATAGTCTTTTAAGCTTCGATCTATAGAATGTTAAGCCTTGAGTATATCTTACGATTCTATCTTCATAACGCTCATATCGTAGCTCTAGGATCTTAGTACAAGTTCATTCTAACTTCCTCGAAGCGTCGCGCTTCGATTCGGACTTGTTTGTGCATATTAGTTGGTACAAGAAGAAGTACTGACCGACTAGATGGTGATCTAGTCGGTCAGCAGAGCTTCTTGGACCGACTAGTTTGCTTCCTTAATTTCTTGCACCTTACTGTTTACAGTTAGTCGGTCTACGTAGACTCACCGACCGACTAGTTTGTGAACTAGTCGGTCAGTGATGCTTCTTTGACCGACTAGTTGTGATTTACTGTACATGCTAAATTTCTCCTAAGCTACTGTTTATCGTTAGTCGGTCTAAGAACGTTTGGTGACCGACTAGTTGACAATCTAGTCGGTCAACTTTTGTTCTTGGACCGACTAAGTCAATTTGTATTCAGACTATTTCACTTTGCCTCTTAGTCGGTCTACATTCACTGACTGACCGACTAGTTGTGAAACTAGTCGGTCAGAATGTCTTCTTGGACCGACTAGATTTCTAGGTCTGAATTTCTATCTCTTCTCAGTTCCTCACTTAGTCGGTCCATGTTGTTTGACTGACCGACTAGTTGATGAACTAGTCGGTCAGTGGTTGTTCTTTGACCGACTAGTTGCCTCAGATTTCTATCCATTGGGAATTGACCTAACTTGTTTTTATGGGACCCTATAAATACGAACCTAGGTCATTTCTCTCTAGGTTAGAGCTGCCATTAAGAGATTCATTGAGATAGAAAGAGATAGCCATTCTCACTCATTTCTAAAGCTCTCTTCCTCACAAGAAACCCATTCTCTCACTTTCTAGATCTAGAATCCATATTGAGAGAAGTTTGTTCTTGGTGAGCCCTTCAAGCTCTAGCTTGAATCAAGTCTCCAAATCACTCCTAGGCACCTATTGCTGGTCATTTCCTTGGTGCTAGGTCTTGGTGACTTCATCTTCCTCAAATCCTTCCTTTCACCTATTTGGTAAGAAAAACTCAAGGTATAGGATTTTGTGGTAAGATTGTTTATTTCAATATAAACTCATTTATATTGCTTGTTGATTCTCTCGGTTGTGAGAGAAGGTTGTGATCCCGGGTTGTGGGATTCACTATTGCCATTGCATGTATGATTTGATCTTGTGAAGGTTTTTCACAAGATATTCAAAGTGGAAATCTTGGGTTAGGGTTTCTAACTCAAGTATCCAGAGGGGATCCGGGTGGTTGGGACGTAGGATTACCGGGAACAAGTCGGGAAGACTTGGGTGGATCCGAACCCATTAACATCTCGTGTTAGCATTGTTAATTTTGTTGTTGTCATTCAATTTAAGCTTCCGCAAATTGTTTTGGTAGTTGTTTGCACTATAATTTGGAATTATACTCCTTGTTATTTTTAAAGTACTATTCACCCCCCCTCTAGTACTTGTGCAGTAGCTTGTAGGGCATTACATTTGGTATCAGAGCCAGATACTTAGCTATGTCTGCCAACGACAACAAGACCGTGCGTCCACCTTCCAACTATGACACCTTCAGGAACCGTGAAGGAGCATCTTCGGTGATGGAAGGACATTCCTCTACGAGGCCTCCATTCTTCAATGGTACCAACTACGGGTACTGGAAATGACGGATGGAAACCTTCCTCCGGAGTGCATCCTTATGGAGGACTACAATGAAGGAATACATCGAGCCCGAAGAAGAAGACTTTGAGAAATGGACTACCGCGGAGATCGCCGCAGAGGTAAGCAATGCCAAGGCAATGAAAGCCTTGCAATGCGCATTGGAGCCCGAGGACTTCAATAAGATATGCGCATGTAAGAGTGCATATCAAATTTGGAACTCCCTCCTCATACTTCATGAAGGGACGAGTAGGGTAAGAGACTCTAAACTCGTAGTCGTAAACAAAGATTACGAAATGTTTCATATGCAACAGGGCGAGAAGATGAAGGAATATTACGCTCGCTTCGTTGACATAATAAACGAGTTAGAGGCCCTCGGCAAGTCCTACACTCAAAAGGAGAAGTGCTCGAAGCTTATCGAAGGACTTCCTTCTTCTTGGGAGAAACGTACCTTCGCCATCGAGGAAGGTAATGACATGAATAAGTATACCGTAGTTCAATTGATGGGTACTTTGATGTCATACGAGGTACGCAAAGATAGCAAGGTGAAGTTACAAGAAAAGATGAAGTCCTATTTGAACCAAGACGTGCCTAAGAAAAAGGCGATTGCATTCAAGGCGGCTTCATCCACCTCTACCGATGATGAGGACTCGGAAGAAGAAATGGACATGGAATCCATTGCACTCATGGCAAAGAAGTTCAATCGCTTCTTCCAAAAGGGTAACTTCAAACAAAAATCTAAATTTACTTCTACTAACGCCTCTCCACCTTTGTGCTTTAAATGCAATAAGCCAGGACACATCAAAGCGGATTGTCCTCAAAACAAGCAAAAGGAGAAGTGGAAGGCGCCGAAGTTCGACAAGTCAAAGAAGTACAAAAAGGGTTACAAAAAGGGACTTGTCGGAGCAACATTCACCGACTCCGAGGATTCCTCAAGCGGAGAGTCAGACGATGAGAAAGTGGAGCAAGCGCACATGTGCTTCATGGCAAGAGAGGAGCATGATCAAGGATCTTCCTCCTCCGATGATAGCGACGACGAAGGCGATGAGGTAACTATGGATGATCTTAGGGATGCTAACTCTCATTTATGGTCTAAATACACTAAATTAGTAAATAGATATACTAAAGTAAAAGATGACCTAGCTAGCATTCAAACCTCGCCTAAGACTATCATCACCAACAACGACACCGTTGTTGAAGAGTTAAGAAATGAGATTGTAAATCTCAAATCTAAACTTGAACATGTTAGCATTGATGATCCGGAAGAACATAGGATAGCGGATTTAACTTCTCAAAACTCGACTTTGAGTATTGAGAACGAGAATCTCAAATCTCGTGTTTATGTGCTCACATCGCAAGTATCCAACTTGGATACTTCTATGCGTTCTCTCAAAGAGAAATATGAGAACACATTAGGCCGAATTAATAAATTCAATAAGGGTAAGGACCATTTGGATAAAATCCTAAGTGACTTACTTCCGGCCAATCACCACATTGGTTTGGGGTATACGATGGGATGTCCATCCAAAGCGGCCACTACTTTTGTTAGGCCAACTTCCGGTGACTCTACGAGTGGTAGCAAACACTCTATTGGTAGTTCATCTACCAATGGTGCTTCCACCTCGTCCACACCCTCTTTCGGAAAGAAACCCACTTTGGGTGGACCTCCAAAGAAGGGACATGCTTATATGTACACAAATACCATGCCACGTAGGAACACACGTCCTACTCCACCGTCTCACACATATGATGATTTTTATGCAACACATTCTCGGGCACGTGCACACAATGTGAGACACCCTCACGCACGTATTCCCACACATGCATATGTTCACCCACCTCATCATATGAATAATTCTCGTCGTGCACCATTCCATCATGTTCCTTATGCCTATCCACGACATGCATCACGTAGAAACCTACAACGCATGCATGCACCCAATAGGATGAGGGCTCCCAAGATTTTCACTATTTGGAGCCCAAAGGACACAAGCATGGATGAAAAACAAGTGTATATGAATGCTTATTTTTCGGATGTTGTGCATAGTAGAAATTATGTGGGGAAGTCTAAGTCCAATTGGACTTGGCTTCCAAAGGTCTAACCTTTGAAGACCCAATGACCTTGGGTACCATGATATGAAATTTTCTATCTTTAGGTACTCAAGGAAAAGAAAAAGAAAAGGAGCAACAAATTTAAATTTAGCTCCAAAGGGAATTGGATACTCGATAGCGGGTGTTCAAAACACATGACGGGTGACGCTCAATTGCTCTCCGGAGTGGTTCCCATTACAAATGGAAATCGCGTCGTATTTGGAGGCAACGAGAGCGGAACAATCGTCGGTGTTGGTAAAGTGGGTAACCCATCTAAACCCTTAATTAGTGATGTTTATCTAGTTGATGGTTTGAATCATAATCTTATTTCAATAAGCCAACTTTGTGACAAAGGTTACAAAGTTAGATTTACGAAAGGATTGTGTCATATTTCAAATGATAATAATAAATTATTATTTTCCGGTACACGCCATAAAGATATTTATATTTTGGATCTTTCTAAGTCATATGAACAATGTCTCGTTGCCAACACAAGTGAACAACACTTATGGCATCGACGCTTTGGACATGTGAACTTTGGAACACTTTATAAGCTTTCGAAATTAAATTCCATTAAAGGTTTCCGAAACTAGTTTTTGAAAAGAAAAGTTTTTATGATTCTTGTCAACGTGGCAAGCTTCCTAAATCTTCATTTAAACCTAAGAAAAGCATTTCTACTAAACGGCCACTAGAGCTATTACATCTAGATTTATTTGGGCCAACTAGAGTTGCTTCCTTAGGAAATGCAAGATATGGACTAGTCATCGTTGATGATTATTCAAGATTTACATGGGTATTTTTCTTATGTAATAAAAATGAAGCTTTTGAAAACTTCACAATATTTGTGAAGAAAGTACAAAATCTCATCGGAACCACCATTGTCACTATTCGTAGTGATCATGGGGGTGAATTTGAGAATGAGTCTTTCTCAAATTTTTGTGATGATCTTGGAATTACTCACACGTTTTCTTTCCCTCGCGCACCTCCTCAAAATGGTGTTGTTGAGAGGAAGAATAGAACGCTTGTGGAATGTGCTCGCACTATGCTCGAAGATAGTCAACTTGGTTATCAATTTTGGGCGGAAGCGGTACACACCGCTTGTTATGTGTTTAATAGAATACTTTTGAGGCCCGGCACCAAACAAACTTGCTATGAATTGATGTTTGGTAGATTGCCTCAAGTTAAACATTTTCGTGTTTTCGGCGCAAAATGTTTTATTAAAAACACATATGATAATCTGGACAAGTTTGATCTGAGATCGGATGAGGGGATATTTGTTGGGTATTCCTCACGTAGCAAAGCCTACCGGATATACAACAAAAGATCCTCTACGATCGAGGAATCACTTCATGTCTCTTTTAATGAGAATTTTACTACTTCTAGAATTTCAAATAATGATGATTCTATGGATGTTTTATGTGATTCGTTTGAAAATTCTAAGTCAATTGATTCTATTGATACTAACCCGACTAATGAAGTTGTTGAGAATGTGCCTAGTGATCAAGGTATTTCCAAGCGGCTTCATACCGTCCGCGACCATCCCCGTGAGCAAGTCATTGGCAATATTCATGATAGTGTCAAGACGAGATCTCAAGTCCACCACTTCGCCAATTGTGCCTTTGCCTCATCGATAGAGCCAAAGAATATAGTTGAAGCGTGTGAAGATAGTGCTTGGATCCTTGCCATGGAGGAGGAACTCATTCAATTCGAGAGGAATGAGGTATGGGAGCTTGTTCCTTTGCCATCGAAGAACCACACCGTCATAGGGACAAATTGGATCTTCAAGAACAAAACCGACGAAAACCAAGTCGTCGTCCGGAACAAAGCTCGGTTAGTAGCTCAAGGCTATCGACAATAGGAAGGTATCGATTTCGAAGAATCCTTCGCTCCGGTAGCTAGATTAGAATCAATTAGACTATTATTTTCTTATGCATGCCATAAAAATTTTAATTTATTTCAACTGGATGTTAAAAGTGCATTTTTAAACGGAGATGTTGTTGAGGAAGTTTACGTTTCTCAACCTCCGGGCTTCATAAATGAAAAATTTCCAAATCATGTTTTTAAACTAAAGAAAGCTCTTTATGGTTTGAGACAAGCTCCTCGAGCTTGGTATGATCGCCTAAAGAATTTTCTTTTGGATTTGAATTTTAAAATGGGCGAAGCCGATTCTACACTTTTTGTTAAGCATGCGAATAATGATATTTTATTAGTTCAAATTTATGTTGATGATATCATTTTCGGTGCTACTAACTTCACTCTTTGCGAAGAGTTTTCTAATGTTATGAAGGAACAATTTGAGATGAGCCACATGGGCGAACTCAAATATTTCTTAGGTCTACAAATTCGCCAATTGAACGATGCAATCTTCATCCACCAAACGAAGTATACGGTGGAGTTGCTTAAGCGATTTGGAATGGAGAGTGCTTCCGGGAAAAAGACTCCAATGAGCACGACTACGCATCTTGACAAGGATACGGGCGGTAAGGATGTAGACATTCGTCTATATCGAGGTATGATAGGTAGTTTACTTTATCTTACCGCAAGTAGGCCCGATATTATGTTTGCCGTATGCATATGTGCTCGTTATCAGTCTCAACCTAAGGAGTCTCACTTAGTAGCGATAAAACGTATTTTCCGTTATCTAAGTTATACACTTGATTTTGGATTACTTTATCCAAAATCTAGCACGTATGAGTTAGTCTCATATAGTGATGCCGATTATGCGGGATGCAAATCCGACAGGAAAAGTACTAGTGGCACTTGCCATTTTCTAGGAAATTCTCTTGTCTCTTGGTTTTCCAAGAAGCAAAATTCCGTATCACTTTCAACCACCGAGGCGGAATATATTGCCGCCGGTGCCGCTTGTGCCCAGGTTCTTTGGATGAGACACACACTGAAGGATTTTGGTATTCATTGTGATACTAGCCCTATCATGGTGGATAACCAAAGTGCTATCTGTCTTTCAAAGAATCCGGTGCACCATTCCCGATCAAAACACATAGATGTCTGACACCACTTTTTAGATGATCATGTTGCTAAAAAGGACATCATTTTAGTGTACGTTGAAACCCAAAAGAAAATCGCCGATATTTTCACGAAACCCCTAAAGGAGGACTCCTTTGTGCGGTTGCGTCGAGAATTGAGGATTATGGGTGAATCCGAGATATAGGATTCATGTTTCATTCAATTATCTTGCATGCTATTATATTTCGCGATATTTCGTCCATGTTAGATTTATTGAATTTTTGGGGATTTTATGTGATATGTTTGAATTTGTGCTCGAATTCGTATTTGAATGTCGTATTTAAGATTTCGACGTTTTATGGGGTAATTTAGATGACTAATGAGAGTGTTAAGATGTTTCATCCAAGTGGTTTTTGAAGAGAACTCATTTATCAACTTTTGGACTCTTCTAGTCGGTTTCAGTTCATTAGCCAACCGACTAGATGCTCATCTAGTCGGTCAGCTAGTGAACTCAGACCGACTAGATCAAGCTTGAATCTATCTGTTGTCATTTTCTTTCTTTAGTCGGTCACAGTACACTTTCCGACCGACTAGATTGAAAACTAGTCGGTCAGTGAGTATACTGCGACCGACTAACTCTAGCCCTTGAAATTTCTGTTTGCCTCTGTTTCGACTTAGTCGGTTCAAGCTCATTGACCGACCGACTAGATCGTAATCTAGTCGGTCAGTGCTTGAACTGTGACCGACTAAGTGCGTTAGGGAAAACACATCTTTTCGCATTCTCGACCGACTTACATCACTTTCTAACCGGCTACTCTTCATTTTAGTCGGTCTATTTCCATCTCCAACCCGAAAAACCCCAAAGCCTCGATCGAACCCCTTCGTATTCCCGTCGACTCCGGCCAATTTTCCGGCCATCCCCGCCGTCCGTCGCCGTCGACCCTCTCTCCTAGGTATAACCCCCTTCCTAGATCTCAGTTTTCATCTTTAGGGTGTGATTTTGATCTCGTTTTCAACTTCTAGTTTTTTTAGGGTTTCGAATTTTTCTATCTTAGGGCTATGTGCTTAGGGTTGTGTGATTTTAGGGTTTTGCTTAGGGTGTATTTGAACCTATCCCGACATTTGATTGTACTCGTTGTGCCGCGATCATGGCACGAACGAGGATCCCATTTTCATCTTCCGGGGCATCCCCTATGACCGTAGAGGGTCCTACCGCTTCAACCCCTCCCAAACGTAGGGCCAAGACCACTCGACCCCCCTCTTCGTCTTCGACTCTGTTGAAGAGGAAGAGGACGTCCAAGCCTAAACCTATCGGCCAATCGTCCAAGCCCAAGCCTAAGCCTAAAAAGTTTCGCACACCCACACCTCCCGGTGAGCGTTCAGGTAGTGATTCCAAGGATTATACCGATGAGGAATACACCCCTGAACATCCCGAGAAGGCACCCACTCCACCCCTTCCTCCACCTCCTCCGAAGTCCCGTAAGGCTAAGGGTAAAGCTCCTATGCCAGTCGGCGGTGTAGACATATCGTTGTGCCGTGATGACTCTCAGTGTCTCGCAGCGTACAACCGTATAGAGCACTGCCCACTACTGTTAGAGCATTACATTCAGTTTTCTGATTTCCTTGGCCTTGCTGATCTTCTCTCCTATAGTGGCCTATTGGACTACCTTCGATTTGACGCTAAGGCGAACCCCAGACCATATCCTCGCCTGGTCAAATTGTTCTATGCCAACCGTGTCCGGGGTCAGTACGGCGAGACCCACTCCATTGAGACTTCTGTTTTGGGGACTCCTATAGTCCTCACGGCAGAAATCTTGGGGGAGTTGATTGGTTGCTCGTCGTGTGGCCTCCTCCCTTCTGACATCTCGGTCGATGATATCTCTTCCTTAGATCAGCGGGCCCTAGGCAAAATCTTCCAGGTTATCCCCCCCACATTCATTGGTGTTCCTTCGAAATCATTCAAGCCGAATGCTTGGGTGATTAACCTAATCTTGAAATCCTGCCTTCTTCCCAAGTATGGATCTTCATCTCTTCCATCTCAGCCGTTTTTGAAACTGATATACGCTCTGTTTATGGGTAGCGAGATTAATTGGGCTCGCATTATACTCGATAAGATGGACTCTTTCGAGTGTATACGCAAGACCACTAAATCTGCGCATATCCCATATCCATGTCTGTTGACTTTGGTTTTCCGTCGTTTCGGTGTTCCCCTCCCTCCTGATGATGAGCGTCCTTTGGGTCCTCCTCTGAACGCGACGGCCGTTAAGAAATCTCTTGCGGCACTTCGTCACGTGCAGAGGTCGACCACATCTGCTTCCCAGGCCACTCCCTCAGCTGCTGCTGCCCCCACTCCTTCTGCCACATTAGATGATGTCGTACGCCTACTTCGTCGGCACGAGTCACGTTTGGCTCGTACCGAGGAGGTAGTTTGTCGTATGGCTCGTCTGATGGGCATTGAGCTTCCTCCTTCCGTGTCTGAGGACGAGGAGATGGACGATAAGGATATTGACGATCTTGTCACTTCCTTGGCTCGTGGCGATGAGGCCAATGCTGCTGCTGCTGCTACCACATCTGCTCCTGGAGATGGCACCTCTTCCGGTGCTCCAGAGACTTCTGCACCAGTAGTTCAGGCTTCTGAGGCTGCTGCTGCTCCTGTTGTCGACCCTGCTCCTGTCTTGCCTGCTGATACTTCTGTTGAGACCCCAGCTGTTGAGCCCGACGTCGTCGTTTCTACTCCTGCCCCGACGATCCCGTCTGTTGACACGCCTCTCCTCCCTGTAGAGCCTGAGTCCACTCCGTCGACTGGACCCACGGAGCTGCAGATCCAGCCACTTCCTCGTGATCGTCTGTTTCGAGGACTCTCCACTGCTCATTGGATGATATACCTGTTTGAGAGTGTTTTGGGTTAGGATGGGATGGAGTTTGGGTGTTGATTTGTTGTATTTTGATTTGTTGGATGTTGGTGTATGTGTTGTATTTTTTTTGTTGTTGGATGTTGATGATGGTGTTCTGATGATGATGTTGAATCGATGATGTATGATGTATTTCTTTTTGATGGGTATGTTGCATTTGATGTAGTCGATATCTTTTTGGATGTACTCATGATGTCTTTATATATATACATCGATCTCCTCTTTGTATTATTTCGTCGTGCACATTTTAATTCTCATTCAATGTCCATGATATATGAAATCGTCGCTCGACGATTGAAAAACTTGATTAAATAGATTGAAATTCTATAATTGTATAGAATTGTTTTCCATGCACCAATTTAACCAAGAAAATTGAATATTGAAGAGTATGTTTCTTTATTCAAGAAATGAATAAATATTTGGTATTTTTGATGATTTTAATTATCTCTTTTTGATAATGGACAATTTGGCACACCTTGATTTGATTTCCACACTTTTCCCTTGATGTCAATTAGGTCCATCGTCATTGTCTACGACTCCCGGTGTTGGATTTTCCATTTCCTAGTTGTTGTCGTTGTATGCCCCCCATTTTTTGGGATAATGCCAAAGGGGGAGAGATAATGATAATAAATAGGTCAAATGAAAATTTAACTCATTTTCCAAGAATCTAATTTGATGTGTTAGATTCAGGGGGAGTTAAGATATATATAAGGATTTTCAAAATCCGATATTTCAAAAATCGATTCTCTTTATATATCTTACTCGTCTGATTGATGCAATTTATAAATATTCATTTTGGAATTAACGTGCCATCAATGTAGGGGGAGTAAGTATTTTACATTTGAATCATTATTTTTGATTATTATTTATGATTGGTTTGTCATCACCAAAAAGGGCGAGAATGTTGAATATTGGACTCCCCGGATTTGGTTTTGGATGATGAGCAAACATAAATAATTCATGAACTAACAATTTGTGAGCGCAGTATTGGAGATCGTCGCCAAATTCACGAGAACAATCAAAGCGACATCTCAACACTTCTCAAAGCTCGTATTCATGCCTAAAGCTTCGTTGAAGCTCTTGCGCCGTTTTGGAAGTCATGAAGAATTAATCGAAGCTCTCGAAGACCGTTTATTAAGGTTTTATTTATAGTCTTTTAAGCTTCGATCTATAGAATGTTAAGCCTTGAGTATATCTTACGATTCTATCTTCATAACGCTCATATCGTAGCTCTAGGATCTTAGTACAAGTTCATTCTAACTTCCTCGAAGCGTCGCGCTTCGATTCGGACTTGTTTGTGCATATTAGTTGGTACAAGAAGAAGTACTGACCGACTAGATGGTGATCTAGTCGGTCAGCAGAGCTTCTTGGACCGACTAGTTTGCTTCCTTAATTTCTTGCACCTTACTGTTTACAGTTAGTCGGTCTACGTTGACTCACCGACCGACTAGTTTGTGAACTAGTCGGTCAGTGATGCTTCTTTGACCGACTAGTTGTGATTTACTGTACATGCTAAATTTCTCCTAAGCTACTGTTTATCGTTAGTCGGTCTAAGAACGTTTGGTGACCGACTAGTTGACAATCTAGTCGGTCAACTTTTGTTCTTGGACCGACTAAGTCAATTTGTATTCAGACTATTTCACTTTGCCTCTTAGTCGGTCTACGTTCACTGACTGACCGACTAGTTGTGAAACTAGTCGGTCAGAATGTCTTCTTGGACCGACTAGATTTCTAGGTCTGAATTTCTATCTCTTCTCAGTTCCTCACTTAGTCGGTCCATGTTGTTTGACTGACCGACTAGTTGATGAACTAGTCGGTCAATGGTTGTTCTTTGACCGACTAGTTGCCTCAGATTTCTATCCGTTGGGAATTGACCTAACTTGTTTTTATGGGACCCTATAAATACGAACCTAGGTCATTTCTCTCTAGGTTAGAGCTGCCATTAAGAGATTCATTGAGATAGAAAGAGATAGCCATTCTCACTCATTTCTGAAGCTCTCTTCCTCACAAGAAACCCATTCTCTCACTTTCTAGATCTAGAATCCATATTGAGAGAAGTTTGTTCTTGGTGAGCCCTTCAAGCTCTAGCTTGAATCAAGTCTCCAAATCACTCCTAGGCACCTATTGCTGGTCATTTCCTTGGTGCTAGGTCTTGGTGACTTCATCTTCCTCAAATCCTTCCTTTCACCTATTTGGTAAGAAAAACTCAAGGTATAGGATATTGTGGTAAGATTGTTTATTTCAATATAAACTCATTTATATTGCTTGTTGATTCTCTCGGTTGTGAGAGAAGGTTGTGATCCCGGGTTGTGGGATTCACTATTGCCATTGCATGTATGATTTGATCTTGTGAAGGTTTTTCACAAGATATTCAAAGTGGAAATCTTGGGTTAGGGTTTCTAACTCAAGTATCCGGAGGGGATCCGGGTGGTTGGGACGTAGGATCACCGGGAACAAATCGGGGAGACTTGGGTGGATCCGAACCCATTAACATCTCATGTTAGCATTGTTAATTTTGTTGTTGTCATTCAATTTAAGCTTCCGCAAATTGTTTTGGTAGTTGTTTGCACTATAATTTGGAATTATACTCCTTGTTATTTTTAAAGTACTATTCACCCCCCCCTCTAGTACTTGTGCAGTAGCTTGTAGGGCATTACAGTATGCTCCGGTCTTTGGTATGTCCATGTGGTACTTCCTACAACATATATACCCCGGCCGAGGTTTGTCACCAAGAATCGTACTGAGCATGTGACACTAACTTCCCAAGGACGGAATAGACGAATCCTCTCTTGATCACTATTCACCTCCTACGCTTCAAGTGTCATCCAACCTAAGATCTTTTAGCAGACCTTGCCTTAAAGGTAGATCATAGATCTAAGTGACACCATTCATGCACAGGTTCGTCTAATCATCTCAAGTCTTAAGGAAAAACTTGCCTATCATCACTAGAGAGTTATCAATGATAGTGTAGTTAATGTTAACCATTTTATAACTCTTTATTGGGTCGTTCAGTGGACTCATTCTTTAATGAGCACCTGTGTCTCGTCTCTAACTTTGCCACGTCAAATGATTATGAGATCATCATCACCCTTTTGGTTAAGACAAAGACATAATGGTCGGTCTGATGTGTCGATATCCTTTTCTCGACTCATCTATGACCACAAACACTTTAAAACTCAAGTTCCTATCGGTCAGACACTTCCCATAATCGAGATCTCCATCTAGATATGTGTATGACCTTGCTTGAAGTCTAAGAAAATTATCCTAGTATTAAAAAAATTTATTCTTACTAGGATAATTGGTACCATTTGAATTCGGACAAGATGTTCTCCAGATAAATTTCCTCGAGGGCACATATCTTCCAACATCCCCCACTTGCACTTAGGCTATTTATCTCGGTATCGTATACCGCTATAACATATCAGTCTCTACGAACGTTCATATGTCAAAGCCAGATAATGGATCTACTAAAATGAATCTATTATGCAGTACTGCGGAGTCATTTACTATACACCCATGATCACACATGGGTGATTCCTGCGAATCCAACAAGTTTATCCTCTTATGTAATGCTAACTGATTAGCATATACTTCTTTATCTTAGATTTATCATTTCAAACTAGTCAGTCATACCATAACATATTCCAACAATTCTGTGTCATTTCTGTCCAGCATATTAATGAACCCAATTTTCTATATCTCTGACATAAACAAAACCTTTTTGACTATATGACAAATATAGATGTTCATAAACCTTGGAATTTTATTTAGCCCAAAATGGAACTAATCAACATGCTAGCTCCCATTGACGATAGAAGTAGAAAAGGCAGCGAAATGAAAATCATTAAACTATTTAATGACAGCCCTAAAGATTTCATTAACCATAACCAAGAAAATCTACTATCTTGGGGTGGGTCTGACCAACCCCAAAGAAAGATCTAAACTACTGCAATATATATGAAAGCATAAAATAAAAGACATACCTGTCACTTCACTACCGCATGAAGCGTCACTTTTAGCAACTTGTCTTTATCTCTGAAGCAAGCGACACCGATCCCCCGAGCCAACCACTTGCCGAAGAAAGTTTCACTTGAGCAGGACCTGTGTCAAAGACATTGGATCTGATCCAAACCTCCTCGCCGTCTTGCTAGGATTCAAACAGAGGAACGAAAGAATTTTAGGAGGATGGAATAATTATTAGTCTAAGTTCGGGTGTGCTCAAACTATTTAGAGCTACCCGAAGCGAAGACTTGGTGTAGGTTCAAAGGGGAGGCTCAGCCCCTATTTATATAAAGAGCCGGCCCCCTTCCTCATCTCACGAGCGATGTGGGACTAATCAAATTAGAGGGGAAAATTTAATTTAGTTTGCCTTACACTATGGCCAAACTTTAACGAATTTTCACTCCCTCACTATTAAGCTTCACAAGTGATATCATATATCAAATCGAAGAGTACAGAAATGGTGAACACATAGAAACAAACAGTGCTCAAATACGACTTTGTTTGACCCCTCAAACATTTGCTTAAAGTTGGCCAAAACCACGTTTTCATAAAGAAAACGCAGCCGTCACTATAGGTTTCAAAAAATCTAATCCTGTAGGACCTAACGTGGGCCCTACGGGCCCAGCTGGCTACCATAATGGGCGCCAGCTGTAATTGGCATGGGCCTCCCCCTTTTTTATTTTCCATTTAAAACCTCTTTTAAATGGATATTTTGGGCCTGTTTTGACTCCGATTTAAGCGCGGTTTTTTTCCCGACTTTCCTGGAAAAATCCTCTCTTTATTTATATGCATCATATGTCCATAAACACTTTATGACATATTATAATCCCCCATTTAATAATGTTAGACTTATTGTCACAAACTCTTTGTGACTTTAATTATTCTCGTGCACCCAAGTGCACTCCTCCTTTATTCTTCCTATTACTAAGACGCAAATCCTACTCGGTATGAGATTCTACTACAAGTTGGGGCTCGAAACCCTAGACGATAGTGACCATGAGCAGTAGGTGGCATCCCTGTTTTGGCATCATAATTATGTGATTGACCCATTGACTAAAGTGTCGTAGGGATCAATCTGACTGTGTCCGTGATGAATACCGCAGTTTTAGTCCCTTCGTCATAACTATGTCACTGCATAGCCTAGGGTATGGTAAACTTTCAACCCTACTATCTAGCACTAGTCAGCATGCTCCGGTCTTTGGTATGTCCATGGTGTACTTTCTACAACATACCCCGGCTGAGGTTTTTCACCATGAACTGTACTGAGCCTGTGACACTAACTTTCCAAGGACGGAAGAGATGAATCATCTCTTAATCACTACTCACCTCGTACGCTTCAAGTGTCACCCAACCTAAGATCTTTCAGCAGGCATTACCTCGAAGCTAGATCATAGATCTAAGTGATACTGTTCAGGCACAGGTTCGTACAATGATCTCAAGTCTTACGGACCAACTTGGCTATCATCACTAGAGAGTTATCAATGACAGTATAGTTAATGTTAACCATCTGATAACTCTTTATTGGGTCGTCCAGTGGACTCATTCTCCAATGAACACATGTGTCTTGTCTCCGACTTTGCCAAGTGAAATGATTATGAGATCATCATCACCCTTTTGGTTAAGACAAAGACACACTGGTCTGTCCGATGTGTCGATATCCTTTTCTCGACTCATCTATAACTATGAACACTTTAAGACTCAAGTTCCTATCAATCAGACACTTCCAGTATTCGAGATCTCCATCTAGATATGTATATGACCTTACTTGAAGTCTAAGAAAATTATCCAAGTATTAAAAACATTTTATTCATACTAGGATAATTGGTACCATTTGAATTCGAACAAGATGGTCTTCAGATAAATTGCCTCGAGGGCACATATCTTCCAACACATGTCGTCCACATATAACAGGAGATAGATATGTGACTCATTATCCAATGTGTGCACATATACACATTTGTCCTTCACAATCCTCTAATTTCCTATCCCCAACATGAAGCTATTAAATCGCTTGTACAACTACTTCGACGACTGATTTAGCCCATATAAAGATTTCTTCAACCTGCAGACCATGCTCTCCTTTCCCTCTGATACAAAGCCCCCTGGTTGGTGCACGAATATCTCCGTATCCAATTCTTCATATAGAAATGATGCCTTGACATCAAATTGCTCTAACTCCTTTTCTTTGGATGCGACTAGTGCTAACAATACCCGGATGGAAGTCTGTCTCACCACTGGAGAAAATATCTCGTTGCAGTCCTCTCCCTTCCTCTAAGCAAAATCTTTAGCCACTAACCGAGCTTTGAAGTGCACATCACCACCGTCCTCTGTCGAGCTTTCTTTGACCTTGTATATTCACCTACACCCACTGGCACGTGCACCTTCATGTAGACGAACAATATGTCATTGTGGTGGAGAGACTTCGTCTCTTCAACCATGGTTCCTTCACAAATTGCACTGTCGCTTGAAGTCATTGCTCCACCATAGGTCAATGGCTCCTCATGTTCAATGTTTAATGCATAGGAGGCCAAGTCATTAAAGGAGAACGCTGAGCAGTCCAAAGCCCTTAATATTCTGATGCCTTCTTCAATCACTTGGATCTCCACACCTCATTGGCTTGAAACTCATCCTGTATCTGAGATTGTATCGGTGTTTGCACTTGGTCCTCATCATGTACCTCATCATTTACCTCAGCTGGGACCTCGACCATGAGCTCCTTGCCTGGTCTCCTATGAAGCGGGATTAAGAGCTCAACCCTACTAGATTCGGGTTCCACGGATGTTGGCTCAACGTCTAACTGAGTCTCCTTCATACTAAGCATTACAGAGTCATCGAAGGTCACGTGTCTACTCACAAAATCCTTGTAGGCCACTGGATCCCATAATCTATATCCCTTCATGCCATCACCATATCCAAGTAGCATGCATTTCTTTGCCCGTGGCTCCAATTTGTCGCCCCGATCATAAACATAAGCCGAGCAACCGACGATGCAGTGGTATGAGTAATCTCTAACATTCCCACTCCACATCTCCACCAGAATTTTTTAATCAATCATCACAGACTGAACTCTATTCATAATGTTCACATCGATCATGATGATTTCTCCCCAAAATTCCTTCTCCACTCCTCAATAGTGCATCAAGAAACACACTCGCTCCAACAATGTACGGTTCATACTATCTACCACCTCATTCAACTACAGATTGCCTGGTGTTGTAAAAATAGCCATTAAACTCCCGTGAGGTGAACTCACCTTCATTTTCAGACCTAAGGGTTCTCACGGCCCTTCCCGTTTGCTTCTCCACTATGGACTTACATTGCTTGAACTTCTCGAAAGTTTGGTCATTAGTTTTCATTAAATACCTCATTTGTTTTCATTAAATACAACAATATTTCCGAGACTAATCATCGATGAAGAGGACAAAATATTTGGCACCACCATCTGATGTCACGGGACACGGCCCCCACACATCTGTGAGCACATAATCTTGGGGACCTCTACTTGAGTGTTCATCGGTGCCAAATGAGACTTTAGTCTTTTTCTTGAAAACCTAGCTTTTGTAAAATTTCATACTCTCTCATCGCTAGCTCTAATAAGCTTTATCCTTCTGAGAACATCTAATGTTTTGTTGCACGTGTGACGCAGTCTGTAATGCCAAAATTTTATAGAGTTCATGTTGCATGAGCTAGTAGAGGTGGCGTCGGTTTCGCCTTCGAGCATGTTTCCTTCCAGGGCATATAGTGGTAGGTATTGACCTTTTAGACCAATATAGTTTTAATGATGATCACAACATTATGTTGTTGCTAATGACTCTCAATGTTTTAGTCTCATGTTTAACATTTGAAGAACAACAACTTTGGAGACTAAAAGCCTGGTGCAAGGATGGACATCAAGAGAAACATTGTCATAGCTTGGAGATTGATAAAAGGAAGCTCATCAAGAGGTGCCAAAGCTTGGAAGATGATGGGAAGAATCAAGGCAACTCAAGCTTGAAGAGTATTACACTTAGAAGTAATTCAATGTAATCCATATAATATTTTCATTTTTGTCTTTTACTTCTTTATGTGAGTTAGGTTGCCTTGATTAGATGGTCATACTCATTCATGCATATGCATTAACCATCTTAGTGAATCTTAGGATCATCATAGAATCCAATACAATAGGTTCCTCATGCCAAAAACGCAATTGGAGTTTTTGGACTTCCAACAGGCGCCTGCTGAAGACATGACAGTCGACTGGTGATCACCAGGTGCCTGGACATCCTTCTATAGGTGGTTGTTATGCACTAGCTCATGTCAAATTTCTTGACTCCATACTTGAGCTTTTGGTTTAGGTGAATGAAGTACAAAAGACAAGCGACTGTCAACCACCAAGCGCCTGAACATTATTCAACAGTCGCCTGGTCAACCAAAGTGCATAACTTGGTATTTTGAGCTCCAATCCATCTTGTGTGACAGACGACTGAAGTACATTTGTCAGGTTCCTGTTAACCATCAGGCACATGGACGTTGTTCATCAGTCGCCTAGTATACAAGTGTGTATGTAACGGTCGCTTTCCGGCCTTATGTGATTTGCTGCGTGCACGTGCTTTAGCGTGCACGTATTTTATTAGACTAATTCCGGCTTCAAGTTTATGCACTGTGGCATGCCGATGTAATCGTTTGTGAGTGTAGCTATTCATGGTAAGTTTTGGGAACATCTTTTCGCGGTCGTTTCTCGCAAAACGAAGTTGAATCGATAGGGGCGTTTTGGTCATTTGGCTCAAAACGCCGTCCCGAATTTTACATAAATTTTTGGTAGGCGCTACACGCGATCGGGCTCTGTAGATCTGTGCGTCTCGTCTCCGCGATCGCTCCGGTATTTTCAGATTATTTTTCTGACGTCCGGATTGAGAGTTATCGCCCCGAGAAGTCTGGACCGTTGATTTGCGTTGATCTTTTCAAAATTCAAACCTGTTAACCAAATCTGGCTAAATCCCTCTTTTAAAACGTTTTTAAAATCCTTCCAAATCTGTTCCTCTAATCATCCCTAGGCTTACCCCCAATCTGCACCCCTTCAGCTCTCCCCTTTGCCCACTTAAGATAAATCTTAGGGCTCTTTATCAATTAAAACTCTTTTTATAATCCTAACCCTAAAACAACCCTAACCCTAAAATCAAAAAAACCCCCTCACACCCAGCGCAGCCCCCGATCCTCTCTCTCCCCCTCTCATCCGATCTCACCCTCTCTCTCTCTTCCACGGCGGTGATCCACCGCCGCCGACCCCCCAAAAATCCCCCTCTCCTCTCAGATCTCCCTCTCCCTCTCGCTCCTCCCTCGCCCCGCGGCCGGCGACGACCGGCGCCGCGATCCGCGCCTCCCGCCGCCGAAATCCTCCCCCGCCGTCGTGACTTCGCCCGCAGCAGCCGCCCTCTCCGATCACGCGCCGCCACGACCCAGCGATCTCGCCGCCGTCGCGAGTTCGTCCGCCGCCGAGTCCGATCCGTGCCCCGCCGTCGCGACTTCGCCGCAGCTGCCGCCGAGACCGATCCTCGCCGCTGTGCCGCAGCTCCGCACAGCGCCTTCAGCCCCGCCGCCGTGCTGTGTCCCCGAGCGCGTGCCGCCGCCCCCTCAGCCGCAGATCCGACGCCGGCCACCCCCGCCACGTCACCTTTGCCCTCGTCTTCACAGGAGCCCCCGGCGGCCCGATCTCGCCGCTGTAACACCAGCCAGCGGCTACTCCTCGCTCGAGGGGCCGACGGCAGTAACTGTTGCCTTTCCCGACCGTCTTCCGGCCACCCCGACTGCCCCTAACGACGTTGAGCCGCTGTTTTTGCCTCGTCGTTCGCTGTTTTGAGCACCAGGCATCGTCTCTCGTGCGCTTGTTGTTGCACGGATCCTTGTCACCACCCACCTTTCCTACGGACTGCTACCGGACTCGCCTTCACAGTTCGCCATCTTCGCTCGCAGACAACACTTCGTCCGCTACCCGGGCGAGTTCCACTACGCTACCCGTAGTTGGGACACTGTAGACACCGCAGACACCCCCTCAGTTCAGACCCTACGTCCGCACTACTTCAGACTCCGGAGAGGTTGGTTTTCTCGTAACTCGTAGCGAAACCCACCCGTAGCCAAAACTGAAAACCTAACTAAAATCGGCAACTAAACTCGCTAAATTTATTTTCTGCTCCTTTAAAATGTTGTGAACAATAGAATCGACGATCGGACTTTTGAACTGTGCACATAGGATAGAATCGTCGGATAGGCTGATCAGACACTTTTGACTTGTGACAGTTAGGGTAGCCACGCTTAACTTAGAAATGAACCTAAATAGGATTTGACAAAAATCGCGACTTGACACCGTCGCCGTGATCCCTTTTCAGACGGACTACCGCGGACGCGACGACCGGACGAGACGCCCCGGACTGACGACGCACTCGCCAATTCAGGCAAGTGTATCCACTTGCGTTTGACTGTGCCTTAGTTCCAGTTTGTAGAACTGTTAGATTGTGTGTGATGAGAACCGGACGTGAAATGATAGCGTCCGGGACGACCCGTGACGGCTCAGACTTGACGACGAAGTCTGAGCCTGACAACAATAAACTGCTGACATCATAGGACTATCTTGCGTGTGCGTGCGTGTGGACACCCTAGAATAACGCTCCCTACACTGGTCGTGTCGTGTCTTGTTACACAAAAAGCCTACGGGCGTTTCAGATGCTTCCCGAGCGGAAGTGATCTCCGTGATACAAAAAGCCTACGGGCGTTTCAGATGCTTCCCGAGCGGAAGTGATCTCCGTGATACAAAAAGCCTACGGGCGTTTCAGATGCTTCCCGAGCGGAAGTGATCTCCGTGATACAAAACGCCTACGGGCGTTTCAGATGCTTCCCGAGCGGAAGTGATCTCCGTGATACAAAAAGCCTACGGGCGTTTCAGGTGCTTCCCTAGCGGAAGTGATCTCTGTACTTCTTGTCCTGAGTCTCTGGGTTGGGGTAGGGTTGAGCGTGCGCACGGGGAGAGGGTCTGGCCGCCCTCGAACCGTAAGGCGTGAACCCTTTCGTGTCTTACTTGTCCTGTCCCGTCCTGTCCTGTCCTGTCTCGTCATGTCACGTCTTGTCCCGACACCTGTAGGTTAGTCCCGTAGTCGGTAGCACACGCTACGTCTACTGCTTGATACGTTTACTTTTCCTGCTACGTTACTTTTCGTTACTCAGTTATAACCCCAGCATGCTAAAACAACCAGTAAATCATTGTTAATAGTTGATACACTTGCAGTAGAGTCTGACGTTTTGTGTAGACTTTGCCTGACGTACAGTTTCCTCTTTTGGTGCTGTACGTCAGGTGTGGAGCCAGAGTACGAGTACGAGGCGGACTTGCCAGTTGACTTGGAGCCGGAGGACGCTGATCCGGAGTACGATCCAGAGGACGACCAGAGTTAGAGACCCTTTGTTGCTGATCCAGAGTTATCCATTTCAGTTTGAGTTGGGTGCGTTGCACTCTTACTTTCTCGTCTAGGTTGGGTGCTTGCACCATTAGTTTCCCTTTCTGCAGTTGTAGCCGTTTCCGGCATGTTTAGACTCTCAGTACCTTGATGATAAATTTTGGAATAAAATGAAATGTTTCTTTTCAGTACTTTTGTTATTTCGTACTAACTTGCAGGGACCTGTACTTTCGCTTTGGAAAACTACAGACGCTTATTGGGTCTGGGCTCTTAGCCCCGGCCTAAGCGGGCCTTCGTCACGCTTCGCCTCCGTGTTTTTGGGAAGCGGGGCGTGACAGGTTTTAGTGGTGGCCCATGCAGGTCCCCTCTTCTGCGAGTACGGAATAATTGAAGTATTAAATTTCATTTTATTATCATCCGGTAATTGTGCGAGTCTAATCTGTGTCTTTCTGTCAATAGGATGGCAGGACGACGTGTTACCCGATCGGGGAGCTCTGGAGATGGGATTCAGGAAGACCAGAGCGGAGACTTCCGACAGGTTCTGGGCGTTATGAGAGAGATGCTGGAGGTGCAGCACCAGTTGGTTCTGCAGTCCCAGCGTGCTGCCCAGGCTGCTCCAGTTGCACCACCGCCACCTCCACCTGCCCCTCGAGCTGCTCCAGGAGTGAAGCAGTTCAACGAGCTCCAGCCGAGGACATTTTCGGGGAAGGAGGGACCCCTAGCTGCTGACGAGTGGATCCAGAGCACGGAGGAGAAGTTAGTTGCTGCGAAGATTCCAGACGACACCCGAGTGGAGATAGCGAAGATGCAGCTGACAGAGAATGCGAGGAACTGGTGGCGCCTGGAGGAGAGGCGTCTGGAGAAGCCAGTGGATTGGAAGACCTTCAGGTCTATGTTCAGGACGAAGTACTTCACCAAGACTACCAGGAGGGAGCTGTTGAGCAGATTTATAGATCTGAAACAGGGGAACATGACCGTCGAGGAGTATGAGGCGGAGTTTGAGATGCTGAGTCGCTTTGCTCCGCATATGGTGAAGAAGGAGGAGAAGCGAGCTGATCGTTTCCGGCAGGGACTGCGTCCGAAGATTCAGTCTTCTATGTCTTCGGCGAGTTTCACGACTATGAGGGAGGTGCTGGATGCTGCAAAGAATCATGAGCTTATTTCGCTCCTACCTGACCCTCCAGCTGATAAGGGGAAGCGTCCTATGGAGCAGTACCGGCCACCTGCTAGGCCGGCGATGAGGCCAGTTCAGACAGTACCATTTAAGAGGCCTGGAGCTCCCATTCAGAGTCAGAGCAAGGGACCGTGTCATTACTGCGGGAAGCCAGGACACGTCCAGAAGGATTGTAGGAGGAAGCTGGGTTCATGCTTGGTTTGTGGAGATGCGTCGCATGCAGCTAAGGATTGTCCGAGAGCCCGTCATGCTGTAGTTGGAGCGCCAGCCCCACTGCAGATGAGAGCGCCTGCTCCAGTTCAGAGAGGACCTGCCGTTCGTGGACCACCCTTGGCGCCACAGAAGCAGATGTTTCAGAGAGCAGCGCAGCCCCAGAGGCCGGCTTACACCATGACGGCTTTGGAGACTGAGGAACTGGATGGAGTTATTGCAGGTAACTCTTTGATTCTAGTCTTTCCTTTCATAGTTTAGCTTCTAATTGTTAGTCTGGCTCGTTTGACTTGTTTGTTAGAGTAGCTTGGTTTGACCGTAGTTCTTTTAAAATCTTAGGCACCATTCTAGTGTCTTCTCACCCGGCCTTGGCCTTGTTCGACTCCGGTGCATCCATGTGCATCTTATCCCGGAGATTCGTGACAAGACACTCCATTCCCACCCATACACTTCCCAAGTGTTGGGACATCACCACAGGGAACGGAGTGGTGACAGTGAACTTGGGATGTCGATCGATTCCTTTGGTCGTCAATGGACACGAGCTCTTTGCAGATTTCATTGTCCACGACCTGCCACATTTCGATGCCGTTCTTGGCATCGATTGGTTGGGAGATTTCCACGCCTCGATCGATTGTCGCAGCAAGAGGGTGGTGTTCCGGATTCCAGGCCATCCAGAGTTCGAGTTCCGCAGCAGAGATGAGTCGCTTGGACCCATCAAGTATCGGGCCACGCCGGTGGTGCCGATTGTTGCAGCTATGCCGATGGAGATGGAGATCGAGCGACCAGCAGTCGTCCGAGACTTCGACGACGTCTTCCCAGAGGATATCTCAGGTTTGCCACCCGACCGAGCCTTAGAGTTTGGTATTGACCTCATGCCGGGAGCGCAACCGATATCGAAGGCGCCGTACCGTATGGCTCCCGTGGAGCTCGAGGAGCTGCGGAAGCAGTTAGATGAGTTGCTGCAGAAGGGTTTCATCCATCCTAGTGTGTCGCCATGGGGCGCACCAGTTTTACTCGTGAAGAAGAAGGATGGGTCCCGCAGGATGTGCGTGGACTATCGAGGACTGAATGCTGTCACCGTGAAGAATAAGTATCCGCTGCCGCGCATCGACGATATCTTCGACCAGCTTGGAGGATCGAGAGTCTTCTCGAAGTTGGATTTGAGGAGTGGATACCACCAGTTGAAGGTGAAGAAAGACGATGTTCAGAAGACAGCTTTCCGGACGAAATACGGACATTATGAGTTCGTGGTCATGCCGTTTGGCGTGACCAATGCTCCAGCGGTGTTCATGAATTTGATGAACTTGATATTTTATGATTTCTTGGATAAGTTTGTCGTCATTTTCATTGATGACATCTTAATTTATTCGAAGTCTGAGGAAGAGCACAGCTGTCATCTGAGGACAGTGCTGGAGACGCTGAGGCGACACAAGCTTTATGCCAAGTATAGCAAGTGCGAGTTCTGGCTGGACAGAGTCGCATTTCTGGGACACGTGGTGTCCGGTGATGGCATATCTGTAGATCCGGGGAAGGTCAGAGCAGTCAGAGATTGGCCGACACCGCAGTCAGCGTCAGACATCAGGAGCTTCCTTGGTTTAGCAGGCTATTATCGGCGGTTCATCAAGGATTTCTCGAAGATTGCAGAGCCGATGACGAAGCTGACGAGAAAGGATGTAGAGTTCCTTTGGTCAGATGCTTGTGAGGAGGCCTTCAGTATCTTGAAGGCGAGGTTGACCACAGCACCAGTGTTGGCAGTGCCGGATCGAAGCGGAGGCTTCGAGGTTTATTGTGATGCATCAGGGAAGGGCCTAGGATGCGTCTTGCATCAGCATGGCCACGTAGTCGCGTATGCTTCTCGTCAGTTGAGGACTCACGAGAAGAATTACCCGACACACGATCTGGAGTTGGCGGCAGTAATCTTTGCACTGAAGATTTGGAGACACTTCTTGCTAGGTGAGAGTGTGAAGATTTTCACTGATCACAAGAGCTTGAAGTACATCTTCACGCAGAAGGAGCTAAACATGCGTCAGAGACGATGGTTGGAGCTCATGGCCGACTACGAGATAGATTTGCAGTATCATCCGGGGAAGGTGAACGTAGTGCCTGATGCCTTGAGTAGACTTCCTACTGCGATGATGCATACTGCCGACTGGAGGATTCAGCAGGAGCTGAGAGAGATGGATTTGGAGGTTGTCCTACCTGGTGTGGTTCATTCCTTCATGAATTTGCAGATTCAGTCCACGATCGTGGATCGGATCAAGGCAGCACAGGCAGGAGATCCGAAGCTTCAGAGGATCAGAAGGCAGGTTGAAGCTGGACTTCGGACGGAGTTCGTGATTCATGAGGATGGTTCACTGCGGTATGGCAGTAGGCTCTGTGTACCTGCAGGTGATGTTCGTGAGGAGCTGTTGAGCGAGGCTCATAGCTCGCCATATTCTATACATCCTGGGGGCACCAAGATGTATAAGGACCTCCGTCTGAACTATTGGTGGATTGGCATGAAGAGGAGCGTGGCACGGAGCGTTGCCAAGTGTCTGATATGCCAACAGGTGAAGGCTGAGCACCATCGTACTGCCGGCTTGCTGCAGCCGCTTCCTATTCCGGAGTGGAAGTGGCAGCATATTACGATGGATTTCGTGACTGGTTTACCTCGGACCCCGAGGCAGAATGACGCAGTTTGGGTGATCGTGGATCGATTGACCAAGTCTGCACACTTTATCCCATTCCGAGTGGGTCAGTCTACGGAAGCCTTGGCGAGGAAATATCTGGAGGTAAAATTTCCTTCTCTTACTTTCCTTTTAATTTTTCTCTTGAGTTAGTAATGATGTAGACCGTGTACGTGCAGGAGATTGTACGCTTACATGGAGTCCCCGTGAGCATCGTGTCTGACAGAGATACGAGGTTCACATCTCAGTTCTGGAGAAGTCTGCAGGAGAATTTGGGTACGAGTCTGAGCTTCAGCACGGCGTACCACCCGCAGACCGACGGCCAGTCCGAGAGGACTATTCAGATCCTGGAGGATATGCTGCGAGCTTGTACGCTCGATTTGAAGGGTTCTTGGGAGGATCATCTCCACTTGGTGGAGTTTTCGTATAACAACAGCTACCAGGCGAGCATTGGCATGGCGCCGTTTGCTGCTTTATATGGAAGGAAATGTCGTTCGCCACTGAGCTGGGATGACATCGGAGATCGAGAGCTGTTGGGTCCCGAGATGATAGTGGAAGCTGTGGATGTCGTGAGGGACATCAGGGAGAAGCTCAGAGTTGCACAGGATCGCTTCAAGCATTGGGCAGATGCCAAGAGGAGACCTTTGGAGTTTCAGCCTGGAGATCACGTCTTCCTGAAGATTTCTCCGAACCGCGGAGTTATTCGTTTCGGGAAGAAGGGAAAGCTGAGTCCGAGATATATTGGGCCTTTTGATGTGCTAGAGCGTGTGGGAGCAGTGGCCTACCGCCTTGCTCTGCCACCATCTTTGGAGGGAGTTCACGACGTTTTCCACGTATCTCAGCTACGTCGGTACGTCAGTGATCCGTCGCACACAGTCGACTTCTCAGAGATTACAGTTCGCCCGGATCTGACATATGACCAGCAGCCTGTGCAGATTTTGGACCGTCGACAGAAGCAATTGAGGAATAAGGTAGTCGACCTGGTGAGAGTGATGTGGCGTCACGGATCACCTGGAGAGTCCACCTGGGAACGCGAGGAGGAGATGAGGGAGCGTTTCCCATTTTTGTTTGCTGATTAGTGTTGTCGATTCCGAGGGCGGAATCTTTATTTTAGTGGGGTAGAATGTAACGGTCGCTTTCCGGCCTTATGTGATTTGCTGCGTGCACGTGCTTTAGCGTGCACGTATTTTATTAGTCTAATTCCGGCTTCAAGTTTATGCACTGTGGCATGCCGATGTAATCGTTTGTGAGTGTAGCTATTCATGGTAAGTTATGGGAACATCTTTTCGCGGTCGTTTCTCGCAAAACGAAGTTGAATCGATAGGGCGTTTTGGTCATTTGGCTCAAAACGCCGTCCCGAATTTTACATAAATTTTTGGTAGGCGCTACGCGTGATCGGGCTCCGTAGATCTGTGCGTCTCCTCTCCGCGATCGCTCCGGTATTTTCAGATTATTTTTCTGATGTCCGGATTGAGAGTTATCGCCCCGAGAAGTCTGGACCGTTGATTTGTGTTGATCTTTTCAAAATTCAAACCTGTTAACCAAATCTGGCTAAATCCCTCTTTTAAAACGTTTTTAAAATCCTTCCAAATCTGTTCCTCTAATCATCCCTAGGCTTACCCCCAATCTGCACCCCTTCAGCTCTCCCCTTTGCCCACTTAAGATAAATCTTAGGGCTCTTTATCAATTAAAACTCCTTTTATAATCCTAACCATAAAACAACCCTAACCCTAAAATCAAAAAAACCCCCTCACACCCAGCGCAGCCCCCGATCCTCTCTCTCCCCCTCTCATCCGATCTCACCCTCTCTCTCTCTCTTCCACGGCGGTGATCCGCCGCCGCCGACCCCCCAAAAATCCCCCTCTCCTCTCAGATCTCCCTCTCCCTCTCGCTCCTCCCTCGCCCCGCGGCCGGCGACGACCGGCGCCGCGATCCGCGCCTCCCGCCGCCGAAATCCTCCCCCGCCGCCGTGACTTCGCCCGCAGCAGCCGCCCTCTCCGATCACGCGTCGCCACGACCCAGCGATCTCGCCGCCGTCGCGAGTTCGTCCGCCGCCGAGTCCGATCCGTGCCCCGCCGTCGCGACTTCGTCGCAGCTGCCACCGAGACCGATCCCCGCCGCTGTGCCGCAGCTCCACGCAGCGCCTTCAGCCCCGCCACCGTGCTGTGTCCCCGAGCGCGTGCCACCGCCCCCTCAGCCGCAGATCCGACGCCGGCCACCCCCGCCACGTCACCTTTGCCCTCGTCTTCACAGGAGCCCCCGGCGGCCCGATCTCGCCGCTGTAACACCAGCCAACGGCTACTCCTCGCTCGAGGGGCTGACGGCAGTAACTGTTGCCTTTCCCGACCGTCTTCCGGCCACCCCGACTGCCCCTAACGACATTGAGCCGCTGTTTTTGCCTCGTCGTTCGCTGTTTTGAGCACCAGGCATCGTCTCTCGTGCGCTTGTTGTTGCACGGATCCTTGTCACCACCCACCTTTCCTACGGACTGCTACCGGACTCGCCTTCACAGTTCGCCATCTTCGCTCGCAGACAACACTTCGTCCGCTACCCGGACGAGTTCCACTACGCTGCCCGTAGTTGGGACACTGTAGACACCGCAGACACCCCCTCAGTTCAGACCCTACGTCCGCACTACTTCAGACTCCGGAGAGGTTGGTTTTCTCGTAACTCGTAGCGAAACCCACCCGTAGCCAAAACTGAAAACCTAACTAAAATCGGCAACTAAACTCGCTAAATTTATTTTCTGCTCCTTTAAAATGTTGTGAACAATAGAATCGACGATCGGACTTTTGAACTGTGCACATAGGATAGAATCGTCGGATAGGCTGATCAGACACTTTTGACTTGTGACAGTTAGGGTAGCCACGCTTAACTTAGAAATGAACCTAAATAGGATTTGACGAAAATCGCTACTTGACACCGTCACCGTGATCCCTTTTCAGACGGACTACCGCGGACGCGACGACCGGACGAGACGCCCCGGAATGACGACGCACTCACCAATTCAGGCAAGTGTATCCACTTGCGTTTGACTGTGCCTTAGTTCCAGTTTGTAGAACTGTTAGATTGTGTGTGATGAGAACCGGACGTGAAATGATAGCGTCCGGGACGACTCGTGACGGCTCAGACTTGACGATGAAGTCTGAGCCTGACAACAATAAACTGCTAACATCATAGGACTATCTTGTGTGTGCGTGCGTGTGGACACCCTAGAATAACGCTCCCTACACTGGTCGTGTCGTGTCTTGTTACACAAAAAGCCTACGGGCGTTTCAGATGCTTCCCGAGCGGAAGTGATCTCTGTGATACAAAAAGCCTACGGGCGTTTCAGATGCTTCCCGAGCGGAAGTGATCTCCGTGATACAAAAAGCCTACGGGCATTTCAGATGCTTCCCGAGCGGAAGTGATCTCCGTGATACAAAAAGCCTACGGGCGTTTCAGATGCTTCCCGAGCGGAAGTGATCTCCGTGATACAAAAAGCCTACGGGCGTTTCAGGTGCTTCCCTAGCGGAAGTGATCTCTGTACTTCTTGTCCTGAGTCTCTGGGTTGGGGTAGGGTTGAGCGTGCGCACGGGGAGAGGGTCTGGCCACCCTCGAACCGTAAGGCATGAACCCTTTCGTGTCTTACTTGTCCTGTCCCGTCCTGTCCTGTCCTGTCCCGTCATGTCACGTCTTGTCCCGACACCTGTAGGTTAGTCCCGTAGTCGGTAGCACACGCTACGTCTACTGCTTGATACGTTTACTTTTCCTGCTACGTTACTTTTCGTTACTCAGTTATAGCCCCAGCATGCTAAAACAACCAGTAAATCATTGTTAATAGTTGATACACTTGCAGTAGAGTCTGACGTTTTGTGTAGACTTTGCCTGACGTACAGTTTCCTCTTTTGGTGCTGTACGTCAGGTGTGGAGCCAGAGTACGAGTACGAGGCGGACTTGCCAGTTGACTTGGAGCCGGAGGACGCTGATCCGGAGTACGATCCAGAGGACGACCAGAGTTAGAGCCCCTTTGTTGCTGATCCAGAGTTATCCATTTCAGTTTGAGTTGGGTGCGTTGCACTCTTACTTTCTCGTCTAGGTTGGGTGCTTGCACCATTAGTTTCTCTTTCTGCAGTTGTAGCCGTTTCCGGCATGTTTAGACTCTCAGTACCTTGATGATAAATTTTGGAATAAAATGAAATGTTTCTTTTCAGTACTTTTGTTATTTCGTACTAACTTGCAGGGACCTGTACTTTCGCTTTGGAAAACTACAGACACTTATTGGGTCTGGGCTCTTAGCCCCGGCCTAAGCGGGCCTTCGTCACGCTTCGCCTCCGTGTTTTTGGGAAGCAGGGCGTGACAGTGTAAGTTGTCTTTTTCCAGCTCAAATCCATCCCTTGTGGCAGTCGCCTGATGTAGCCTTGACAAGCACGTACACAGTGGTTCAGGTACTTGTGTAGTCTTCTACAGTCGACTGCCCTAGCTCAGAATATAGCTGTTGGAAAAATCTAGCTGTTACACCAGGCGCCTAACCCTTTGCCGTTAATCGCCTGTCCAAGCACTTTTCTGCCAAAAACTAGGTGTTGCTAATATGTTTCTTTTGGCATTTGGCTTGGATTTGGTGGGTTTTCTTGCCTTCCTATATATAGGAGATGCCTTAGTTCTATTAGGACTCTTGATTATCATTGAATATCATTGAGAAAAATAAAGCCACTCGTATTTCTCTCATTTCCCTCTTTTGAGCATTAATCCTCTTCATGCATTGAAGATAGCTCATATGAAAATCCTCCAAGTGCAATCAATGCTCATCTCAACACTGGAGATCCTCTTTCATGCCTTGCATTTATTATTGAGTACGTTCATCTCATCAAGGCATATGTAAGAGTCTTTTATTTCATCTTTGTGATTGAAACTCTAACTCTCTTTGTGAGAGTTAGCTTCTCCCTTTGTGGGAGTTTGAGGCCTTGTGTAGGACTAACCCTTGTGTAAGGTTTGGTGTGTCCGTGCGTAGGATAAATCCCTTGTGTAGGATATCTCTTGTGTAGAGATTGTATTCACTACCTTGTGTAGGATCATAGTGAATATTGGTATGGCTGGATGTACCCAAGTTGGGGAACCAGTGTAAAATCCTTTGTGTTTGCGTTTGCTTAATTGTGTAGATTAATCTCCTCTTGCACTTATAATTCTGTATTTGCAAGTTTAATTTTTAATTTCACAGTTATTGCAATTACACTATTCCCCCCCCCCCCCTCTAGTGTGTGTTGTTTAGTATTGCAAGGTAGACGGTCCTTATAATTGGTATCAGAGCGAGGTTGAAGCATTCAAACAAATATGGCATTCAACGCTTCATCAACGTCTCAAGAAGAAGGTCTATCAACCGTTCGACCCCCGCTCTTCAACGAAACAAACTACCTAAGTTGGAAGATCAAGATGATGATCTACTTGGAGGGTTAAGACCTATATGACGTCACGAAGTCTCCTTTTGTGAAGCATACTATACACGCGGCTACAAGAACAAAGGCGGAGAAGGATTTGATCAAATCCAATGTGAGGGCAATGAACACATTCCATTGTGCCATCAACTACAATGAGTTCAACCTCATCCCCGTGTGCAAATCGACCAACGTGATTTGGCATACCATGGAGATTATTCATGAAGGGCCTTCAAAGGTAAAGAAATCTAAACACAGTGTGTTTAGATCTAAATATGAATTGTTTAAGACGCAGGAATGGGAGAGCATCTCAGAAACTTTCACAAGGTTCACGGATATCGTGAATGCTTTTGAAGGACTTGGGAAGGTGATTTCTTAATAGGATTGAGTGGAGAATATGCTTGACTCTCTTACACCTCAATGAGAGTCAAAGGCCAACGATATTGTGTAGTCAAACGACAAGACCAAATACACCGTTGTGGAGTGCATTGAGAATCTCATTGCGTATGAAGTAAAGCGTCTACATATGAAGGAGATTCAAACATCCAAGCCCGAGAAGCCGGAGAAGCTAAAGGGGATTGCATTCCATGCCGCAAAGGAGCCAATCAAATGGAGATCAAGAAGCATCAAGTGAAGAAGATGGAGAGGATGCGGCTAGTGATGATGATATCATGGAGCTTGCCATGCAGCTCAAAGAATTTTTAAAGGACAAGCAAGGTAAGTCTTTGTCAAAGTTTGTCTCTCATTCTAACAAAACTTCTATTTATTTCAATTGTAGGGGTAACGGTCATCTCTCTACCAAATGCCCTTCCAAACCCTCTAAATATTCTTACAAAGGAAACGGGAAGAAAGTTTGGAAAGGAAAGTACAGATACAAGAACAAGAAGAAGGGTCTTGTTGGCACGTTTGATGAATCATGTGAGGATACATCAAATGATGATGATGAAGATGACAAGGAGGAGGCTCACATGTGCTTCCCGGCATTCGATGATCTCTCTTCAAGCTCAAGTGATGAAGAGGTGGCGGCTTGGCTCAACTCCAATGAAGAAGTGTGTTTCATGGCAAATGGGAAAGTTTGTTCATCAAGCTCTAGCGAGGAGGAATGCGAAAATGAGGATGATGAAGATGAGGAGGAGCCAAATCTATTATATGAGGAGCTTGAATATCGCAATGAGGAGCTCTCCAAAGGGGTAAGTAAATTCATCGATGCTTACTCTAGATTAAGAGCTAAATTTAATGTTGCTAAGAGTAGGTTGCATGAATTAGAATCTACTAGTTTAAATGATAATGCTTTGCATATTTGTGACACTAGTGAGAGAGACTCACTTCTCTATCAAGTTAAAGATTTGAGCATTTCAAATGAAAAATTGCTAGCTTAAAATCTTAGCTTAGAGTCTCACATTAAACAACTAACATTGAAATGCGAAGAGGAATCCCAAAAAGCTTATAAGCTTTGTACATTGTAGAGATTCACTCCACAATTTGTTGGAAAAACAACATCCAGCAAATCATAGAGGATGATTGAGTTATATTCCAAATGTGGTATCCAAACCTACCTTTATTTCTTCCTTTGGTGCAAAATCAAGACATATTGCTAAAGCACCTAAGAAGAATCACCATACTTTCTTGTACAACAATAACTCTAACAAGAAGCATGTAAATTACAAAGTGATGAGGGAGAATGAAAATTCTTCATTTGTTTCTAAGAAGCAAGTCCCTCACTTTATGCATGCCAAGAAACATTTTTCTACACCTATGCATGCCACATCCACCCCTCTTGCAAAGGCAAAAAACCATTGCTTAGGAAATCCTTAAGTCTTTGGATTCCCATTAGGGTTAGTGTGCTAGCGATGGATATGTATATCAACTATTTAGTTAGGGATGTGATCATCTCGTGTGATTATGTTAGAAAATCAAACTCTTCTTGGGTTTGGTTCCCTAATGTACAGGTCTCTCTCACATGTGCATGTTGCATGGGTATTATGCTTATATTTCTATATCTTAGCATACACATTGATTGGGTGTGATTTTTCATGATTTTGAAAATATTTTCAAACTATTTTTTTCATGAAAATGGGACTTTGTGGTTTTCATTGCCATACATACATTTGTTGATCCATATGTATGACAATGGAGGAGTTAGTATGTTATGTGTGTTGTGAAGGGAAAAGTAGGGAAAAGTAGGGAAATAGGTGTAGAGGGTTAAGAGCCACATACCCTTATATTTATAACTTTCAATAGTGGACTGGATACCCAATGGGCCTCATGGGCCTATTCATAACACTTCCCCTTATCCAACCAACATTGAATAAGAGGTGGATTCTTCAGGATCCGAGTTAGGATAACTGCCTTGTTAACTAAAGAACAGTTAATCCATAACTTCCCCTGTTTTAGGGATGTGTCTAGGGGTGGATACTTCAGGATCCAGAGTCAACGAGGTTGCCTCGTCAAAACCTTGACTACGGAAAACCCTGTGGGAAAAAACCAGTAGCCAAGGGAAAAGAGTACAACTCTGCGGTTGACTCCCCCTCATCTGACCAAGCTTCAGGCTTGCAGATTTCCTATGAATCTATACATCAGTCTCCTATGTATCTATGAGTTCATAGTCCTCTCATCCTGACCCAGTTTACATTTACTCACTCTCCTCATCCCAATCCAATATACAAGTTTCTCAAAGATACTAGTAGGCAGGGATTTGGTAAGCAAATTTGCCAAGTTATTACATGATTGGATCTTCTATACCTCAATCTGCTTCTGCTTCTGAAGGTCATGCGTCCAGAAGAACTTGGGGGAGATATGCTTCGTCTTGTCGCCTTTGATGTAGCCGTCCTGTAGCTGGGCTATACATGCTGCATTGTCTTCCTGAAGTGGAGTAGGCGGAAGAACGCCGGTCATCAGGCCAGTGGAGGTGAGGATGTGCTGGATCACAGAGCGTAGCCAGAAACTTTCCTTGCTTGCTTTTTGGATCACTAGGAGCTCTGAGTGAGTGGATGAGACGGTCGTCATGGTCTGCTTTACAGATCTCCAGGATATGGCTGTGCCACCATAAGTAAACATGTATCCTGTCTGAGACTTCTCTGTATGAGGATCGGACCTGTATCCTGCATCAGCATAACCAACTAAACCGGTTGATGCCCCTTTCCTGTAGAATAGACCTAAGTCTATGGACCCTTGGAGGTAGCGCAGAATATGCTTAACTCCAGCCCAGTGCCGCTGTGTAGGTGTAGCACTATATCTGGCTAGTAAGTTGACTGCAAATGCTATGTCAGGGCGAGTGCAGTTAGCCAGGTAAAGGAGTGCACCGATAGCACTTAGATAAGGCACTTCGGGGCCTAGTGCTTTCTCCCCCTCTTCCAGCGGCTGGAAGGGGTCTTTATGTACATCCAATGATCTGACGACCATTGGACTGCTGAGGGGGTGGCACTTATCCATCTGAAACTTTTTCAGTAAGTTCGATATGTAAGTTGACTGATGTAACAGGATCCCATCGTTAAGGTGCTCTATTTGAAGACCTAAACAGAATTTTGATTTTCTGAGGTCTTTCATCTCGAAGGTTTCTGTCAAGATTTTAGAAATCTCTGCGATCTCTTCAGGAGATCCGATGAGGTTCAAGTCGTCCACATAGACGGCTATGATTACAAATCATGTTGCCTTTGC